>CM075852.1:21475260-21870260 GCA_037975125.1 Latrodectus hesperus
GTCCTTTTTTAATTCAAATTTTCAGTAAATAATGTAATAGTAGTTTATGGTACTCATACATTTCTGTAGTACATAAAAATTATGTTACCAACTTACAATTAGTCTTATATAGCAAAGAAATTTCATATTCATAGTATTAAAAATTTAACATTTTGTAAAAATTTAAGTAACAATTATTCGCTGTCATAATTTTTTATATTAAAGTTAATTTTGATATTGTTGAGAATTAATATTTCTATGCATTTAACTGCATTTTATTAATTCTTATTTCAATCATTTAAATATAGATTATAATTATTTCATTTTTCTTAGTCTTATTTGAAAGTAATACAGTTTTAAAATATTAGTAAAAATGTATTTTTCCTGAAAGAAACGATTATTATTTTTTTTAACTGGGCAAATAAGATAAGTTTTTAAAATAGCAGAAGTGAATTTAGATGGCTGATATATTAACCACTGTTTTGCAACATTTACACAATATTAAAACGAGTAACTAAGAGAGATGAAAATATCTTGTCAAATATTTCTTTTAGGAACCACTGAGTGATTTTGAGATCGACTTCTTTTGCATCAATTGATAATATTTCCCATTTTCGTTTCCATTTGATAAATTGTAGTGATTTAATACAATCAATTGAAAGAAATTGATGATAATTAATAAAGAAATGTTTTATATCTTGAGGCCAATTATTGTACATGATATTCTATATTTGGTGTACTAGAGACAGTATTTATATGGAGTGACTTAGAACTTTGCAGTTATTTGTAGTTTTCCTGTCAGTATTATTTAGAAAGGTTAAGCTTAATTAAGCTTGATGCTGTTTAGAGTGAACGAAAATATATTTAACTTATTATACTCAAAGATGAATTTTGTTTTCTAATTGAGTTATTGACATTATATATATATATATACATATATATATATATATATATATATATATATATATATATATATATATATATATATGTATATATATATATATATATATATATATATATATATATATATATATATATATATATATATATATATATATATATACATATGAAAAGAGAGAAACTGTATACATATGTAACTTTGTTTACCGAAAAATTCATTACTGTTACAACCAAAGCGGTAATTTAGGGAGTAGTGTTTTTATAATAGCTGGTTTCTGTTGACCATACAAGGTAATTTTGGAGTTTTAAAAACCATTGAACCCATTTTCTGCATGACACGTTAAATGAATCTTGGTCGCAATGTGTTCCAAGTGAAATGATACATCTGGGATGGCAGATTAAGTATAAAGGGATTTTTTGCTTAGTGCCTTCTTGGTTTCTGCTAGTACTTGCTTCTTTATCTAGTAGCTACCATGTAACTGTTAAAACCTAAATCTGGGCAACAAAAGGGATAGTATTTTAGTGCACATTTTACAAAAAATGGCATGGATAGTTAGTGAATCAGATTTCATATTTTGCAAAAAAATTCTGACTCGTATATTGCTTCCCTTTTGAAACCATACCTTCGACACGTGTTCTTGTTTTCGAATAGTCTGCTTTAGGCCGCCAAACATCATCTTAAATCAAATATTTTTATAGATATCGTCAGACATTTCGTAAGTTTTTTTTTAAATCTTTCGGAAAGTACTACATTTTGTTTTTATTTGTCTTTTTGCTTTCGCTTTTTGAAAACGAGGGATAATTCGAGCATTGCCAATGACTAACAGCAAATAATTATAACATATTTACTTTGTACAATGAGCAGAATGGGTTATAATGTTAAAAACAACTAATCAATGTGCGTTTTAACACTATTAATCGAGTATTTTTTACTCTAACGAAGACTTTAAGAGCTATTGAAGAACATAATTTTTGTATTGATACATATTGACAAAATGATATTTCGTTCTGTGTTTCATAAATCACATACTTGTCTATTTAAAACTATGCACACGTCTATTTAAGCAGTTGCCTCGCAGTTATTTCTGCTTTAAATATTTTTGTGACTAAGTATAATCATGGAGGAAAATGGTACATGGAAAAAATTAATATCTATTCTTAATTATGCTGCTAAGATCTTTTTCATATTCTTAGATCTTCGAAGAAGTAAGTCATGTTTATAAAAATATTGTAATAAAAATATCTATTTATATAGAAAGAAATTCTGTAAGCTCCAGTCACTCAGTAATTTCACGCCGCTTCCCGTAAGCTCAGCAAAGTGAAGCATCATATGCCGCTGGCATTGATTGAGAGAGTGACCACGGTGTACTCTCCTTCACTGGGTTGCTGGAACTCCGTGGGTTGGGGACGTGTCCACGTTAATTGTGACGGCCAAAATCCTTCTGCTGGTGTGGCGTGGATGTGAAGAGGAGGGTGCCAGCTCAGGTGTGGCCTCGTCACCTGACCGTGGTTCAAAATTACGAGGCATCTTAAAAAAAGCAAAGTCATACATTCACCTTCTTGGTGCTCTGATCCAAACGAAAAACGCTCTCTATTGACTTAATTCACACTGCCAAAAGCATAGGCTTGTCCAAGTGTTATAAGCAAAAACAACAACAGAAATTCTGTACATAATTAAAAATTATATTCAACTACGATTGCTTACGTAGATTATTTAAAATATAATTTTGGCATTTAAATATTTTGTTTGAATGAATGTACATTACTCTTCAACATACTTGCCTTTTTTTATGTACTACAAGTTTCCCATGGGAGGCATTTAAAAGTAATAAATATAAAAGGAATTCGAAACATATATATTCAGTTATATGTTTCGAATTCCGAAGTTTTGAAGTTTTGAAACAATCAAAGAGATTATATCTCCTAATGTTTTGGAGAAATAATCTTTTCTTATACATTCGACAAAGGTAGAAACATATTTTCTCTTATTTTTTTCTGGTGGCTGCCATGGCAACTCAGATATTTAGCTTCTTAAAATATTGTATTCTTGGAAAAAGCTTTGATGAAAACACATTTTTTTCGTTTAGCATTGCGTTTAGCAATGCATTTTTACTTTATGCAAAGGCCAATTTTCTTAACGTTTTCCATTCCAAAGTTTCCCATTCACTTTTACTTTATTTCCCATATAAAGCAGCAAAATTGTAAAAGTGTAAAATCTATTGAAAGTTCAATGGCTAGTGTTGAGGAAGAATATTCTTATTTGTTAACCTTTTCACATTTCTAACGATTTTAGAATATGACTAGGGAAACTTCTAAACTGATATGAATTCATTTGAATTACATTTATTATAAAAAATGCTTAATAATACAATACATTAATGTTAAATGTAAAAATACTTATTTATGATTTATTCTTATTTTTATTAAATATTCATTCTTCCATTACAGATTATCACGATATTATTTTAATAATACATAGTAAAATAAACAATTAATTTAAATAAAGAGTAAATTATGTTTGTTATATATAACTTCATAATAATATTATTTTTTCTCCATACGTATTTTATAATATTATACACACAACATATGTACTTATAATATTATACACACATTATAAAACTTTAAATTTTTTTTATTGATATTTCTACAATATCTTTAATAATATCGTTTTATCGTTATCTTCATAGTGTGATATAATTCAAGCATTTTCCCAGGAATTGCTTTAAGTGAAATGTATCAAAATATTCAAATACAAATTAAAAACATAAACTCTTTTAAATTATAAGGGAATTTATGCGCTACACAACAGTAATAATCAATACTTTCATTGCTCAATCAAATTTTTCTCGATACTTTTATATAAGCTTCATATTTTACTATTATTCACTTGATTTTCAGCTCAAATCTTAAATCCGAAATTTCTTTTCAATAATAATGCATTATAAAGGAAAATCATTTTTAGAAAGCATTTTCAATGGTACTCTGACATGTTGTTAATTTTAGAATAGATTAAAAATTTTTAAACAATTCTAAAAATGTCAATCCACAAATATATACGATAATTCAAAATTTCATAGTAATAATGAAAGAATGATGTAATTTATTTTCTCATGGATTTTATTGTAAAATTGTGGGCATTAAATGCAAATTTCTTGGCTTGAACACTAGTAGATGTATTTATGTTGAATATTTAATGAGGTAGTTGTTGTTGATAGTTGATTATTTACTGACGTATCAAATTGGAATAATTTAAGATGTGAATACTTTACTCTTGTTTTAAAATTTTTTATTGCAACAAAATGTGGTTGTTTCAATAAACAATCTTTGATAAATTGAGATATTTTGTGCTCCTAATGACAATTTAACTAAAAACAAAACAAACACACACACATTATTACATTAATGAAAATTAACACTAATTAATTATAAAGTTACTTTTAAATTATTTAATTTTAAATTATATTTCCTAGGATATGGTAAAACTTTCAAGGAGTTAATCAGAAAGCCAAAAGTAGTTTAGTTATTAATTATCTTTTTCTCGGAAATGCATTTGCTTTCCTGGTTTCAAATATTTCGTCATTTAATTAAAATAATTAAAAATTATTAAAAATTGTGCAAAGTTTTATATTTAAAATTTATTAAAAGTATTAAGAATTTATGAAATTTACAGTAAGATATTATAAATTATAAAACATTAGTTTTTGGCAAAATTAATTTTGAGGAAATTTTAAACATTCTTGATGAAATTATTTTATTTTACATCATATATTTTCGTAACTTTGAAAAAATAAAAATAAATTAAAGTAATTCAAAATTCCGTAAGAGGTAGTTTAAAATTAATGTTTCATACTAGATATTAGTTTAACTCAAAATAATTGAATTCAAATTTGTTGGTATATATTTCAGAAATGCTTATTAAATTATATGCAAATTAAAGTGACTTTAAGTCTTTAAATTCAACCCAATAATTCAAAATTGTAATTCATTAATTTAATAATACTATTTTTTAATTTAGAAAAATTTACATTTTATACAATTTCATTTTAATTTTTTAAAATTATTACGAAATTTATAATACGAAAAATTAATTACATAATGATTTGTAATATATCTTCCTGGATAAAAGTAAATAAAAGATTCGATGTAAGATACATTTAAGTAATTCTCAGAAAAAAGAATGGTTTTAGATATGTAACTGATATGTGCTTTTTCGTAATTTAAAAAAGATACAGTTCCATCTCAATCAGTTAAAAATGTCTTTTCCTGATTTACCTTTGGTTATAATTTCTGAAGGATAAAGAAAAGTGAAATGTTTCACTGAAGAAAAAATTGTAGCCTCTTTCAACATTCATAATTATTAAAATTCCTACTAAAAATTTACAAATAAATAAGTAGGATGTGAAATTATGAGGATGTGGCAGAAATTTCAAAGTTCATTAAAATTGTTTATTTAATTTACTAGAATATTTTTAAATGAGGTGTTTGAAATATAGAACGAGAGAGAAAAAATAATATAAAATAAATATGCATGTAGGCGTGAGTAAATCGAACAATATATTTCTACTACATAAGTAAATATAAATGTATATTTAATAAATTAAAAGTATACTATACAAAACAAAAAATTTAAATTTTTAATAAAATAAAGTATGTTATTTTAAAGCATAAGTTTTCCCAAATTGGTCCAGGTAGACACCCATGGGTGCATAGGAGACCACACGGGGATTCACATTAACATGAAAAGAAAACAGGGGTTCACAAGTTGTAAGTGGGGGACGACGAAAAATTTTCTGGTTTTCATAATAAAGCACAAAAATTTTGGCTTGGATTTACCTATCAACGTACGCAGATAGCATAATTCACTAGATAGGTACTCAAAAATATTCGAGACTCAGTTCAAACATGGAATTGAATAGAACAATAGATAATAGTACAAGTCCCCACTACATGTCGAGACTTGCAAAGTGCCGTTCGTCCGATATATTTGTCTAGACCTGCAAAGGGATGAAATGCGACTTGCGCTGTGCTTGCAATCTACATTAGTATAAATACGAATGCCCAGAACAAACCATTACTCATATGTTTCCGGGATTTTAAACATAAAAGTGTGGCTGTGAATGAATCGATGTCAGTGTTAGCAGTGCTGGAAAAAATAAGTATCTGCCTATTTGTTATACATATTTTTATTGTATATTGTAATTTATCAATCATATTATACTTGTTTTACTACTTGAGTTGAGTATAGTAGGTAGTTATGTAGTAAAAATTATATATAAATACTAGAAATTATTCTAAACTTCTATAAAAAAGAGAAAAAGCCAGGATAGATTAAACTATAGGTACCTAGGTTCTTTTAATTTAAAAAATGAATGATAATTCTAGTTGAAAATATTCAAAATGATGAAAATAATACGATATATAAACCTTTATGGAAAATCTTTAATATTGGATTATTCCTCGTTTTTAAAATTTATAAAAACAAGTTTTGACTAAAATTTGTAACTTTTTAAAATCATCAATTAAACTAATTTATAAAGACATTCATTAAGAAAATAAATTTTTTGAGAAATAGTTTAATTTTTAACAGTTGACCAATGAATACCCATAATTGTAAAAGTCTTTCAGAATTAGTTCATTATTTTTAATTCAAATGAATAGCTTCATTAGAGGAAAATTCTTTTTTCTTATGTGCCACATAAAATGAAAGCAGTTAATCTTCCTTTATGCTGGAGAAAATTCTTGACCTTTTTACATTTTGATGTTATAAATTTACTAACATTTAAAAGTTGGATTTTCTACTCATAATTTGCTATGCATAATTTGTTGTTTGAATTAATCTTGTTACTGATTAGTTATTTTTATAATTAATAATAATAGCTACTAATAGTTAAGTGTTCCATACTTGTATGTTTTTAAAGTGCCTTTTGTTATATCACAATATCTATCTTGTTTTAATAATGTTATTTCTCTCTCAGATTGTGTCAGATTCAAATGGAATTCAAAGTAGCTATTTTCAATGGGAAATTTTCATAAATATGCTTTTTGAAGTTTTGACTTTTTTGACTCTTGTGATCAGAAGTTACTTAGAATGTGCCGGCCCCTCTCTTATGACTCCATATGACTTGTACCCTTGTTCATGTGAACTGATATGGTGTGCTTAATCTTCAAAGGATAATGTGACAGACAGTGTGTGTAGAAGTTAGTAAAAATCTCAATATTGTGTATCCATTAGCCATTCGATAGAGTGTATAGCTCTACCATACTACATATATAGGTTTACAATAGTCCTCTGCAAATTTACAAAGAACTCTAAAATCCTAATAATATTGAATTTAACAAGTTCTACGAGCATTTTTTTATTGGTTTAAAACAAAAATTATCATTAAAATTCATAAAAATTTAAAACTTTCCTAATTTAAAAGAATGATGTATTACAATGGTTATTTAAAAGATAGAGTAATCTATAATTCATATGTAAAAGAAAAATAACCTATTTAAATGACATTAAATATATTATAATTAAATTAAGAATTAAATTTAATTAAGTGAGGGGTATAGAATGACACACATTCGGATTTATAGATTCGACTTAATAAATACTATATTGAATAAAATTTGCGAAACTATAGAATTATAGAAGTAATTAAAATGAAACATTCAAGCTCAAGAATTATTTTTTATTATTATATGTTAGCAATTTTGGCAAAAGTAATGCTAAAATATTTTTTGATATTATTATCTGAAAAAAAGTTTCCTTGATAGATTTTACATGAAAGGACAATTAAACGGTCAAAATAAAAAATATTCATGTCAAATGGAAACGTAATCCTCTCTGCTCAATGCCTGATCACAATCCTCCTAGAAGAAGTTTACTCAGATAGTTAAAAACATTTAATAAGTCATTTGCAAAATTAAAATAAGTAAAAAAATTAAGATTTAAATTTCAAATCTTTCTTTTCTGGTTTTTTAAAATTTCAATTTTTATTTCGTCACTGGATTTGAACAAGTACAGTTGTCAAATCATTGAGAAGTTTTCTATGCTCTACTAGACAATAAGCTTTGCTTGACTCCTAGCCTAAAATTTCTGATAATTTGCCGTCTTCGAAAATTAAACAAGATGCAGAAAAAATTGCAGCCAAAAATTAAAAAAGTAGAAACAATTTAGTGCTAAGCGAATTCTTGAGCATAGAAATGCAAGGGAAATAACTCACATAATTAGGTTTCCGCACGAGTTTAAAACATTTTCATCATGAAATCCACAGGAAGGTACAACTATTATTATTTGCCAAATTTAATACCGGGCACGGAGTCTTCGGCACCTATCGCAGCAGATTCCACGGGCAATCAGATGTCTGTCCACATGACGACGATGTACAAGATCCGGAACACCTTGTCCTCCACTGTAGCCGCTACTCCAACATTCAGGAAAAGACCTTTCCCGACAACTTCCAACAACTACACTTCAAGCAGCTCCTTCCTCTTAAAGAATTCAGGAAAGGTGCCAAGGAAATTCTGCAGGCTGAACTCCTCCTTCAGCTCACTGACTAATCTCCACCTCTTCTTTCCTTGTACATATGTAAATACCCTCTGTAATCTTGCCTGTATCTGTATAGATATGTTTTGTGCTGTATCTTTCTCAATTAAGGCCATCCGGCCCTCTCCCAGCCACAGTGAGTCCTAATAGAACCCCTTTTGTCCCTTCGGTTTGAACAGTCCACCACTTAAGGAACTCTACTCACACACCAAGTGCTGAGTCTGGGTTCCCTCCAGGATTACTGTCCGACGAAGTTCTCCACCGTATATCTTCGGGTGGGACGGTGCTCTTTGGTAATGTAATTACCAAAGTTATTATTCATTTGCCAAATTTAACGTCCGTGCACAACTTCCTGTGCTCATTATATAATACATATTTGGATACTAAAGTAAATCTAACAAGTTATATTAGGTGATAATCAGCATACTATCCTATTATTGTCGTAAAAGTTTCCAAACTTTGTACTGGGAAGATCTTATAGATTGATTATTTAAGTTTAGCCTCATAGAAAGTAATTGGTTTGAGTTAAGGTGAAAATGACTGACATTTTCTACACACACCATTGATGTCTTATTCACGTACCATGTTCTTGATGCATGGGACACTTTTATTTCGTTACAAAATACTAATGAATGTCTAGTACGTTGTGTAGCGGTACGCCATCAGATTTGAAACAAATGTTCCGCAATCTATCTAACACATTGGTTAAAGAAAACTTTTTTCTTTCTTACCTAATCTGTGACATAATAATAGTAGAACTGGAGTAGAAGAAAATGTTCTTTATTGGAGCGAATTTCTTCAGATGTATATGAAAAGATTTGCAAAATCGCATGTCTGAACAGTTTTGCAATTTTTTTCTATACCCCTTCTTCCAATTTTCTATATATGATTGCTAACTTCATATTACCATTTAGAAGGTTAAATATTTTCTCGCTTTGTTAAATATAGTCTTTTTATCCTATGCTTTGAAAACTGTATTAAGTACATTTTGATTAAATTTTATGAAGAAATTCCGTTCACATATTTAGAATAAATAGCGATATCCATTTAAAGTGTAAAAATAAAATTGTATAAATTTCATATCCAAGATAATGTGACCAAAGTGTATGTTATTACTACATTTTTATACCATGTATATTGAAAAATTTCTTGTTTTACATATAAGTTAAAAATTTTCTGAATTTGATTGAAACTTTTTTCCCCAATGGTGGACACGCTTGGGTGGCGAACTCTATGCCAGAATAAGGCCAGAAATTGCTACTCATTTGTCGTTACCCAGCGGGCACCTGTGAACCAAGTCACGGAGGCGAGTAGCGTTACCCACGTCATACCACCACAAACCCGTTTATAGGGTGGGCCACATTCATACTACAGTACAGAAGAAAGAACAGAGAGAACAGAGAAGGAAAGAAACATCCATGCCCGAACCGGGATTTAAACCCAGAACCCACAGCTCAGGAGTCAGGAAAGCTAACCACTCAGCCATGAGTCGGCGATTGAAACTATTATTGCATTATTTTCTTTGCGTGAAAATGAATTCAACAAGTGTTTTAAAAGCAAGGATAGGAAAGAGATAATTTCAACATGAAGTTTTTATTTAGCTTTTTATTATTAAAATTAATTTATTTAATGTCTACAAAGTTACTGCAGATTTTGAAGGTGATAAAATAAAACTAATGACAAATATTTGTTGTTTTTGGTATTAGAAAAATATGATACAAAACTAATTTCCTGGTTATTTTTATGATAATCAGATTAAAAAATGGATCAAGAATACACTAGAATTTTTTCCCAGATTCTTTAATTTAATTAGTTACATAGATAAAAGAAATGTCTTAAAACCTAAGAAAATAGTATATTTCAAACTCTATTTTAATTTTCAAATATTTATTAAAATCGTCCAACCATGCCATCAAATTTGATAACATTTGAATTTTTATCAGCTTTACTTTTTAAAATCAGCAAATGTTTAAAAAAATGTGAAACATTTCGATCACATATCTTTGATGAAAGATGTTATTTGGTTACATATGTATGCTCCAGTTAGATAAGGAAAATTGCCCGAGGAAAAAAAGATTATTTCCAAACACATTAAAAAAGTCAAGCTAAAAATTTGAAAAGGTAAATATTTTGAAAAATCAATCTAAAGCCCGCATTTGATAAAAGATAAAGTGAAATATATATTTCATCTGCGAAAATTAAAATATGGAATGGAAACCTATGCTTTATCAAATAAAAATGAAACAAGATGATAGAATTATGCTTAAGTTGTAAGTCCAAATCGTAGCGTACAGTTAAAAGAAGAAAATATCAGTAAAAATATTAATTATGAAAAGTTGAAATTTAAAAAGCACCATACCGTAGAAATGTTTATTCTTTAAGAAAAATGTAGAGACGAAATTTTTTTTAGTCTTTTACATTTAATCTCATTTTTTCTCCACTCTAAATTATTTCATTATCAAATCAGATGAATTAATTTCTCAGGTAAAAGTCACGTTATTTCAAGTTTTTTTCAGCTTTGCATTTTGTATCTTCTCTTATAAAAACCAATACAATTATTTCAGTTTAATTTCCTTCATTATTCAGTTAATTAACACATTCTGTCAATGATTTTCAACGTATTTACATAAAAAATTGCATTACATTAAATTATAATCTATAATGTAGGCATTTTCTACATATTAATAATTAATTTATCATAAATTAAGTGTGGAAAATAAAAACAACTTAAATCTTCAATTATGTTCAGATTTTCGAAAATAAAGCAAAATCTCTAAATAATGCTCTGTTATATTTTAATATTTAATTTATATTTATAGTTTGTGTATGGCCTTAAAATTACTATTCTGTACTTGCAAAGTGAATTTCTGGTAGAATTTATTTGACATTATATGATCAATAATTTACGTTGTTATTAACAAATAGATGGTTTTTAACATATGGTAGAAACTACTATGATCTAATATGTCAATGGTTTTAGAAGTAAAGAAAAGTTACTACCAGAAAATTATTATTTTCATTATTCCTGCTATCTTTTTAGCTAAAATTAAATATGTGTAAAAGTTAAGTGTACTTTTTACATAAGTTTACATATTTCTTTCGTTATATTTTATTTAAAATATGGAATTGGACTTGAATATTTTTTGTTTTTTCTAATGCCCGGCTGCTATAGGATTTCCATCTTTCAACACTACACGGTCCGGAAGATGATGTCAACTTATAATATAGTGAGGACCCAGTGGGTTCGCCATCTTTGTCCCAAAAGTGAGTGGGTCTTCGTAATTTAAAATCAAGTACCAACGAAGAAAACGAATGACCTAACCAACTAGACACCAGGAATTTATTGAACAATGTATAATAATAAATAAATTTCAAGATATATCATTAATTCATACATACTCTTTACAACATTATATATTGGTAAACAGCATTGAATTGAAATTTTTAATTTAAAGTTTAAATTAGCACAAAAAACAATATATAGAAATTCTTTCTATATATTGTTTTTTTATATACCAAGCAGAAAACTCTGACTTGACTTGCTACACTAGAGGTATCATTTCACATGGAGGATATTGCAACCACGACATACGTAATGTGCCCAAGCCGCCATTTGCTAATACGACGGATTGAGTTGGAATTTGGTCTCAATCCCTCCCTATAGCGAGAACGAATGACCTAACCAACTAGACACCAGTAATTTATTGAAATTTGTAAATTCTAAATTTTCAGTATAAAATTAAATGACATTTATTTTTGTGATAGCTTTATAAAATGAATGTTTACATGATTATAATATTCATAAATAAGACTTTGACTGAAATAAATGTAAAAATATCATTTGAGATGAAATGAAAATTAAATATATTTTGCCCCATGCAATATATTCTTAACATTCAAAATACCCGAGTAACTGATTCATCGCTTCAAGTACTGTGGTTTAATCTTTTCCAAAATTATAAATGTCAGATTCCCATAAATAATACATAGAGCGCTTATATGTAACTATTATTTGTTAAAATATTAATATTATACTTGATATATGCAAATTACTGTTTTCTCTCATTCAAAGTATTCAATTTTCTCTTGAATTAACAATAAAATGAAGTTAATCTTTAGATAATCAGTTTTTACATACATTTTTTGTTATTTTTCCACATCAAAAGTTTTTAAAAATCAGTGATAGTTTAAATTAATAAATTGTTCTTATTTCAATAAAATTAGATTAAGTTATTTTAATCTGTATGAGAATGATTAATTTTTGCATTCATTCCAAGCAAAAAATAAAGAATCCCTTAAGAATATAGTGCTTTTGATGAATTTTGATAACTTATCAAATTGCAAAGAAATACGAGTCATATAATACAGATATCATTCATCGAGTTTGTTAATTAATTAATTTTTATTTTACCAAAATCACTTAAATTAAGTTTAAATTTGATAACGTTCAAATTTAGATTTTTCAAGAATTTTAATCTAGAACAATTCTTAATTAAAAAGAGCATTGTTATAAAAATCAATAATTCTCTATAGGAAAGACATTTATTATTTATTTCTTTAATTTAATTTCAAATAGTTGGGTTAAAATAATTTTAATTATATTTTGATATTAAGTAACAAAAACGTATTTACATGGTTAAAATATTTCATAAGTTTTATTTCATAAAAGTATGTGTTAAATTTTACATCGTTCTTCAAGATGCTGTATTATGAAACATTTTGAAAATCAGAACATAATCTTTCGAATTAAGACAAATTTTAGCACTTGCATAGTTTTTTGTTTTTTCTGAAGTTCTTAAAATAAATAGCATGTTAACAATTTCAATGAGAACCGAAGAAATAGCTTTCAATTACTTTCTAAATTAAAATTTAATAATAATTTTTAACCGTACCGTATATATATATATATATATATATATATATATATATATATATATATATATATATATATATATATATATATATATATATATATATATATATATATATATATATATATATATATATATATATATATATATATATATATATATATATATGTATATATATATATATATATATATATATATATATATATATATATATATATATATATATATATATATATATATATATATATATATATATATATATATATATATATATATATATATATATATATATATATATATATATATATATATATATATATATATATATATATATATATATATATATACATATGTATATATATATATATATATATATATATTATAGTATTTTGATCATAGCATTTTAAGAAAATGAGAATAAAATAAATTTAGTAAAATATTTAATAATAAATAGATTTTTTAAAATTTAGCTAGAAAACTTTCATTTATATCTAAATTTGTTTATATATTTTATCTTATTTTATTATAAATTTGTGTGTGAGAGAATTCAGTATTTTATAAATATAAATTCTTAATCCAATCTTTGCAATTAAATCACTTACTATACTTAGTCAGCAATTATATCACTTACTATACACAGTTGTTTTCTTACTTTGGGAATAAATAACAATTACATATTTAAACAACAAAATTGCGTATGATTTTCATTTTCAAGCGTTCTGCTTTCTGATTGCGTTAATTGTCTGAATAGAAGATACGATTCAAGAAATTATATCCCAATAAAACTGGTTAGAAATGATGACTTCTTATTTCTGATATACGAGAGAAAATAATTGTTATAGTTCAAATTACACAAGACTCCTGTAACTTAATTTTTGCACCCACTCACTTATAAAGACTAAGTGATTTGGAAACTCGGTTACAAGCTCATTAAGGGCAGAGGAAAATAAACGAAGGGAAATTCAATCAAACCAGTAATTATGGCTAAACAAACTTAATACAACGGCAATCTTAAGGTTAATTATATTTTGAATGCAGCATAAATTCGTTTTTATGAAGAAAGTAAAATATAATATAAATTTTCTTAATTCTTAAGAATAATAATTTTGAAAATGTAACATTTACCAATAAAAAAGATAATTGGTAATTCAGATTTAATTCATTATTTTATTTGCGAATACTGTTTTTGAATATATCTTAAGTGACTTTGTTGATTTTAATTTATACTATAAGAAATAAATCAATAATTCTTCGAAAGAATAAACCAATAAAACGCAAAAGCATTTGCATAGTAAATGCAAAGAAAAAGTTTATTTTTCACACAGAAATAATAATATTATTTTTGCTTATAAATGTATTTGCCTATCAAAATTAATAAGGAATGATATTTAGAGTTAAAATATTCCTATTTAATGAAAAAATTTTCTAAACATTCATTACAATAATTGAAACTTATTACTAAAACTTATTAAATAATTGAAGCTTAATTGCTTGCCGTTTACATGAAATTAAGAAAAAAATAAACTTGCATAAATTGCATAAATTATAACCACCAGCTTTATGGTTTTTAAAATAACTTCCTATTGAATATAAGAAATAAAAATAATATTGGAATACAATTTCTCTTAAAATGTTTATTTAAATTTCTTATTATTATTCGATTATAGTAACAATTAAGCTATAATATTAACACTAAAATAAATTATATATTTACATATATAAATATATTATATATATATATATATATATATATATATATATATATATATATATATATATATATATATATATATATATATATATATATATATATATATATATATATATATATATATATATATATATATATATATATATATATATATATATGTATATACATACATATATATATATACATATATATATATATATACATATATATATATATATATATATATATATATATATATATATATATATATATATATATATATATATATATATATATATATATATATATATATATATATATATATATATATATATATATATATATATATATATATATATATATATATATATATATATATATATATATATATTGAACTTTTTGTTGTAAACTCAAATAAACAAAGATTAAATTTTAAAAACATGTGAGATAGATGATAATTTTTCAATAATTGGATGTCTAATGATCAATAAAATTACTTTTTGAAAGCATTCTTCTTTGTCACACATCTTTGTCTCATTTTGAATATATTATTCTCATTATTGACTATATTGTATGACTATAAGTATGCTAGGTCTGAATATTTTTATAAAAATATGCAGGCCAAGCATACACGAATTAATTGCTTGTCTTTTACATGAAATTATCTCAATTTTCTGTAACTTGATTTGGCTTAAAATATAAGAAGACATTTTTTATTTAAAACAAAAGCATATTTAATACATTCAATATCCTCTAACATATCCAATTAGATAATATATTATCCTCCAATTAATCAAGAAATAATTGAATAACTGCTGCTTGTTGAAATATAGTAATGCTTCAACGAATTGACATGGATGAAATGTATTGATATACTTTCTCATTTGCTTCTACAATGCAATAATAATTCCAGTATTTTTATCACTCAAAAGTATTTTACTTTACTCTGGTTATATTTTATTTGAAAGAAGTTTTTAAGTGTAAAGGATCAAACAATTCAAAATAAAAGTTTAGTAACTATGTTTTTCAGCAAGTGCTTCTTCAATAGGATACATCGGTTCTATTTTTAAATAAACAGCCGACATTCCACTTGCTATTTTAGACAGTTTAAATTATTGTTGAGGAAATTATTCAA
The DNA here is from genome assembly GCA_037975125.1 of Latrodectus hesperus. Classification (NCBI taxonomy): domain Eukaryota; kingdom Metazoa; phylum Arthropoda; class Arachnida; order Araneae; family Theridiidae; genus Latrodectus; species Latrodectus hesperus. Next base: position 21,491,373 of record CM075852.1, read on the forward strand.
TTCCAAGTAATGTTGCTAGAAATTGTATCTTAAACCCTTTTGGTTTTATTATAACTTAATTTTAATTTTTTTATTTCATTGACACCCTAAATTGAATGTTTCCAGAGCATAAAATGGATGATTTTTAAAGATTTAACTGGTATTAAATTATTAACTTCTCTTCGATTCAGATAGTGAATTTGACTTATTTTGTTGGAAATTATTTTTAATATTTCAGGAAAATGTGAAAAAAAAAATCAAAGCGAGAACTAACATTTCAATGTATATTGAATTTACTTCAGTGTAACCTTAAATTATTTCATTTAAGCATTAAATTTAAAAAAAACTACTCTTAATATATTGTTCATTTAATAAAAATAGTGAGTATTCATTATTTCAATTGAATGCAGACCATATTAGGAGTTGATAAATTGAGCATTTTATTAACATTAATACCAATTTTGATTCAATGTACTCACTTCATTTGTAAGCATTACTAAATAATTTTATAGAACACAATACTTGTATTCCTATTTCACCAATATATCTTGTGGGATATTACAAAATTTTCTGATGATGTTGAAATGATAAATGCTCGTTATATCTTGGTGCAGTAGCTCAGTAGTTTGGTCAAAAAGCTGATTTCAATTTATTGTTTTAATATAGTCACGTGATTTATAGAAAGTTAGAATTCATAAATGAATTTTGAAATTAGTTAATTAAAATTAATAAGTTAATGTATTAATTAGTATTTTTATATACACATTTTATACATAGATACACACACACATATATATATATATATATATATATATATATATATATATATATATATATATATATATATATATATATATATATATATATATATAAGTGAAAGTGATTACATATAATTAACCAAATATGTTTAATAATAGATTAATATATTTAGAAAAATATTTCACATATAATAATTTTTAAATCAATTGAAAAATATAAAAAATTACTTACATTAAAACTAAATATACTTATTTTTTTAAATAATTTTGTAGACGTATTTGGAATGTTTTTCCCTAGATTTCTCATTTTATAATTATTTGTGATATATTTCCACGAACTATAATTTTGGAAAAAAATGTATGGAAAGTTTTGCATTGTTTTATGTTCTGGATTAATTTTTTCCTTTAATTATATAAAGATTAAATTAAAATGCTTTCCTTTAAGTAATACATCAAGTGTACTATATTTTTTGTGGAATTGCTCACACAACTAATTTAATTCCCTGAGAATTGAAAATTTTCCCGTACAACTTTTTACTTTTGATTTTTATATGATTTTACTTTATTTGTGAAAATAAAGAAAGCTTCTCTGTCTATATAAATACTTTAAAATTTTTAAAAGTATTAAAAAATAATATATATATGTACACAAACACATGTATATATATATATATATATATATATATATATATATATATATATATATATATATATATATATATATATATATATATATATATATATATATATATATATATATATATATATATATATATATATATATATATATATATATATATATATATATATACATTTATATATATACTCTACCTTGTATGAAAGAGTTTAAAACACAAAGCTTTCATACAAGGTAGTATTATTTTAGCTTGTTAACATACCAAAAAGATATTCTCTTCAACAGATAAGTTAAACTGAAACAATCTGATTGCTTAAGGAAATGATCAGATTTGATCTTATACTTTCCATTCAGACTGCGTAAAAGCTTTCATACAATGTAGTGTTATTTTATCCTGTTAACATACCAAAAGATATTCTCTGTAACAGATAAGTTAAACTGGAACAATCTGATTGCTTAAGGAAATGATCAGATTTGATCTTATACTTTCCATTCAGACTGCGTAAAAGCTTTCATACGATGTAATGTTATTTTAGCCTGTTAACATACCAAAAAGATATTCTCTGTAACAGATAAGTTAAACTGGAACAATCTGATTGCTTAAGGAAATGATCAGATTTGATCTTATACTTTCCATTCAGACTGCGTAAAAGCTTTCATACAATGTAGTGTTATTTTATCCTGTTAACATACCAAAAAGATATTCTCTGTAACAGATAAGTTAAACTGGAACAATCTGATTGCTTAAGGAAATGATCAGATTTGATCTTATACTTTCCATTCAGACTGCGTAAAAGCTTTCATACGATGTAATGTTATTTTAGCCTGTTAACATACCAAAAAGATATTCTCTGTAACAGATAAGTTAAACTGGAACAATCTGATTGCTTAAGGAAATGATCAGATTTGATCTTATACTTTCCATTCAGACTGCGTAAAAGCTTTCATACGATGTAATGTTATTTTAGCCTGTTAACATACCAAAAAGATATTCTCTGTAACAGATAAGTTAAACTGGAACAATCTGATTGCTTAAGGAAATGATCAGATTTGATCTTATACTTTCCATTCAGACTGCGTAAAAGCTTTCATACAATGTAGTGTTATTTTATCCTGTTAACATACCAAAAAGATATTCTCTGTAACAGATAAGTTAAACTGGAACAATCTGATTGCTTAAGGAAATGATCAGATTTGATCTTATACTTTCCATTCAGACTGCGTAAAAGCTTTCATACGATGTAATGTTATTTTAGCCTGTTAACATACCAAAAAGATATTCTCTGTAACAGATAAGTTAAACTGGAACAATCTGATTGCTTAAGGAAATGATCAGATTTGATCTTATACTTTCCATTCAGACTGCGTAAAAGCTTTCATACGATGTAATGTTATTTTAGCCTGTTAACATACCAAAAAGATATTCTCTGTAACAGATAAGTTAAACTGGAACAATCTGATTGCTTAAGGAAATGATCAGATTTGATCTTATACTTTCCATTCAGACTGCGTAAAAGCTTTCATACGATGTAATGTTATTTTAGCCTGTTAACATGCCAAAAAGATATTCTCTGTAACAGATAAGTTAAACTGGAACAATCTGATTGCTTAAGGAAATGATCAGATTTGATCTTATACTTTCCATTCAGACTGCGTAAAAGCTTTCATACAATGTAGTGTTATTTTATCCTGTTAACATACCAAATAGATATTCTCTGTAACAGATAAGTTAAACTGGAACAATCTGATTGCTTAAGGAAATGATCAGATTTGATCTTATACTTTCCATTCAGACTGCGTAAAAGCTTTCATACGATGTAATGTTATTTTAGCCTGTTAACATACCAAAAAGATATTCTCTGTAACAGATAAGTTAAACTGGAACAATCTGATTGCTTAAGGAAATGATCAGATTTGATCTTATACTTTCCATTCAGACTGCGTAAAAGCTTTCATACAATGTAGTGTTATTTTATCCTGTTAACATACCAAAAAGATATTCTCTGTAACAGATAAGTTAAACTGGAACAATCTGATTGCTTAAGGAAATGATCAGATTTGATCTTATACTTTCCATTCAGACTGCGTAAAAGCTTTCATACGATGTAATGTTATTTTAGCCTGTTAACATACCAAAAAGATATTCTCTGTAACAGATAAGTTAAACTGAAACAATCTGATTGCTTAAGGAAATGATCAGATTTGATCTTATACTTTCCATTCAGACTGCGTAAAAGCTTTCATACGATGTAGTGTTATTTTAGCCTGTTAACATACCAAAAAGATATTCTCTATAACAGATAAGTTAAACTGAAACAATCTGATTGCTTAAGGAAATGATCAGATTTGATCTTATACTTTCCATTCAGACTGCGTAAAAGCTTTCATACAATGTAGTGTTATTTTAGCCTGTTAACATACCAAAAAGATATTCTCTATAACAGATAAGTTAAACTGAAACAATCTGATTGCTTAAGGAAATGATCAGATTTGATCTTATACTTTCCATTCAGACTGCGTAAAAGCTTTCATACGATGTAGTGTTATTTTAGCCTGTTAACATACCAAAAAGATATTCTCTGTAACAGATAAGTTAAACTGAAACAATCTGATTGCTTAAGGAAATGATCAGATTTGATCTTATACTTTCCATTCAGACTGCGTAAAAGCTTTCATACGATGTAGTGTTATTTTAGCCTGTTAACATACCAAAAAGATATTCTCTGTAACAGATAAGTTAAACTGAAACAATCTGATTGCTTAAGGAAATGATCAGATTTGATCTTATACTTTCCATTCAGACTGCGTAAAAGCTTTCATACAATGTAGTGTTATTTTAGCCTGTTAACATACCAAAAAGATATTCTCTATAACAGATAAGTTAAACTGAAACAATCTGATTGCTTAAGGAAATGATCAGATTTGATCTTATACTTTCCATTCAGACTGCGTAAAAGCTTTCATACAATGTAGTGTTATTTTAGCCTGTTAACATACCAAAAAGATATTCTCTGTAACAGATAATTTAAACTGAAACAATCTGATTGCTTAAGGAAATGATCAGATTTGATCTTATACTTCCCATTCAGACTGCGTAAAAGCATTTTATTGAATTAAGGAGAGCCGCCGTAATAGTATGAAGTATACATTAGGAATAGAGAATCGTTCAGAATTTGCACTATTGCAGGAAGAGGATGATGAATTTAGTTCTTGAACCCATGACGAGTCAAAATTACGATTGCTTGATTATACAGATATTGTTAAATAATGATTCAAGCCGAAGTCATGTTGCTGTCATTTGTTACTACTGCGAAATAGTTTTTTATTGTTCATCTCACCATAAAATCTTTCTCCTTCAGCTTTGAATTTTTGTATGTTTATGTTAAGTTTCAATGGAATTTTGAAATACTATGTAGATTTTTATTATGTACAGCCCATTTTTTTAAATTACATTTAGAAATTAGGGTATTAACATTTTTTTGTAAATTCCCATAATTCCTAAATGTTAATTTTTATTTTAGAAATGAAATTATACTCAAAATCACAAAAATATTAACATTCAAAATTATTAATTACTTTTATTCGCATTTCAAATTTTAATTGAGTTACATGATAAAAAACATTTATTTGATGAAATTTAATTTGCCCTGAAAAATTTATTTTGTCGGTAAATTTTTATACAGTTTTATTGAATTATTTGGAAGGAAAAAACAAAATATTTCCTCCAATTTTTAAAAAATTCTTATGATTTAGAACATGAATTAAAATTTTGAGCATTGTTAATACAGTTTCTTTAAAATTAAGATTGTAAATAATTTCAAAATTACTTTTTCACATCTTAAATTTCACCGATTTAATATTAAAATGTCAATAACTTTGTTCAATTAATATATATATATATATATATATATATATATATATATATATATATATATATATATATATATATATATATATATATATTTTTTTTTTTTTTGAATAAAATATCTCCCAAATGGCGGCCCTCACACTCCACACATTGCCTAAGCCTTTTCCTGAAAATTTCATGGACTCTTTCCAGCATTTTTACAGGAACCTGTTGGATGCTGGCCTAAAAGTTGCCTATAAGGGCTTCCAGGGTCCTAGGACGGTCGTTGTAGATGAGGGATTTTAGATAGCCCCACAAGAAAAAATCACAGGGGGCCAAATCTTGAGACCGCGAGGGGCGATGCAGAATTCCGAACGGAAAGCGCGCTGCAAGCAGGCTATCGAACGGCCATTGGAAAAATATGCTTCTACGCAAAACACACGCTGCACTACTGACCATTCCATCTTGTGAACTGACCTTGATATAGAGACAAATTTCCGATCTCGCTTTTCCGAACCACGACTCTTTCGAGCAGAGCCAACGGTTAGGAAGCGAGCAATGGCCTTTTCTAATCCATCCGTCTGCCGCGCGCCACCCTGTATATATATATATATATATATATATATATATATATATATATATATATATATATATATATATATATATATATATATATATATATATATATATATATATATATATATATATATATATATATATATATATATATATATATATATATATATATATATATATATATATGTATATATATATATAAATGTATATATATATATATATATATATATGTATGTATATATATATAAATGTATATATATATATATATATATATATATATATATATATATATATATATATATATATATATATATATATATATATATATATATATATATATATATATATATATGTATATATATATGTATATATATATATATATATATATATATATATATATATATATATATATATATAATATATATATATATATATATATATATATATATATATATATATATATATATATATATATATATATATATATATATATATATATATATATATATATATATATATATATATATATATATTAACTATATTATTAAATAAATAAATATAATAAATAAGGTTCCAACTGTAGTGTTATTTATTGTTCAACAAATATAAATTTTACGAATATGATATTTCAGATATTAAAATTTGATTTTGTTTTCAAATTTTGAACTTTTTTTATATAAAAATTTAAAATAAAGATTTAGAAGGCATATTTATTGCGTTTTACATACTATTGTGGTTTTTAAATACTCTAAAGATTTGCTATAAAATATATCTTATTGTTTAAAATGTTATACATTAAGTAATTCTTATGTTAAATTTCTATGACTATTTCTATAATTCCTCTAACTTTCTAGAACAGTTCTTTTATGCTAAATATTCTATTTAATGAAAAATATTTGATTCACAAAAATATTTTATAAAACTGAATATATTATTGGAATAGGTATATTCAATAGACATCACTAAAAGCATAATGTAGCGAAAATATATAAAGTCAGTGTTAATAAATAAAATCTTAAACTAAAAATATTTTTTAGTTTTATAATAACATAAAGAGATTTTTCGTTACACAAAGAAATTATTTTATTTTGTAAATATATCCTTTCTAATACCATTTTTCTAATATTTATATTTAAATTATTATTATTAATTATTTAAAGTATAATATTTATATTTAAGTTATATACTAATATTTATCTCCTTAATGTGTATTTCGCATAATCTGTTTTGAAATTTTAAAGTACGTTTTTTAACTTAAGGTAAAGATTTCAGTGCATTTTTTTTGTTTTAATTTTCAGTAATTATTCAATAGCTGAAACTAAACCCAATTGAAAAAAATATTTATCTTGTTGTTTTTGGCTTTATTAGGATTTTAACGTTCTAGTACCTTCATATACATGTTTATAGATTCATATAATCTTCTGAAGTCACAGATAATACATTCAAATATTTACTTTGTAGTCAAAAATTCAGAAAATGTAACATTGAATGTTATTTAAAATTAAACCTTCAAAATTAACTTGTGAATTATTTTTTAATCATTCAATAGAAGTACGTTATCATATTGCTTATTAACATTAAACGATACTTAATAATGTAAGTTATCTAAAAATATTTAAGATATGCTTAAATCATCCTTTCAAATTTACTTTTTTAAATGATGCAGAAGTTTTTAAAAATAAAGTTTTTTAATGAGGAAATATTTAGCTTTAAAATATTCATAATATTGACAGATATATAGGAATTTAATTTTACCTGAATCGACATATACATTTTGAAAAAATATTCAATTTAAAATGGATTTAGTGTTTTATAGAAAATCTCTACACTTTTTAATTAAAATAATAACCTTATATATTTCTAGAGGATTAACTCTTCCAAAGTAATTAAAATATTTTTAATTTTTTAATGAATATATTCTAAAAGAAATAGCCTCATTATAAAATCAATTGTTTTAATCAAAAATAATCAATATTTATTCGCTTAAAACAAAATTCGCCTAACGAAGTTCAACGAAAATTTTTGGTTTGGTTCAAATATTTTCATTTTATAAATCAGATAATGAAGTTCTCTAAAAAAATTAAACATATTTTTATTTTTATAATTCTTTATTATCAGCGGGACATGTATTGTAAAATAAAGATAACATTAAAATTTATCATTTATTTTCAATTGAAAGTTTTTCAAGACTGATTTTTTTATCAAATGCTTTTTATTGGAAACTTTAAGTCATATGTGAATATTCTTTATGTGAGAACATGCGAAAGTTACTCACTTGCGATATGTAAAACCTTGTAAATTTTAATTTTGCTCAAAGAAAGTTGAAATATCATTAAATAAATTATTAAAATGTTTATGTTGTGTTGATTAAACTCAGTGAAAATTCCACTTAAAAGGCATGTTTCTCTATTGTTGTTGTTGTCGTGTGCCACCTAGTCTGGCAATATGGGGTGCGCTGCTCGACTTTTTCAACTGAACCATATTTTGGTGCAGAGTCCGACTTCTTCAGTACAACATGCCATAGGGATCCGTTTATAGGGTAGGCAAACACTTACAACACATTCATACACAGAAAGAACAAAGACAGGATAATTAGAGAGATAGTATATCCATGCCCGAACTGGGATTCGAATCCAGGACCTCCCTATCCGTAGTCAGGGACTTTGGCCACTAGACAGGGCGGGTGGCATGTTTCTTTATTGAGAGCTTCATTAAAAATAAAGCCTTATATTTGTGTCACTAAATATTTCGTTACTGAGAATACTTATATTTAACAAAATAAAAAAGACTTAATATTTTAACTTCATTATTAGGAATTTAAAAGTCATTTAAGTCAAATGATAATTTTTTGAATTGTTGTCTATGATTGAATTTCAGCGTTCCTTGAATCAACACTTTTCATTTTTGATCTGTTTTAAGATGAAAACCACATTTTTTGTTAACTTGCTGTTTGGTCACTTTATATTAATTTTTTCCTCATACATCATATATCAGGCCTACCGATGGCTGAGTGGCTAGCGTTCCTAACTCCTAAGCTGTGGGACCCAGGGTTCGAATCCCGGTTTGGGTATGGATGTTTCTTTCCTTCTCTGTTCTCTCTGTGTTTCTCTGTCCTTTCTTCTGTGATGTCGTATGAATGTAGCCCACCCTACAAACGGAATTTTGGTGGTATGGCACGGGCAACGCTACTCGCTTTCGTGACTTGGTTCACAGGTGCCTGCTGGGTAACGACAAATGAGTAGCAGTTTCCGGTCTTGTTGTGGCATAAGGTTCGTCACCCAAGTGCCTGCCCTTTGGAAAAAAAATTAATATTTTTTGCGGATGAATTCGATAAATAATCACAATAAAAATTTACAGTCGTTAAACATTCTAATTTACAGTTTTTGGAATATAATATATATTTCTTCTATAACAAAGACAATGTATGTATTTCTTCTTTATTATCAAACACAATAAGTTTATTTTAATGCGTGGGCGTGCACACACACTATGATATAATTTGAGCATATATATATATATACATATATATATATATATATATATATATATATATATATATATATATATATATATATATATATATATATATATATATATATATATATATATATATATATATATATATATATATATATATTCCTTAATTCTCCAATTAAATGTTTTTAAAGGGTTTGTATTTATTTTATATTATAATATTTATAACTAATTCTATACTATATAGATAATTATCATATTTTTGAAATTTTAGAATTTAGAAATAGAAATATTTTTTATCAAATCTAACAATATAATGATTCAAAATAAATTTCCCAATTTAGATAATACTCCGAATATTTTGTGTTCATCATAAAGTTATGTTTTAATTTATTAGAAGTAAAAAAACTGTAAATTCAAATTTCTTTAAAATCATAGCGTTATGCATATTTCATGTTTTTAAAATATATCACCTAAAATATTTTTAGTTTTCATTTTTACGTTGAAATTTTGTTGAAATTCTATGGAGTTGTTCTGGGAATACTTATTTTGAAATAAATAGTTACCTACACGCAGAAAGTTCTCATAGATATAGGAAAGTATAAACTTTTCTCTAATTTGTAAAAATTATTTTCGAGAAATAATCTATATTTGAAATTTCAGCTGTTATTTATTTGGGATTAACTAAAACAGTGAACTAAAACTGGAATTAATTTTGTCGTCTAGGGATTTTTATTTATTATTTACATTACGATATTTCGGCGAAACATTCCAAAAGTTTTAGCATTTAGCAAAAAAATTCACGTAGTTAACCAAATGCTTTGTACTTTGCTAAGAGATAATTCAGATTAAAGTATATGAATACTTAATTTTTTTACTTAACGTTTGTATTGTACTTTACTCTTGAAAAATAATGGAAGTTGAAACTGTTCATTAATTAAATCCATTTATCTTCACAGAAAAAGGATAATTTCGGAGATTATATACATAATTCAGTGTAAAATAACGCGAGTAAGAGAATAGAATTAATTTTTGTTACCCAAGAGAAATACCCGTTTTAAGTATATTTATTTTAATATCTTTATTTGTTATATCATATAAAATTCTTGTTTAATATATAATTTGCTTACAACTCTGTCTTAAAAAGTTCAAAATTAACTAAAATACGAGGGTTACTCTAAAATTTTTGAGATACGCGCAGACGAGAATTTACAAAATAAAAATAACGGTTTAATTTTAAAGTACAAAGTATTTTAACACAGAAGATGATTTTTTACTGACTTACTTCAACTTGTTTAGCGTGGAATAAATTTTAAGCAGAAGAGAAAATGGTGTTGACGCGAGAACATTTTCGCTGCTATGATTTTCTACGATTTCAAAGCAGGATTAAATCAAGAAGAATGCGTTCAACAGTTGCAATTAGCATTTGGTGATGAATCTCCAGCTCGTGCTACTGTATTCAGATGGTTTGGAGAATTTAGAAGAGGTCGCAATTTTCTTCAGGATGAAGAACACGCAGGAAGGCCGCCGTCGGCAGTAATCCCGGATCATGTGTCTGCCATACGAAAAATGTTAATGGATGATAATCGCTGTATCTATCAAATAATACAGAAGGAACTTAACATTGGATCCGCAGCCATACACAAAATAATTCATTAAGAATTACGTATGAAAAAAGGAGTTTGGCGTTGGCTTCCCCATAATCTAACTGCGCATCAAAAAGAGGAGCGTGTCAGAATCAGTAAAGAAACTCTTAATATGCAGAATGATGGTGGCCACCGCATCATTTCTAAAATTGTAACAGGTGATGAAACATACATACCGTTTTTTGACGTTCCAACATGTCAAGAAAGCAAAGTATGAGTCTTTGAAGATGATCCCACGCCGACAATGGGGAAAAACAACGCGCACTGAAAAAAGTGATGTATGCCGTTTTCTTCAGAAGTACGGGATTGGTCAAAGCCATCAAGTTGGAAGGACAGAAGACAGTAACAGCAAACTGGTATACCACTAATTGTCTTCCAGAAATTCTACAAGAGCTGAATGTTAGGGGACTAATTCTTCACCATGACAATGCATCTTCCCATACAGCCGGATTAACACTTGAGTTTCTTAAACAAAAAAAATTAAAGTGATCGAACATCCGCCGTATTCACCTGATCTAGCTATGTGCGACTTTTGGTTATTTTTTAATCTAAAAAAGAACTTACGTGGACGTCGTTTTCATTCAGTAGAAGAGATTGATGTGGCTATAAATGCATTTTTTTCATCTATTCGAAGAAATGAATGGCTTGAGGCAATTAATCTGTGGAAAATTCGTCTACAAAAGTGCATTGATGCTGGAGGAGACTACTTTGAACACACCTAAAATTTTGTAAGTATAACTTTAAAAACCTAGTTGTATCTCAAAAATTTCAAAGAGACCTTCGTATTACTTTTCATAGCAAATTTTGTTCAATTTTAATGGCAAAAACTATTTTTCAATATATAAAAATTTTAAGATGGGCTAATATGTAAGACAAATATCCCAGCTTTTTAGTATAAATTTTAAAGTATGAGTTTAATTGCCTTTTAGTTTGTTAACTCTAAGAATCTCTTTGGTAAATGTGTAAATCACTTTCACAACGAGTTAGAATGTAATGAAATATAATTAAATTTTAAAATATATATATAAAAAACTTCTTATTATTTGATAATGATCATAAAAACAGAATGCACTAATAGCTAAAACTCTACAATGGTGTGCGTCTTGATACTTTAGTGATTTTTTTGACGCCAGAATAGGTGCCTAGACATGACTAAACAGAAGGGTGCTACACAAAAGCTATACAAAGTTTATCATGATTACCAGAAATTATAGTTTATCTCCAAAATGTATCGCCAAACGAAATGTTACCTGGTTTTACACCGAACCCTACGAATAAAATACTTTTTTTGGGGATATCGTTTTTTATATAAAACAGGATACACACTAATAAAATAATTTTTTGGAATATTGTTTTTTTTCAATAAAACAGGATACCTTAATAAAATACATTTTTTGGAATAGTGGTACTTTTGTTTATAATTTGAAAATTTTTGATTTTGAAAGGCAAATAAAAAGTTTTGCTTTTCTTCTGATTAATAAAAAGTAAACTTAAATACTGCGTGAAAAGTTTCCATCATAAATATTATATATTTTTCCACAAATAAACAAATAATTGAAAAATAAATTTAGTTACTATAATAGCTATTTTTTAATAGATGTAGTTATACTTGAAAGCATTGTTAAAAAATAAGTAAAATGAAGAACAAAACCTTACAGTATAAAGAGTATATGAAATAATTAATACCATTATTATGGACAGGCATTAATATAAAAATATTCATATAACTTTACTAGCTTATTTTTAAAATTTAATCAGTCAAATTAAGGTACATATTCTTAGATGATAAGATACGAAATGATAAAAATGAAAAGAATTGCTTCATCAAAATGAAGGAGCTGAAGAACAAATTTTAAAGAAGTTTGAGCTTAGACGCAAATTCTTTCAATAAATACGAATATTTTTTTGTAAATATAATTTATTCATATTAAATATTATAAAAAAATAAACATGTAAATTATTCTATATTTCATTATTTTTTCACTTAATTTAAAATACGTTTCTCATAAACATTAAATAATAGAAATGATATATTATTTTAAAATAATAAAAAAAGAAATAAATACTTTTTTGTTTCTTAACAATAAATATTTTCAAAAAACCTCTGATATTAGTGCAATATATTACTAAAATATTGTTTAAGTTAAATCTAGTTTTTATCATTATTACAAATATTTTGCTTTATGAATGTTTATTGTTTTTTATTTTTGCCCGTAAGATTTTAAATGCTTTGTATCTTTTTAAATAAAAGAAATTAAAAGTCAAAATGTTATAATAATATTTATAATAATAATAAAAAGCAATAAAAAGTTATCTATCTAATATTAATTCCAGAAATCATGGCATTTTCTGAATATTTTGGTTTTTATTATTAAAGTGGATAATATTTTTTATATTTACCTGCTGTATTTTTATGTATAAAATATTCCTCTTATGAAATGAAGAGGAAATCAAAATTCTAATCATTATTGTGGAAAAAAATATAATTAAAAATGTTTTTAGAAATAAATAAATAAACAAAGAAGGAAGGAAATAAAAAATTTAAATTTGCAATTTAAGCAAATTTAGTAAAAAGTCTTCATATATAGCTTAAATATCTTTACCATTTAACATATTCTGCAAGAAGAAAAGTCTGCATTTATATATACTTTACTTATAGATTATTTTCAACAGTCTAATCAAAAAATATATAGTTTCTGGTAATTTTGAAAGCATTTTCAAAAAAATTTAGACTGAAGAAATTTGTTTCTATGTTGTGAAGTACTTAATACATTTTTGAGTATTCCCATTTTCCTTTTTCCCTATCTAAAATTTTCTGCAGTTTCAGTAACTTTTATAAAAAACTCGAAATCGTTACGCATTGAATTTTGAATTCCATACGTTTAAGAATGAAGAATTCTAATTTTTACGCTTAAAATAAATGTCATGTTTGAAGAACGAACTTTAATATCATTTTTTATCAGTGTATCAATCCACCATTGAATTTGAACAACTGCGTTTTTGAATTGTGTCGTAAAACCATCATGGTAATTGTAAAAGCAGCATAATTAATTGTATTTTGTGACATTTTTCAAAAATGTAAATATTTCAAAACATTTAAAAAATAGACTTCAATTTTATAATTCTCAGCAATTCTAAAATTAAGACTATTTAAAATAGTCTTAATTTTAGAACGGCTGAGAATAGCGATATTGGAAATATCTAGTATTACGTAATTTTAATCAAAGCCCAAAACTGAATAGCCTAAGTTCATTGTATATTTATCAACAAGAAAATTTCATAAATGGCTGTAATTTTTGTCCATTTATCATATCTACTTAACTGTTTAATTTATAAAATTTTATGATAAGTTTAATAATTAAAACAAGACATAAAAGATACACTAAATCGACACAATTTTAACTAAAGCTGCACTTGTTTAAAAGTAAAATGACTTCTACTTAGCTGTATTTTTCCAGGAGATGCTCAATTCTCTGTACTTTTTAAGACTTTATGGTCTTACTTTTGGGCTAAGTTTTAACATTTCCAGGAATTTCTATTCTTTTCAATTTAATTTAAGTTTAACTTTTTTCTTATATTATTCGGAATAGCTTATTTATAGTTTTAGTGTAAATTTTGCGCCAAAAATACAGAGAACTCGCAATAGGGTTTTACTAATTGAAATAAATTTAGTCTCTTGCTAACATAATGAATAATATCACATACATAAGGCTTTACTTAAAATATTTAAAAACTACATTTTGAAAATTCATTTCGTTAAATAAAAAACTGCTTCTAGCTTAGTTGGTAATGTTTGCTTTGATAATATGACGGTAAGTTTTCTACATTTTTTGTTCGAAAATTCATTAACAAGCTTCTTTTGAAGAAAATTTATAATCTGTTGGAAACTAGTCAAAAAAAGTGAAAACTAAGTCACTATAGCAAATATTTCCGCACTTTTCATTACCAAATGTGTTTCGTTACAAAATGTATATAACAATGAAGTATTACATTTAATTCATTTATGTAATCTATTTTTCACTACATTTTGAACAATAACTAAATTATTCTAAATTTTGTATCGTGTTTTCCCCTCATATATAAGTGTAATCTGTGATGTTTAAAACCTATAGCTAACCTTCTTGATAATAACTTTTTTAATATTTTTTTGCAAAAGAAACAAGGGTAGGCTTAATGATCAGAAGTATTTTGAATACGTGATATCATGAGCAAAAAATCACTTGCTTAGAAAAAGGCAAATTACCAAAATCCTATCCTGCTTTATTTCATTTCTTATTCCATTTGTAGAAACTCTAAAATAAAATCTGTAAAACTATTAATTTTTAATAAAACATTGTTTTTAATATATTATTCCTAATTTAATTATTTAGCAGATAAATATGTTTTCAAATTAAAACTAAACATAAGCTTATTTTTAGAGTTTATTTCCAAATAATTGCATTTGATTTTCATTTCAACAAAAAATCAATAATGTCTGAAAAAATGACAGAAAATAATATAATTTAAGGTTCGTATATGTAAATTTCCTAGCTCATCAGCCAAGATGTTTAACTTTTGAAGACAGAATAGTAGGATCTGCTATTTATTCATAATATTTTTTCTATATACTTAGTGAAACATGAATATTAAATTAAGTATTTTATATTTAAAAGCTTAGCTGCATATATTTGTCACGTTGATTGAAACACATTTAGATATTTTTTATTAATGAATATTTGAAAGCCTATCTTTCTTGCTCATCATTTTCTGACTTAACATTGTTTGAGAAAAAGTAGTTAAGACAATAATCAAGATAAATTATCAAAACAAATCATACAACTAATCCTATTTTTTTTCAATTATTTTTAACATAAAAAATATGATGATAATATTTTACTTTCCCATTCGGCATTAATAATTCGAGAGATTTTCAATATTGGAGTATACATCTTTTCACTTCGCAATAATTTATAAAAGCTCACTTTTATGATACGCAGATTAAATAAAAACTGATTAATTTACTATTCAACCTCTTAAAACAATTTTTATCAACATTTATATTTTATAAAAAAGGTATAATCGATAACATTTTAATTTAGATTGCCAATTATATCAATAGTTGAGGAAATATATTAATTATTATAATAAACATATAGCATTTTTTCGTGGTTCAATGACTTTATCAAAGTGATCTATTATATTCCTATTAATTATGCAATTTTATATCATGTAATGAGTTTATTGATTCTCATAAAATTATTAAATGTTTTATTTTTATGAAGTCACACACACAAAAATTAATTGCCAGCTTACAGAAATTTTCTTTTAAAATGTTGTTTGTTATGTAGAAACATTTTGATTAATTTTTCCACACCAGTTTTGATAATAAGGAATCAATTATTCGAAATCAACATAATAAATACCAAATAATTAAAAAAATGCTCCACGACTTGAGAGACGATTGATAAACGATGTTTTAAATCATAATTATCACTAAATATTTTAGTGTACAAAAATGACTTTTTCACTGTTTGTTTTATCGCTTATATATTTGATTACTATGCTTTTTTATGGACCTGAAATTATATATATATTTTTAGGATCATAATAAAGTTCTAAGAAGAATATTGAATTGTCATTCAAGTAAACAAATCACATATTCAATCCTATAAAAACAGCAAAGATAATAATTTCTTTATACCTTCTAGTGTTTATTGAACTTTTATTATATGCAGGTGTTACTCACAACTTTTATAGATTTATTATTTTTTATGACTTGGTTTTATTATTTGCAAAGCTTCACTCAAAGTGTCCCCAGTGGCGCAACTGGTTAGCGCGCCGTACTTATAAGACAGTATTTAGTGAGAGATGCGGAGGTTGTGAGTTCGATCCTCACCTGGGGAAGTGATTGTTTTTATCAAAATTTTTAGTAAATTTAAAAAAAAAACGTTTCATGCAAATGTAACATTCGGTGTATAATTGTGCATCTTAAACGAGGTAAAAAATCGCAGAAAAAGCAATCTTTTTATCTATAGATACTATATACTAAAGACGTAAAAATAAATGATTGTTATGTCATAAGCTTGTTTTTTAAAAATTTGGTCATCATTTTTTGTACGCTAAATAATACAGCGAATATATGTTTTCAATTTGAATAAATTATGATTTTGTAAAAATGATATCTGATAAAATATTGGTCATATTTTTGTTTGTTAATATGACTGGAATTCAGGATGATGCAATCAAATTTGCAGAACTACTACACCCCATTTAGACTGATCAACAGTGAAAAATAACTTTCATTCTTAATATTTCTAAAATGTCACAAAATTAAAGATTTCAGTCACAGAAAAAATATAACGGATTTCATTCAGAACAACAATTCTGGATGACGATGTCAAATTTACATTTCACATCCCGATTTTTCATTCAAAGGGCACACCAGTGGTTGATAGACCGGGAGATACAGATAAACGTAGAATACAGCCTCATTATACAAGCATCTAAAATGGAGATGGGATTCGAACCCACAAGCCGTCGAACTGATGGCCAGAATGCTAAAAACTCGGTTGCCTGTTCGACGCTATACCAAGATGGTTAGCGAACCGCATGAATTAAGCTTTAATGAATGTTCATGAAAATTTTCTTTTAAAGTAATGCGTATTACAAAAATATATTTTGATTAGTTTTTTACATCAGTAAAGGAATCAATAACTTAAAATATAGTTATTCTCAAATAATTCCAGCTTTTTGTAAATTTGAAGACAGAAAATTGAAAAAGAAATGTATTCGCAGTAAACTTGTCATGAATTTATTTCAAAAATACAACATGAAATGCGAAGGAAAAAAATATGGAAAATAATTGTATTATAAACTACGCAAAATTTACGCTACATTCTTGTAATCTTGCCTATTTAGAAAGGGTTCACTTCTATAACTTAGAGTAATTATACCAAATTATACCAATTGCTTACAGCAATCATTTGTAATAAATAAATTCATTTAATATACTTATTAGCTCACGAACTAAGAAAGAATTTTAAAATCATTGAATATTATAAAAATATTTCAATAAATTTTAAAGTAAAGAAACAGGTGTTCTATGCCATGAAGAAATGAGATATTTAGTTTTAATCTATAATTTTTTACCCCTTTTTGATTAAATTAGTTAATTATGCCAGAATTAAAAGAATTATTTTAAACTGCAGTGATTTTCAAAGATCAGATATTCCTTTTCTATTTATTTATTTACAAATAAGATTATTTTGGCGATGCTTTTATTATAAGGCTTAGTACATTTTCTCAGTGTCACAACGAAATTCTAACAAGAGTTCGAATTATTATGTTAATTAAATTACTGTATTTTAAACTATAAGATTAGCAAAATCTAATATTTTCTTCATTTTTCCTAGTTTATGATAAAGGCTTTTATAACAGCAGGTGGTGTTTAGTATGCCATTGAATGAACATACTCTTTTTATTATTTCGTTAAAAGTTATGTTATTGGTTTCAAATCACTCGTGGAAGTGTCCCCAGTGGCGCAACTGGTTAGCGCGCCGTACTTATAATACAGTATATGGTGAGAAATGCGGAGGTTGTGAGTTCGATCCTCACCTGGGGAAGATTATAATTTTGAATTAGTTGTTAATGAATTATATATAAGAAAATCTCCTACGAATGTAACCAATGATTTTTTGATGTAAAATTTATATTTTTAGTTAGATAAAAAGATAAAAACTAAAAGCATGTATTATAGAATTAAATAAACATAATATTAAATAAATTTTATCTCATAAATTTTGTTTATTTTGTTCAGAGTTACTTTTTAACAATACACAGAAATTTTTTAAATAAATTTCATTTTTATTAAAAATATAGTTTAGAATGCAATAGAAATTATATCATCAACATTTTACATTAATGTGGACAGAATTATCATATTATAATTTTGCATGTATTGAAGTTACTTAACGATTCGAAAGAATTCAATTAAAGAAAACAGAAAGTTTTAAAGGATAATCATGAATTTTTTATAAAAAAGGTTTTGTTTATTTGAAACAAATTATCTGTAAAAAGTGGCAATGTGTAAATTAAAAAGCAAATATCTTAAATGTGTTTCATTAAATTTCATAGTAATAAAAGTAGTTTATGTTAACTAAGTAATGCTATATTTGATTTAGTTTTTTGCTTTTAATTAAGCGTGTTTTTATTTTGAATATAACATAAAAGTTTGTTTTAAAAATAATGAAATATCTTGAATAACTGTTGTTTCCCTTTATAATCACGTATATATATATATATATATATATATATATATATATATATATATATAATATATAAAGTTTAATAAATTAATTGTATATCTCAAATATTTTACTTTTATTAAAATTATCTTTTATTTATGTCAAAATAAAGATTGACATGAATAAATAGCTTTTACATTTAACATCAAATGAAGAACTATATATAGATAAAATAATTTACTTATTCGATATTGATTACAGAATTCACGATTCTTATTTATTATTAATGGGTGAAAAATTAAATTAAATAAAATGAAATTAAATTGAATATTGTCAGGAAAAAGATAATGAAAAGTATAGTTTGAAAGTCAATATGTTAAGAAATTTTTTTTTAGGTGAATATTCCTGGTAAAAGTAAATTTGTTTCTTACAATAATAACGTAATTTGTAGTTATATTTAGAATTTCAAAATTATTTAGTTGCGCAAACATATATAAAACTTATACTAAAATTGGAATTGATTATAAATTAAAAGAAAAATTATTGATTTTTATAATTGATTTGTAAAAAAATATTCAATCTTATCCAACTGAAATAATGTTAAGATATATTTTTGATAAATAAAACTTTTCTGATTTAAATTTTTATCAAGAAATATGCATTTTAATTCTAAATACATTTAAGTTAAGATGCCAATATTATTTTATGCATTAATCTTGCATCACTTGAAAATTAAAAAATATTCTGAGATTTAACAAAATTATACAAAAAATTACTTCTAGTCTAATTTTGATTTAGAAAAACTTATTGAAGCCATTGAACTAAGATAGCATTAATAATATAATACTAAATATCAATATATAATTTCTAATTGAAAAATAAATTATAAATCAATCGTGAAAAATAATGAGCTTATTATTACAAATTTTTTTTGAAAATGTAGAATATTAATTAGAGATTTTAGTTGAAAATAATCTTTATTGTGCATTTACAGCCAGAAAGTTAGTTGAAAAGATCATGTCAAATAAATGACATTTGCAATTGATCTGTGTTAAAAAAATAAAATAATTATTTAAACTGATGTTTTTTGATCAGTTAATTATTTAAAGTTAAACAGTTATATTTTACAAAATTGTTTTTTTGTTGTATGCCAGACAATTTTAAACGGTATTATTCTGTTTTTAGGACTAAATGCTTTGTAAATTACCAATTCAAAATCACCATTTTTTATTATCGGACATTTAAAGGTTTTAAATAAGGATTCTTAGTTGCAGATTAATAATTAAAATGAAAGTTTTACAGCTCTCAAATTTGTAAATACTATTCACAAAAATTATAGATTCGAATAAATTTTTTTAAAAGATTAAGTATAGTTTTTTGTTCTAATAGTAAAATCAGTACTTAATTTGCATTTTATATGGTTTTTCAAGTCATGTTTTTAACATTTGTCTATAAATTACTTGTTTTCTTAAGCTAAGGAAACTTCGTAGCTATTAAGTCCACTGGAAACAAATATAAGTGCTATATGTCGTCATTTTGTGCGTAGAAATCAACTTGGCGGTAGCCATCTCGGAAAGAGAAGCTGTCGATTGTAGATACAAGTAATATTGTGTATAAGAAGAAAAAGTAGAAAGTATCTTCATTTTTTGGCGATAACATCTGTTGTGAAAAGGACATCATAAATAGGCGGAAGATTCTAGAACGGTGCCAACTACTTGGGAAGATTGTGAATGGGAAATATTACTTGAAAGAAAACGCGTATCACATGATTAAACGCTCAGTGAAGTTGGTGATGCTCATTGGCTGAATTCTTGGCGATAAACAATTTGGATCTTAAATTTGAATTAAGTATGCTTTAAGACATTGACGTGTAAATATTTTATATTGTCATTTCAGATCAAAGATTAAATATTCAGCGAAGTTAAAATACAAAGGCTTGATTTCTTAAATATGATGGTATGCTTGATAACTATAAATATGTTGATCTGATGAACATAGCTTTTTCTTTAAATATGACATAACAAGCATAAAATAAAGCTTTAAACATATATTTTTTGCATACATATATTGTATGAATTAATTTTTGATCTATGATTAAATTTTCATCGGAATCAGCGAAAAGTAATAATTTGATTTCTTAGTGAGAATTATTTTTGACCTTAAATATGACACATATGAAGTAAAATAGACTTTAAAACTACTGATGCACAGATAATTTATGCTATCAATTCAGACCAAAGAATATATATTTAGTGGAGTACACAAAACACATTAATCAGATTTTTTGGTGAATTTCGATTTTATATACTTACGATATAATAAAACAAACACACACACACATAGATTCAAGCTGCAAATATATTAAAGCTCCAAATGATGATATTAGAAATATTGTTTAAATACTGTTAAGTTTAATTTGTTAAATACAATTATATGCTGAAATAAAATACAAATGGAAAAACTAAGTGCTGAGATATTTTGATAGATATATTTAAATATATAAATAGATCTATTGAGTAGATATATATATTTTTTGATAAATTTACGCTGTTTTTAATATTCCAAGAATAACATGTAATATTTAAAATGAAATTTCCATTCATTTGAAATTATTCAGAATTTAAAAACTAAATATTTAAATTTTTTCTGAGAAGAATAGTTTCTAATAAGACTAAATCAATATTCATTCTATTTTTCCATGGAATACCGTCAAAGTGGTTCACATCCGACAGAATATTTAAAAATATATAGTAGAGCAACAACATCAAAACATAAAAATTTATAAATTCAGAATAAAATTTTTGTGAAATACATATCTACTAACTCTTTTAATTTGCATCCTATTTTTCCTTACAGTTATTTAATTCCTGTGATGTATTAAATTGAGAACATATAAAATGTGATGCCAAAGAAGGAAAAATTTTTGTCTTAAAAATATTGATGTTGAAATATTGATTGTTGTTCCTATAGGATGCTATTCCTGAAAACAAATTCCTTTATATTCTTTAACATAGAAAATATACGTAGTATAATATTTTACTTTATCTGTAGACTCAAATATAAAAAAAAAAGAAATTATCGTAAGAGAACAATAATAGCAAAATAAATGTATCTTTCAACTATATACTCTTTGTAATGGGGATGTTACTACACTTTATTTGTTAGATATTACAGCAAGTAATACTTTCAACTGTTCTTAAGATATTCTCCAATCAAATCTATAATTATAGCAAAATAAAATGTCTATGATGTTTCAAAAAGATTTAAATGTTTGTTGATATAACATAAAAATGTTCTACATCTACTTATATCTATTTTTAAGGGATAGATTTATTAATATTTAACTCTAAAGAAAAATTGCAAAATATATCATTTTCATAAAGAAAATTTTAAATTATAATAGCAAAACTGGAGCCATTTTTCAAAAATATAAATTTCGATATTATATCTTATATTCAGTTAGCAAAATAAGACTAATGTATAGTAAAGTTATTCGTTTATTTATATTGGTAATAAATTGTAAATTGGGAAGAGTAAGTATTTTATGTAAAACATTTGTTATGAAATGTTATTTTGTGATGTCCTCGATAAGAAAAATTTAGCAAATATAACTAATTTGTTTGGATAAAACTATCTAAAAGTATCGTATGTTATACAAATGAAAAATTTTTCATTTTTTTAATATCAACAATTATTTGGAAATATTACATTAACTTTTGAAATAAATTTAATTGTTTGATAAAGTTTGAAAAAAATAACTGGAGTTAATATTTTATAGCTTAAAATTACCTATTTTGTTCTCTTTAATTGAAGAAATATGATCATTAATATGTACCATTTGTAATTTAAAATTTTTAATTAATTGTTTGTAAAATTGAAATCATTATGTGTAGAAAATTATTTACTTAATTCAGATTAAACGAAAATGCTCACACACACACACACACACACACACACATGCAAGATGTCAAATTTCAAAGTCAGAGAACTTTTATCTAGGGTTAAGGTGGTCAATTAGATTTTAATTACAGTTTAAAATATTTGATGTGTAATAATGGTTTTTTTATGTCAATTTCCTCATTTATTTAAATGCGATTTTTATAGAGACATATAAATCTCAATATCGGTAGATATTGTTCGAAAATTGAATTTTATATTTTGCTTGAATTAATTTAAGATATTATCTCTCCGGTTCTCAACATAAAATGAAAATATTTAATATGTAAAAATGAAATAATCGTTTGAAAAAATTTTTTGAGCATTTCATGTAAGTAATTATACAATAATAAATGAAGTATTAGTATAGAAAAATATAAATATTTTCAAATATTTTATAAATGTCGGATAGGTTTCAGAAACATAAATTAAATGCATACTTCTTGGAGAATATCTAATTTTAAGTATTTATTTAGTAAAATTAATTGAAACCCTCGCGAAATGACAGTGTGAATATTAAAGTGATAGAATATTATTTAACCCGATGATTTTAACAAATTCCTTCCCCTTCAGATCAATGTCAAAATTGGGGAGTGTTGGTGACATATTTGATGGTGCCACCTATTGGAAGCGTTCTTAAGAGCAAAGTCGTGCTTTCACCTTGATGGTGCTCCGGTTAAAAAGGAAGACGCACCCTACTGACTTAAATTTGCATAGCGATAGGCAGAGCGAGCTTGGCTTGTCCAAATGCCATAAGTAACAACAACGCAACACAGATTTTAACACGTAATCAAAAAAATTACAAATATAAAATAAGTAATAAGTGTTAAAATATAGCAAACTAAAAAATATATTAAAAGAAACAAATGAGAATATTTCTCTTTTAAATACGTGGATACGTTTTCGTTTCATAAAAATACTTTTCGTCTACAAAATAATTTTCATGCATTATTAAGAGGATTTCCATTTTAGAAAATATATTTTACCTACATAGATAGTTGGTAGTAGATAAATTTTTTAAAACTAAAATATATTATTTTTAATCTAAGGCATTGTAAAGTGCTAATTTTCTTTTAATTTCAGTTTAATTATGAACAAAAAATATATCCTTAGCCCCTTGTTGTTTGAAATCTTCTTAATATCGTCTCCCTTAGTGACATTTAAAATTGTTTCATCTTCTTTATACATTTTAAAATTTCATTCGTACTTAAATCTAGAAAAATGCTAAATTTAATTTTGTGTTGTTTAATATTTCTAAGAAACTATAAAATTATTTTTATGCAATCGAAAGGCTTTCTAAATAATTTTGAAAACATTTTGATTATATAATGTGTTTCAATTTCATTTTATTTATTTATTTTTCAAATAATTTTATTTTTACAATCCTTAGAGTATATAAAAATGTTTAAATCTAATAATCCCGCGTACAGTTCTAATAGGTAAGAATAAAGGCTGCCGCCAGTATTCCTTTGAACCCAGAAGATCGCGTGGCACTAACACCATCAGAGATATCTTCCATTACTAAACAACTTACTTCTAAATCTTGGGCTGACCCTCCTGCTCACCCTTGGTACTTCCAAAGACATCCTGGAGCCGCCACAACATTTAAGGGCTCCAGAGTACTTCAGACGACACTGTCTCGACTTTCTACTGGCCACTTGAAGTGTATGATCTTTGAGGACGGTAAAAGAAAATACCCATCATGACCCCCAAGTGTGACAATGCTCCGTTTTGCCCTCAACACATCTTGAAGTGCTTGGGGTTTTCTCGTGAAGAGGCTGTGAAAAGTCCACATCTGCTTTTGGACTTTTTGGCTGTCTATGATCTCATGGATCTGGTCTAGCTCCACTAGACCAGATGGGGATCAGTCCCACCACCCACCACCACAGTTCTAATAAAGTTTTATTTATTGATTTATAATCAAATAGTTCCTTCATAAAATTTGAACACTAACTTCTATAATAATTTATACTTATTTTATTGCATTTTTGTAAATTGTTGTATAATAATTTGAAGGAATTTAAAGAATTCGCATTAAGCTTACAAAAATAATAGAAAATTCATTAATTACTTGTATCATAATAATAAAAAGTATTATATTTATTATTGTAAAAATTTTTTATGGAATATTCAAAATTATGCTGATAATAAAAATTATAATAATTATAATAATAATTTTGTTCATTATTTATAAATTAAGCTCTCTCTACATTTTTATTCGCTTGTTGAAGTTAAAAGTTGCTAGACATATAAATCATAATTATCATTTGAAATAACTTTCCAGACTTAATTTAAAATCAAATTATCTATTTATTGTATTTATTATCAATTTATTAATTATTAATAAAATTAATAATCAATTTATTATATTTATTGTTTCCATTTTACGATTCTGAACTATATTTATAAGGATTATATTTTATTGAGGAAAAACTGGAACTTGATTTTGCAAGAAGTTTATACTATGAGAATCTTTTTCACCAAGAATTTTATTTATAGTCAAAAATGACTTAGTGTATAAATGTTGTATATAAATTAGTTAATTTTAAAGTGGCTATCTACATACTTAATAATATATAAATTTATTTGTGACTTAAATCTAGGAAACTCTGATTGGAAGAGGATCTCATTTGATCTTCTATTTAAGTTACTTAAAAGGATCTAATAGAATTAGAGAGATCCTAAGTAACTAAGAGATGTACACATAAATTGCATCATACTCTTAGTGTTTCCGTATCCCTGTAGTATTGCACGAGGATTTCTGATATTGATTTCACTGTGGCTCAAAATCACTATTACTTGGTACGTCATAACTGATTAAAAAACTGTTTAATACTGGACCTTGTTATTATTATTGTTTTCAATTTTAATTTATTGTCCAATTCTATTAAAATATTTTTAGCTTATTTTATTACAAAATTTATTAATTTCTAAGGACCCCTTTGCAGTTTGAGTTGCGTTTCTAAAAAAATAAAAATAGGTATTCTGGTCTATGTAATTTAGTAATCAAATAGAATTGTTTTCATTTTATGTGAAGTATCTCATAATTTAT
This sequence comes from Latrodectus hesperus, assembly GCA_037975125.1. NCBI lineage: Eukaryota > Metazoa > Arthropoda > Arachnida > Araneae > Theridiidae > Latrodectus > Latrodectus hesperus. Next base: position 21,517,500 of record CM075852.1, read on the forward strand.
AAAATTTAATTTAAATTATTGAAGTTATGCTTTCGAATTTATTCTCAAAGGACTTGAAAGATTACTTAAAAACATAAGAAAATATTTAATTAAGGATTTATATTAATTAAATAAAAATCACTTAACATTTTTTATTTAATTAAGGATTTAGCTTGATTAAAAAATTTATTTATAATTTTTTGAATTCATAATTCAAGTAACTCAGGATAATTCTCATGTGACAAAAGGTATTGAAAACATGTGACAAAGGTGACAAAAGGTATTGTTTATTATTTTACATAACATTTTTATAATATTTATAATTTCAGTTTTATAAAAAAATTGCTTACCATGGTTGTTAACTTAAGGTTTCGATATAAAATTTTTCATGGTTCAGTTTACATATTACGAAATGTTTAAATTTTTATTCATATATTATTAAGATTTACGCCAAAAATATACTAATTTGAATAATATAATATTATGTTATATTAGTTCGACGAAATGCAATGTTCAAAAGATATTATTTGGCTCTACACACATGCCATAGGTTCCCGTTTATAGGGTACGCGACCATCCATACCTCATTCATACAAAGACAGAATAGATAGAGAGAGAAAGAGCGTCCATGCCCGAACCGGGATTCGAACCCAGGACCTCTTTATCCGCAGTCAGGTACGCTGACCACTAGACAAGTTTGGCGGCATTCGTTTTTGTAATTAGAAAATGTTACATTTATTCTACTAAATTATGCTACTGTAATGCTTCTGTTGTTATTTTAGCAAGTCAATTATCTGTCCATGTTTCTTCTTTTCAATGCTTTATTTTGTTTTAAAAACTGATAAAAAGACTTTTCCTTTAAACAGTAGAATATTCTCATTAAAATTATCAATGGATTTGGATTATTTTACTATTTTAATTCCTATAATTTTTTTATTCTGTTAACTGATTTTCAATCAATAAGATAGTATATTAATCGTTTATTAACCGTTTCGCACATATACGTTTTCTTTTGAATTGTCAAGTAATTATTTTCTTATTTGAAATTCTCTCTAGACATGCAAGATAATGCTATTCCAAGTAAATTATGTTCCATATTTGTTACATACAGATATTCTTCCAATCCTTTATGGTGGAACTAACGTAAAAGTGCTTAGTTGATATCTTTGTATGATTACATCTCTTTAGAGGATATTTACTTGCCATGCAATAAAGTAACACTAGTTTCATATCTTTAAACACAAATTATTTTTAATAATTTGCTAATTTGAAGCAACATGCGTGTTCCATTCTTCCATTTCTCTTCATATAAGTTAAGTGCATATACCCTCAATGCTTCGACATGAATCAGACTCTAAGCGATCTTCTAAAAATACTTTATATTCCACAATCTGTCGTTCTATATTGTTTATATATTATTTTTCAATTACTCTTTAATGTTTTACAGAAAATTCAAAACTAAAGTTATAATGTATATACATTATATCTTTAGGTTGAATGTATATACATTCTTTAATTTATAATAATATCTATTAATTATTATTATAATAATAATTGCATTAACAATTATAATTATTTATTATTTTTATAATAATACAATTATTTAATTTATAATAATAGCAAAATGACTGTATATAATTAATGCTATCAAACATAAAAGTGCATTTGGAATTGATAATTTTACCTTCTATTTGCAAGTAATCATAAAGCATTCTTATTCAAACTATTTGTAGTTAGAAATATATTTTTGGAACCATTAAATATATTATCACCAAGTAAATATTTGCAAACGCATTGTTGGAGAACATCATTTTTCAATCATACTTTGAGGACATTTGGAAGTTGCTATACCTATTATCTACATCACATGTAATGTATTAGCTAATATTACATTTTTTACTATGATTTCATCTGTGACAATTTTTTTTATAATTTTATAATTTCTTTGCTTTTTAAAGAACTTGTAATTTTAATTCTTAGAAATTTAAATTACAAACAAGAGCGAAAGATTAAGCTGTATTTTTATGTTTTTGTTAGTAATGAAAAAGAGTTTCCGCTTTTGAGAAATGGAAATTTACATTGTGATATTGTGACAGTTAAAATGAATTGCTTAAAATTAATAAAATTTAATTTTATGTATATTTTAGATATTTAATATTATGAAATTCTTTAATGTTTTGACAGTTCTTTGCTTACTTTAGGATTTTTTAAAAAAATATTTCATAAAAGAAATTTATAAGAAAAAGAACTTCTAAATTTTCAATTATAGGAAAAAATGTTACTTTATGTATTGAATTTCTTTAAAGGGACTTTTTTTCAAAAAATAAAAATATACATAAAATTAATATTTTTGAATTTTACTAAAACATTTTTAACAGAAAAAGGTCAAAGTCCCATGTTTATCTAACATAATCTTTTCATAATGTTATCAATATAAATATACGTAAATGTAGTATGTTGTAAACGAATATATAATTTCTTTTGTAAAAATTTAATATCATATGATATATTGAGAACAATTTTTGAAGAATATATTTTGAAATTTATTTTGTATTTAGAAAAAAAATATTATGTAAGGTGATATCTCTTAATCTCATTTTAATATTGCTTACAGCGATGTACTTAGAGAGGAAAAAACTTTTCAATAACTCATTTATTCCAAAGCATATATTTCATTATAAATAATTAACAGTATTTAATTATACATTATTATTTAATAATGAAATTGCTTAAATGTTTAAATACTATTTTGATTTATTTCAGTTCGTTAAGAAGTAACACTCATAAATAATATGAAAAGTATGGTATTTAGAAATTTAAGCTTTATTATTGCCTTGTAGATTTAAAGCTTTAAAAAATACTTTATATAGTATTTCTAATGGAAAAGATATAATTGTTCTAATCTTGAATAATATTTAAAAATTTATTAACATATACTCCTATTCATTCATTGTCGTGTGCCAGCCAGGCTGGCAATATGGTGTGCGCTGCTCCACTTTTTCAACTGAACCATATTTTGGTGAGGAGTCCGACTTCCTAAGTACACACATGCCATAGGGATCCGATCATAGGGTAGGCAACCACTCATACCTAATTCATACAAGGAAAGGACAAAGACAGGATAGATAGAGAAAGAACATCCATGCCCTAACCGGGATTAAAATCCAAGACCTCCTTATCCGCAGTCAGAAACGCTGACCACTAGACAAGTTGGTCGGCTATACTCCTATTAAGCGGAATTAGTGAAATTCTACGTAGAATATACTTTGAGTAATTTTATTCTTAGAAGTATCACAACAAGATTTTAAAAATCACATTTTTAAAATGGAATAATTTAAAGACATTCATCGAAAATGTTCTTAAGACAAATTCAAAATATAATTGCCTTCACGCGCGCGCGATTCACAATATTTATTAATTTAAAATAATCTAAACTGTCTATCACAAATCTATTGACAGTAGTTAGACATTATTTTGACTATTCAACTGGAATTTCAGCTTTACATATTCAGGAGGGCACAAATACTCACGCAGCCGAATAATTTCTTGTAATGAGGTGCCAAAGTATTTAATAAATGGATTATTTGGGTCTGCACACCAAGGATCTAGAATATTCATATGTGTTTACTGTAAAGCCTTTCCAAACAATTGCGATTATTTAAACGAAAATTAAAAATGAGCAACTAATGAACCATTGCTAAAACATTAATTTTAAGTATAAAAAATTAAGATAGAGATTAAAAAAATTAATAAGAAATTCAAAGTCATTGCATTAATCAATGTACTTCAATTTTCATATTTCATAATTTTTAAGAAAATATATATAATTAATATATTAAAACAAAAATCAATTTATTTAAACCCATTCTTTACTATTTAAATTTATTTATTTTTAAACATAAATTAACATAATGTATATAAAATATGGCGTAAAAAATGAATCAAAGCTAATAACCATTCAATCAACATTTTGCTTAAAATTATTAAATTATGATTTATAAAATATTAAATAAAAAAAATTTATAAGGAATGTATTTATGTGCATATGTATTATATATATATATAAATATATATATATATATATATATATATATATATATATATATATATATATATATATATATATATATATATATATATATATATATATATATATATATATATATATATATATATATATATATATATACACACGCATACATAATAAAGTATTACATATGGTGATATGTTTTGGAATGTATCTAAAATTTTCTTAAAAATATTTTTTTACTAGTCTAAAATGCTTTGAAGTCAACAAATTTTCCTTATTTTCTAATAAATGCTTAAAAATTTAGTTTAGAATTTTTGTTTAATTATTTTTATTTTTTATCACTGTTGAACAATTATTTTTTTCAAAGTAATTATGTGAATTGTATGTAATGTAATTGTAGTAATAAAAACCCGTCGGTTTTGAGGAAAAAAAAAGAAAACAAACGCAAATGACACTTTCAGACGGCAAAAGAGATCTCATCTTTCTTCCTTGTTTCTCATTCAAGAGTGACACATCTGAGGCAGGCTTAATAAAAACGAAGTCAAGAAGGGAGAAAATCTCTCAGATGATAATGAAGAAGAAGCAAACTAAGTTTGCTGTGGATCTTTGTTCCAAGAAGATAACGAGACTATAGAATTAAGTTAATTGAGTGTGTAGCAAGAAGCAACTCTTGGTGAGTTCTGAGTTATCAGTTTTGAAAACGGTCCATGTTTCACTGCATGTATTAAAGGTGAAGGTTTTTAGCCAGTGACGAAACTTAGAGATGTGGTAATTCTAGTCACTGCAACTGAAAGAAATGTGATTAAAGTGTTTATCTGAAAGGAAAATTAATCTTTAGTTTTGGATTATCACATATTTCTTGCATCATCAATATTTATTTTTTCTACTTTGCGTATTTTTAAAATGATGGTTCAATTGTTGATTTTTTAAAAATGTTTCAGAATTGTTCAAAACCTAAATGTATGTCTTATTAGTAGAATACTCTCAGTAGGACAGGCACACACACGCACACGCACGCACCCACACACACATACACACACATATATACACACATACACACACATATACACTTATACACACACATACACACACTTATACACGCACATACACACACTTATACACACACACACGATGTCATTATTGCATTTCAAAATTAGGTTGGAAAAATATGATATAATAACTTTTATTATTAGATACACATATAAAAATGTTTCAAACAAAATTGTTCTGAATGTGTGTGTATCAATAAGTTTCTTTTATCTTTAATTATAAAATTAATATTACTTAAATGAAATATTTAGATGTTAGATTTAAAGACATTGAATTTAAATGACAATTTTGTATTTTTGAAAAATATTTAAATTTATTTTTTTGTAAAGATTGCGTTCTTTCATGTTAATTTTCAATTTTAGAAAAATATTTGAAGTAAAGAAATATTAATTACATAGAATACATTAAAATGGATATAAGAAAGAATTCTACTAAGATTTTAGATTCTAGTAGAGCTATTAAATATTAATTTATATAAAATTTCAAATTGAAAGCGAATTTTTACGTTTGAAATTGTTTATAATTAAATGATGCTCTTATTTGAATTAAAATGGGAATATTTTTAAACTAAATCACAAGGAACATTATTTTTAAAATGCATTTGCGTGGATTAATATTTTTTTTATTTTTTACGACTCAATTTAAGCTGTAAAAACAAATTTAATCAACCCAACTCAATATTTGAATAAAGAAACCATCTGCGAAATTATGAATTTCAATTGACTTGTCTTAAGAGAATACATTTAAATTTCAAATCCTTATATTTGAATTACTTTAAATTTTTTATTTCAATTTATTTAATGTATTCCGCATAAAAATAATTATCTGAAAAATGAGTTTCTTTATCTGAATAAAATGAGTTTTTCATTAATTTATCCAAGGAATCTCGCTTTGAATCAAACTTCAATTTAGTTTTAATTTTTAAACGTCAAGTTAATTCAGTTTTTCTTTGACAAATAATTAGTATAAAATTAATTTAAATTCATAATTAAAAAACGTTTAAATTTTAAAATAACTATTTTGCTATATTTAACAGAACTTCATTTTTTAATTTTTAAAGATTCATTATTACTTGTGAATTATTTTTATTTAATTTATTACTTTACTATAACTTTCTTGAGAATAAATTACGCTTAAGAAATTACTCTTTAGCAACATAAAATACAGATTTATGCCAAGATGTGTTCTATGAAGAGTTTTCTCAGTTTTGTAAATTATGCTAATATTAGGACAAAAATTGACAGTAAATAATAGAAAAAATTATCATAATGAGGTACAGAGAATAAAATAAGTAAAAAAATTTACAAAGAGTACATAAAAATTTTTATAAAATTAAAGTGGATTGAAACATAATATTGGAAAGTGTAATTATTAGATTTATTTCTTGAAAAGAAAAAACTTTCTCGAAATTATTAGAATTTTTCCAAGAATAAATGAATTTTCCTCTTTAAAATGATTTCTTTTACATCAAAATTAAAATAATTTATTAGATAATTAATGATGTATTACTTTGAAAGAACGTCATAATTCCGAATATAATCACATGTTGAACTAAAACGAAATGTTATTAAAAACAATGTATAACATTCTGTAATTCAAAGAACAGCACGATGCTTAGTTTTTAGGATTTTTACAGGTATTTCTAACTAATTTAAAATGTTTGAATTAACCATTTTACATTAGTTGTAAATTTTATCAATTGGGTCTCGTATGTTTTCTATTGGGTTATTAGCTAAGTTTCTAGCTATGATTAAGAATTCTAAATTATGATAGTTAAAATTATAAATTAAATATTAAGGTAGATGCTTTAAAAATTTGATATTATTCAAGCTTTGATATTATAAAGCGTGAATAAAATTCCTAATTTTACGACTATATCATTTAAACTTTAAAATTTTATGTTGAAATATTTTAAGCTGATTGATTTTTTTAATAAAAGTTGCTTCTTACTTGAATAATTGAGGAAACAAAATTTTATAGAACATTTTGTGTTTGATCAATCGTTAATCGAGATGAAATATTTATTTTGTTTTATTAAAAGTCTTTCGGAAACCTATCGGATTTAAATTCAGAATAGGAAATGTTAGTTTTAACTTTTAAACAAATTAAAATTTTTCTAGAGTTAATTAACATCTTTCTGAAATTGCTTTTAAGTATTATCATCAGTCATTCTTTTTACTCTATTTTAGGTTACTGCAAAATTAGTCTAAATGCATGTCATAGCAATAAAATGGATGGGGTTTATAAAAGTAAAATTAATTTTACTTTGAAGTTTATACATACTTAACTTAATACAAGATTGTTATTTTCTGAGAAACTTGGAACAAGTATAAATATATTTTTAATGTAAAACTAATTTTATTTTACCAACAGAAACTAATTTAAGCACTGTGTTATTAGTGCAGTGTGTGGTGGTAACCTAATTACTCAGTAACCTGTGTGGTGGTAATTTGAATGAGGGAACAAATTAAGTAGATTTCAACCACCTTATATACCTTATGAATTATTTTCTTCTGATGTTGACATACTTCATTGGATATTCTTTGCCTAGCTTATTTAATAATGTCTCTTAGTTATCTTTTTGAATATATTAGTAGTGTTAGTCAATGATATTAGAAGCTATCAAGTTCCTCTTTTTATTTAAACTGCTTTAAAATTACTATTAACTGTCAAATAGTTGTTTTACTAGTTTGATTTGAATTATTATGTCACTTGTCTCAGTTAATCTAAATGTGTTTGGCTATCTAAAAATATTTTCATAGAAATCTTATCTTGTTACAAAAAATGTTATATGAATTTTGAATGATCAGTGGTATACAAAGCAGTTGTTGGTAAATTCAAGTTTCAATAAATGACATCTATGTAAGGTAAACGTCATCAAATTTTACCCATGGGCTCGTAAGCTAATAATCAGATTCCAAAAACATGCCTTATTCATTTTTAAAACTTTCAAACTTCGGCTAGTCGAATGCGATTTAAATAAGAATAATTTTTAGGATTTTAGACTATCCACTTTTAATTTTTAATTGAAAAAAACTACGGAACTATTTGAAATAAATTGGAAATTTTTATTAAAATAAATAGTTTTGAGGTTCTAAGAATTTTTAGAAAAATTTTGTTTACGAAGGGTATAAATATATATACTTGAAAAGTTTTTTATTTGAATTACTGTAAATTCTTTTTCTTGAATAATTTAGAAGACCAAATTTTATATAGAACAAAATTTTATCTATATTAAATTTTATAGAATTAGCATTACTTTTTAGTATTATATTATCAGTAATAAAGAATGAAAGTTTTTGTTAAATTTGCCTTTTGTTTCAAATATTTTAATTAATGTATACATAAATGAAAACTTTTTATAAAAACAAACTGGTTAATACCATAATATAAATTTAATCAAAATAATTTAGTTCCTTTTATGAATCACATGAGCATATAGTTTTAAAAATAACGAATTTGTAACTCAGTAACAGAAAGGAGTTTTTCTCAAAAGTTTAACTCTTCAACAATAGATTTAAGCATTTAAAATCCAGCAAGAAATATTCTTGACTTAAGTAATGCATTGCTTTCTGTTGGGTAGTTAATTAGAAATAATTAATTTTTTTAAGATTACTCCAAATAACAAACAATGATTCAATAATTCTAAGAGCGAATTAGTTATTGAATTTATTTTTGGATGGAGCGCTTAGTCATTATAAATATTCTCATTGATTATATTATATATTACTCTGGTTGCATAATTATTAACATAATAACTAATTAGATACACGCGTTATAATGCAAATAGTACCTAATATAATTTATTAATTACATTAAATATGATTTGAATGAGGGAACAAAGTACGTTAGTCTGAAATAAACCCGAGTTCAAAGAGGAAACACATACTTTTAAACATTGATAACATATTTAAGTTACTATTCTTATAATAATAATATTAGAAATTACTTTACACATTAAAGCTAAATTATTACTAGCTTTAATGCGTACAGAACACACACACGCTCACACGCTTGGGAAATAAAACAAATTTAAAATATTAACTCTGTTTTTAAAAAGTAAAAATATGAAAGAAAAATATAAAAAAATGATTTTTTTTGCATTTCCAAAATGTTTCCAAAGTATAACCAGAAATCAATAAAACTCACCATTAAGTTTATATTTTAACTTAACAAAAGTTAGATTTCCAATATAAAACAGGATTTATTAAAAATGTTTCAATTTTTAGTTGAACATTTTATTTTGAAAAGTGTTCAAAATTCAATAATTCTGAAAAGTCTGTAGTTATTGAATAAAATTTCTTTTTAAATTCTTACATCTATGAATTTTTAACTAAGCAACGTACACTTCTAAAAATATAGAGTAATTTTTCCTTTTTTATTGAGAATCAAATTTTTCTAATGTTTTGCAATCTGAAATAAAGATTTTTTTGCTTTAAATTAAGCGTACACGCAGACACACACTCTTCAGCATCCTTATGAAAGAGGCATTACTACTTAAAATATGTGTTTTCTTGTACAGAAACGTTACAAAGTTATCTTCGACCAAATTCTTTCATCAGAAATAAGAGTATCTCAAGTTTAATTATGTTAGTTAATTGAAAGAATTTTGGAAGTAATTTTTGCTTCACTAAATACTAAAAATAGATACGTTAATTCTATAAGCAACTTCATTTTGTTATCTTGCTTTTAACCACTTTAAATTTTTTTGTATATAGAAGCATTTTGATTATAAAAAATTATCCTGTTATGTTACAGAAGTTATGTGAGAAAAAATTAAAATATAGAAACTAGTCAATATTATTTTTATTTTTAATTGAAGATAAGAAGACGACTGTAGTCAGAATGAAATTTTAACTTAAAAAGAAAGAATAAAGGAAACATGAACGCAGATAACAAAACTGATAAATATATATATATATATATATATATATATATATATATATATATATATATATATATATATATATATATATATATATATATATATATATATATATATATATATATATATATATATATCCATATATATATATATATATATATATATATATATATATATATGTATGTATGTATATATATATAGAAGACCCAAAGAAAAACCATTAACTAAATTTTTGTCATTTAATGTCAGAAATGCTAGTCTATCTTAAGAATAGTTAATATTTGTAAGTAATGAATTCAATAGTATTTCTTAAAATTTTCTGAATTCTAATAATTTCCTTAAATCATTTAATTAACTAAAAATAAGATTTTTTGAATTACAAATAAAAAATCTGTAATAATTGACTAAATAGTCAACTATATGAAAAATAAAATAAAATTTCATAAAAAGACATAGTTCGAAATAAAAATAACGAATATTTAATTAAATTTTTTACTTTTAAAATATCTTAAACTAATTTACTTAAAGTGATTAGAGAGATTTTTATTCGCAATATTAAGTTATTTGTTAAAAAAATAAAACCTAACATACTTTTCACAATGCAATACGCTTTTTTTTATAAACTTGATGTTGTATAATAAAATTTTCAGTTCCAAAGAATTCTCTTTAATTTGTTTTCTTCACAGAAGGATCTTCCTTGGGTTTTGTAAAAAAGGCAGTTTTTCCTGAGCAATTTTAGAAAGGTTTTCTCAAAATAATACGGGTTTCTCAGAAATTACAAAGAAATACTTAGGTGAAACGTGTGGCGCAATAAAATGCAATCTGTTCAATAATACCGTATAAAATTGATCTATTCTTGTTAAAATGTGAAAACGTTTTTAGTTTTACTTGAGATTTATTTTAAATTTCAATTGCTATTGCTTTATCTATCATAAGAATTTTGAATGTGATTGATAAAAACACATAATTTATAAAATAACAATTAATGTTATTTAATCTTTGTGTTATTTTTACTTAGTTGTTATCTGTTTTGAAGCGCTTATTTAAAAAAAGAAAAATCTAGTCATGATCTCTTTGGTAAAATTTGTTTTAACATAAATGTTTTGTAAAATTCGTCATAATATAATATAAAGTTTTACTGTTTTTCATTTTAAAATAAACCAAATGCTTCAGTGACAATTAATTTGATTGAACGCGTGATCCCCATGTCCTTCAAGATCCTTCAAAAAATAAAATATTATCTTAAAAAATAAAGTATTATGTATGAGTATTTGAAATATTATGCTAAAACTCCCCATCTGTAGTTGATCATTAAATTGCAGGGAATTAACAATTTGTGATAGCATTTTTACCACTTTAAAATAAGTATTAAAGTCAATCAAAATAAATACCATACAATCATTATTATCTTTAGCACTACATAGCAAATTAAAATGAAATGAAAATTACCAACTCTATTAGCTTACAAATATATTATTAATTATTTTTATAAATGTAAGAAATAAGAAATGTGTAGTCTATTTTTGAAGTCACAGTTCAGAGTATTTATTATTGAAAATATTCAACAATAAATATAAAATAAAGCATGAATCGTCTAAAAATCTCAAAATACGAAAGGTAAACAACGCTACGTAATTCAGAAATCTAAAGATCATATCTTCTTCTACTTCTTCTTAGAGTTGGGTTTTGTATGTCATTGGGCACCTCTGCTTTTATCAGCATTTTGTACTATTAACTCCAAACCCAATATTTCCTAGTTCCAGTTGCTCGGATCACCCACTTTATTAATAAAGTCCGATAACCCTTTAATGGAGTCTAGGTGTAACTCTTTAGTATGGATGATGCCTAAAGTAGTTAATCTAGGGAAAGCAAGAGTCTCACATTCGTAAATGATATGCTTGGTTTTTTCCTCTTGCGTATGACATTTCCTGCAGATAGGATCTTGCTGAAACAGTCCCATTTTATGGAGGTGTTTTCTGAAATAATAGTGCCCAGTTATGAAGCCTAAGATTAAACGTATCTTCTGCCTAGAACATCTTAGAATTTTAGAGGCAATCCTCGCTGATGATCCACAGATCATACTTTTAGCGTGGGTTTGACCAGGAGTGTTGAGCCAAGCTTCATACATCTTCTGGTTTTCCCATCTAAGAACACTGGTTTTTGCGGTCTTCATTTTGATCCCACAAAAGGGTTCTGCACCGATGGAAGCAAAAAAGATCATATAGAAATTTTATACAATCCTCTAAAATATATTCAACTATTAATGATAGCCTCATTCTCTTAGTATATCAATATATTTTCATAATATTTGAATGTGTATCGTGTTTTAAAACTTTGTCCATCAAAAAATCGAAAAATATTTCTTGCTGAATGATGGGTATGGTTGCATAAATGATAGAAGAAAGTGAAATGCAATAAATAACGCTTCGTTTTTTTTGGTAATGTAATCTTCACTGATCACAGAAATGCTCTTCTTTCCTCATAAATGACTTCGATTACCTTGAAGACGTATGCTTCCTTGGCTGTCATATAGTTGAAAAGTTGAAAAACAGTAACGATTCTGGTTTAAAAGTGAATAAAATCCTATCCGTGGACAAAAGTCCCAAATATTTGTGATGTGTCCTGGATCCGGAGATTCCCAGCTGAAATTCCTCACAATGACCATCTAGAAGAGCAGATAACGGCAAAGAGGCTCTATCCTATGTACCTAATATGCTTAGATTTGCTGTAAAATAGACTTGAACAACAACAACAAACATTGCATCGATAGAAAATTTTGATCTGTGAAAAATGAATCTCAAGGGCATTTAAATTTGGCTTTTTGATCTAAAACCTCTAATATGTATCAACATTTTTATATAAGCATATTTGCAAATTATATTGTCTTCCTTATTCATTTTATCATGCAACTACTTTAAGAAATGTTAGTGTGTGATATGAAGATTTAAGTGTTATATTAATTAGTTGCAAATGATTGTTATTTAAGACTATTTTAATAATATAATGTAAGCACTGGAAATGTCCATATAGTTCATTACTCACATTTATCCTCCAAAAAAGTACAAAGTAAAAACTATTTAGACATTCAATTTAAAAATGTGGTTTTAAAGTATAGGAGATTTTATCTTATTTTATTTAAACTCTTTTTCGTTTACTGATATAGATTCATCTTGTTTTTACTTAATTGGCAATTACTATCTGTTAATATTGGAAATATGACCTTAAATAGTTTTTACTAATAGTTTAATTATTTTTAGTTCTTGGTAGATACATTCTGAGGCTTAATGAATAAAAACTTATTAAGTAGTAAAGATTATGTAATTAATTGAGAGAATTTATAATATTTTGTAAGTAACTTGTGAGAATTTATTTACCGCCTACAATATACCAAAAGAAAGCTAACACTGGTGATACATATCAATATAATTATAGTTGCAGATGTGTTTTAAAAAACATTTTTCTTCTGGAATTCATTAAAAAGATACTCCAATTTTTTAAACTAATGGATGTTATTTTGTAATCATTCAAAAGTGAAGTAAGCTTGCTTCATATAGAATTATCAAAGGAAATGAAAACTTTTCATTTCAAAGACATGGTGTTTTCTGCTTAAAACCAATCATACTTATTGAAATAATATGTAACATTTAGAAAGATCTCACAGAATTATGATTCCAAAAAATCATTTTGTAAGAATTTTAAATAAAAATACTCTTTGAAATGGAAAATTTGTAGCGATATAAAACTGATCTTTTTTTTACTCTAAAAGTAGTGTGAGTAGAGAATTAAAAGAAACCGATTAAAATGTTGCATTGCATATTTCGAAGAATTTCATGATTTGTGTTTGGTGAAGCTATTCACAATATTGGAATAAAAACTGCTGTTATTTTATGCTTATTAACATTATCATGTGATATTGTTTTATATATTATGTAATTCAACTAATGCATGTGTTATAATTTTCGTGTTTTTCAATATAATTTGGGATATAACAAATATTATTACCTGTAACGAAATGGACTTAGCACATTATTTTACACAAAACGAAGTTATGTAATTACTATGTGTCATATTAAAATTGGAGGTATAATTTAAATTGTAAAACCGAACTAGATTGCTTATTGTTTTATAAACTTCATTAATAACTTTTTATGAGAAAAGTGTCTACTATATTTCATTGTCACATTTAGTAACATTTAAATATTAAATCACATTTGTTATACTTAATATTTGAATGCGTATGGAATGCAAAAAAAGATTTTATTGAATGTGAAAAAATGCTTGCAAGTTTTGGGCAATATTAAGTCTTTTAGAGCAATTAGAGCCTTTAGAGCAATTAACTGGTTTTTTATAATATATCTTCGAATAAAAAACTTTTAATGAATTTCTTAGCGAAATAAAGTAAAAGTTTGTGAGAAATTAATTTGTAATAGAAAACCATATTAAATGACTCAATATTGAAACTATTTAAGTTTATGAATGGTCACACTTAGAAATTCGTTTTAGCATAAGAATATAGTATTAGAAATAAAATTTTAAATATTAGAAATAGCATATTGGAATATAGGTGATTTATATAAGATAATTGATAACTTCATAATAAAATAATTTTAAAATAATAAATAACAATATTTAATACAATTATTATCTTGAGAGTAGCCTAGTAGCTAAACCTTAAAACATAAAAATTAGAAATTACTTTGATGTAAACTAAATCCATATTTCTACTATGGACAAATAATTTTGTTTCTACTTAGCTTTTAAAAGTGTTTAAAATGCATCAAATTATCGCTAATGTAAATTATCACTAATTTCAAATTATCGCTAATGTAATAGTAATATCTGATAGGATAATTATCATGACTATTCCGGACTTAGAACCCAACACTTCTGTGGAATGACTCTAAATACAGACGGCATCTTAGAAATCATGTAGGAACTTCCCTGAGGAGGAGCTCACCCCAGAACATAATTTTAACTGCCTGGCCACCATGAGAAGTTTTACAGGTTGTTGACGGATTTCCCTTTCAGGGAAATTTCTATAATAAAAAAATTGCACACATTGCCAAGGTCGTGATTTTGGCACTTGGAGTAAATTGACTTGACTTCAAATGGACCCGATACCAAATCAATAGTAATATAAACAATAATACATTTAATAATAATACAATAATGTGATACTAAAACGTCAAATTTATCACGCGTTGTTGTTGTTGTCGTGTGCTAGCTAGGCTGGCAATATGAGTTGCGCTGCTCCACTTTTCCAACTGAACCCTATTTTGGTGTGGAGTCCGACTTCCTCAGTACACACATGCCATAGGTACCCGTTTATAGGGTAGGCAACCATTCACACTTCATTCATACAAGGAAAGGACAAAGACAGGATAGATAGAGAGACGAAATACATCCTAGCCCAAACCAGGATTCGAACCCAGGACCTCCTTATCCGCATTCAGGCACGCTGACCACTAGACAAGTTGGGCGGGAACTTATCACGTGTAAAGCTTATTATTGTTTCAATAATCCATTCTCTTTAACGAAAAATTTATTTGTTTGATTCAATCATATTTAAGAATTAGCGGTTTACTTTTTAAAGTTCAATATACAAAAAGCTAATTCTAAAATTATTTTTTTGTGTTAATAATCTTTCTTTTACATGAAATTCACTTTCTTTTAATTTCTTTAGAAAGGCGTTATTATAAAATGTGTGATTTTCTTCAGAGGCTTTAAATGTATCTTGAGAATATATTTACTCTGAAATAAGCATATTTTCATCACTTTTCATTTACAATTGCTCAGCATTATATCTATAATTGTTTTAGTTTATATAAATTTTAAATATTGTTTTAGGTTGTTTTATTAGGAAATATTGTAAACATTTTGTTTTAGTAAAAAATTAATTAATGAACTTATGCATCTTTTCTTTTTATAATAAATATCCAGTAAATTAATTTCAATCAATAATTAGTTTTAAAAATCATTTTAATCTGCTTTCAAACTATTCTTTTAAAATATTTCAATTTTGCAAGTTGAATTGCTTTTATTATTAAGGAAGTTACATTAATGAGTAGGAAAATTTTCACAGTTATATTTTGTGCAAGAATTAATTATACATATGAGAATTTTTTATTAAACTGTTATTCATAGATAAGATTTAAAAATATTCGCCGACCAGCTTGTCTAGTGGTCAGTGTGCCTGACTACGGATAAGGCGATCCTGGGTTTGAATCCCGGTTCGGGCATGGATGTACTTTCTCTCTATCTATCTTGCTTTTGTCCTTTCCTTGTATGAATGATGAATGAGGTGTGAATGGTTGCCTACCTTATAAATGGGTCGCTATGGCATGTGTGTACCGAGGAAGTCAGACTCCACCCCAAAATATGGTTCAGTTGGAAATGTGGAGCAGCGCACCCCATGTTGCCAGCCTAGCTGACACACGGCAATGAATGAATGAATGAATTAAAAATATTCAAAGTTCATATTATTATAAAATAGCATATTGAAAAATATAAGCTGACACAGTTTATTGAATCATAATTTAAAAACAAATTTAATTATTTTCCCTCATAATCAAGTATTTAAACTAATTTCTTTATAATATGGACGATATTAACTCTTGCGAGTTTTGTGAAGTTCCTTATCATATTTTATTTCTTTACAATCACACATCTTATAACTTATATTCAGTTAGATAATATATAATAAACTCCCAAATTACCGATGAATACAAAATTTAAACGGAGATGGCTTATGAGAAACAGCTTACGATTATAAGGCAGAAATCTTCTTACTTGAATATTATTTTTTCCTATAATCTAAATTAGAGTAGAGAAGTATTGTAAATACTATTCCTATCAATAAATGGCATTTTAAAAAGATTTGTGAACACTCATAATGTCAACAATACTTTTTCTACATGTAACTATATTAATTAAATAAAAATCACTTTTTATGTCAGAAAGCTCTAATTAATATTATAATGGGAAAGACAGTAATTAAATAATTTTTGTATTTTTATTTTGCATGAATATTGGGTACTTTAAATATGCTTAAGAGTTGAATATTTTTAAGCTATAATTGAACTAAATGTATATTAATAGCGCACACATTTTGAACTAACACATAAGAATTATGAAGATTAAAAAATTATTTTTATAATTCAAGCAAACTAGAAAATTAAAATGAACACGATGTTTTGGAAAAATCTTCATATCATATATTTTTAGATGTTACGTTTGCTGATAAAGCTTATTATCAACTTAATTCATAAATAACTAGAACACTTTATTAAGATACATATACAAATATTTTTAAACATTTAAGATAAAATATAACATAAATAAATATGTTTCATTCAAAATCATCACAATGAGAAAAATAGTTGAAACTTTTAAATATAAAAAATTTATAAGCTTATATTTTTCCAAACACAAATGACTTCCGCGTAAAGTTAACCAAATAAAGAAACGCCAACATTTAAACTGTGAGAGAAAAGAATTTCTTACCTTTTTAATAAAAATATTCATTTTATGTGTGGGCTTAATATTGTTATGAGATTTTTTTTATCAAAAAGTGTCTGGGGTAATAATTTTTTTTATAGATCTCCATTGTGAAGTTATTATACTCGGGGTTTTATTTCCAAATATGTGATCTTTATGAAGCTCATAAACGTGAAATTGATTATAATATTTAGTGTCATCAAAGGTGTTACCGTTATCTCATGCAAATATTATCGGTTATTCTGAAAATTAGAATGGATTGAATATATGTGCAGTAAAATCATTAACGTTTTATAACTTCAGATATATGCTTTCAAAAGTTGATTTACTGTAATTTTAATATATGTGAATATAAAATATTAAATTACTATTTTTAAGTAAATTACTCTAATTGTAATTTTATTTTTCAGAACCTATTATATAATCAGATTCTAAGTTTCACTCTTCTATTTTATACGAAATTTGTGAAGTATAAATAGTAAATTTGATTTAAAAGAAAATTCTTTTATTTTAATTTTAATATATATGAAGATAAAATGTTAAATGACTATTTTTAAGTAAATTACTCTAATTATAATTTTATTTTTCAAATCCTATTTTAGCATCAGGTTTTAAGTTTCGCCTTTCTATTTTATACAAAATAGTGAAGTATAAATAGCAAATTTGTGATTTAGAAGAAATTTCTTTTATCAGATATTCTATCAATCGATTGTTAAAATTTTTAGATACATAAGTTAGCTAATAATGTTTTCATACCTGTTCTATAAATAATGAAATGATTAAATTCATTAATCAAATTAATTTTGACCTAATATTCATTTACAATAATATAAGTTTCTTTTATAATAGT
The DNA here is from genome assembly GCA_037975125.1 of Latrodectus hesperus. Taxonomy (NCBI): domain Eukaryota; kingdom Metazoa; phylum Arthropoda; class Arachnida; order Araneae; family Theridiidae; genus Latrodectus; species Latrodectus hesperus. Next base: position 21,535,791 of record CM075852.1, read on the forward strand.
ATTTTTAAAACTCCATTTATTGTTGCAATTATTATTTTTTATTAAATATTTTAAGTAATTATAATATTAATTCTAACATTAACCAAATTCCTAAATATTTAGTATTTACTTAATAGTAATATTAATTAAATATTAAATGTTTGCGAAGTAAGTAATAGTTTTGTACGCCGAATTAGCTATTTATGATGATAATGTTTTATTTTATTTGAACTTTGATTATGTCCTGTGATTTATATCTGAAATTCATAATAATTTATTATATAATATAAATAATAATGCTATATTATTCCAGAGTAAATCCATTATTAAAGTAAAAGCAAATTATTCTTTTTTCTGATTTTTAGGATTAATTTAATTTGATACATATTTTATTATCAAACTAAGACATTTTCTTTGAAATTAATTTTAAGTAACATGTTGATAATTTTCATTTCAAATTAGATACATTAATATGAACATTTATATTTAAAATCAATCCTAATAAAGTAGTTATCATTGAGATAAATTTTAATATAAAGGATGAATAAATTTAGATCTTTAGTAACTGATTGTACCTTTTCTTTACAAAGCAATAAATATTTCAATGCACTACATATTAATATTTGTTCAATAAATATTTCTACATTTAAAAAAAACAATTCTGTTTTTGTAGCCCATTATAATATTCTGAATATAAAATAATCTGCAAAAAATTTTAAAACTTATCACATAACAGTTATTATTTTTTGTACAAAATAATCATAAGTTTTGGCATTATTCCAATAAATGCTATTGTTTATTTGTACAAAAGTTTACTTATATATTAAATTTGGAATTTAAATTTTTATTTGATCTTATTAAAATACATGAGATTATTAGGTAAAATTATTAATGAAATTAACAATTTCGAGATAACAAATCCAGATTATTAAAAATGAGATGTTAATTATAAATTTTATTATTGTATGGAAGACTTTTTAGTTCTAGATTGAAAATTAAAGTGGGCCTTTTGGTTTTTAAATTCAAATATTTCTCAGTTCAATAAAAGAAAAAATATTCTTAATATTTTTAATTTACAATAAAATGTTTGATTAAATAAAGTTTCATACCTTGACCATTTTCATTTGTAGAAATTATTTATTTTTAATTTTGTAGGCTTTCTAATTAGATAATTAAACTCTCCAAAAATTATATATTATACTCTATCACAAAATTTAAAAGCAATTAGTGTTCCAAAATTTAATAAAGTTTGTTTGAATATATTTTCAATAATAATATTTTGAAACAATTTTGATTTATTTTAAGTTTCAAATCATAAATTTTTATAAAATACTCTAAAAATTTTAATTTATTTATTTTTAATGGCAAACATTTTTGTTTTATATTTAAAACAAAATGTAGTAAGAAAATACAAAGTGCAAAAAATGAATTATTTAAACTATATTATTTCTAATTATGCTAAAAACATGTGAATAATTAAGTAATAATTATTATTTTTAATAAGAATTAGGTACTTTTCAAATAGAAAAGCAATTTTTAATATTCAGGGTAGATTAGCATCTATAAATAGTACATTGCTTCAAACATTATATATATATATATATATATATATATATATATATATATATATATATATATATATATATATATATATATATATATATATATATATATATATATATATATATATATATATATATATATATATATATATATATTTACTTTTCATAACGTTAATAAACTTTATTAAATAATATAATTCCTATTAATTATTCATGACTTCTTGCCAGCGTTAGGGCAATTTGTATATCCTATTTTTTAAAAATGCTTTATCTTCTCATATCAAAAATGGAAACCAAACTTCATTGATAGCTTCTTCATTTATGAAACTTTTCCACTTCAAAAATTTCCAAACGAACAAAAGAAAGTGACAGTTGGCTCTTGATAAGTACGAGTAATGTGTGCGGAGAATATGGTGTAGGGGGTAGAATTTCTCAGCCTAGTTTTGAAAAGTTTTGACGAACACTTTTCTCTGCCTCTTTCTTAGACTGCTTGTTCTTGGAACATTCCTGGCCGCTCTTTTTGGATTGCTCCCTTTGCATTATCCAGTTACTGACAATAATTTTCTGAATGGAGTTTTTGTTCAATTTTTAATGCTCAAATTATTTTGGTACTCAAATGTTAACGCGCAACATTCTCTTTTTCAGAGTCAAATTTGTTTTAGAGTTTTAAGAGCTAGGTGTGTTTCGCTCAATATACTTTCCTCCTCATGGGGTTTTCATAAGAAATTCACTCATCATCCCCAGTTATGATCTATCTCAAAAAGTGCTTGATTTTGTTCCGAACAAGCAGAGATAAGCAAATGATGACTTGATTATCAAAATTCTTCTCGTAAATGTATAATTATTAATATTACCCATTGACCAAATAATTTTGTATGTACTTCAATTTGCTATAATAAATTTCAATAATTTGAAATATAACATGTTATCAATAAATGGAAAGTTTCTTACATTAAGCACAGTTTGAAAATTCTTATAAATATTTTAATACCAAGTTATATTTCTGCTAGTAATATTAAAAAATCCAATAATATAATAAAAGGAAGTACAATTATTTGGATATAAAAAAACAAGTGAACTGCATAATAAAAGATTATATCATCTATTAAAAATTAAAATCATTTTAAATTTAAATTTTATTTAAACAATGCTTATCATTTTTTTCATGCTTTACTAAATAAAATTTTAAATGGTTATGACTAGTTTTAAAGAAGAATTAAGAAAACAGCTAAAATAAAATAATATTTCTAATTTATACTTTAGTAAAATGGTTATGACCTTTCTAATATTTTTGAAAAATAATGTACCTTTTATTAAATCTTTCACTAAAATAACAAATCGACATATTATTTTATTTTCACTAAATTATAAAATAATATCATAGTATGCGTAAAGCATTAATCATTACTTTTGTTTACTCAACATTAACAATGAAATAAATTCTTTCGCAATAGTTTTTCAGAAATACTTCGCAATATTTTTCATATATCTCATAAAATAAGATAATAAGAAAATATATTTCTCACAGGTCAAAGTAAGCAAAAGTGATAAAGAAATTACAAACAGACAGACAACGAGAAAAAGAGGCCCTGTTCTATTCCTATTGGCTGCCAGGTTGTGTCTCTACTTCAGTCTAGAATGTCGGGCACCCTGCACGGAGTGCCAAGTGCCCGCTGGGAACTGTATGCGCGAGCCTTAAGAGGCTCTCCAGAACGCACGACACATTGTTTGAGAGACGAATGCTTTACAAAGGTGGGGCTTTCAAGCCTACAGTGATCTACGCAGTAGACCACTGTATCACAGTTCGGAATACAAATTTGAAATAACAGAATTAATAGGATAGGATCAAGTGAAACAGAAAAATTAATGTTAACAGGATCTAAATAAATTTAAGTAAGGATGGCTGAAATATTTACATAATTTACGAACAGAAATTGATTATAGTTAATGAAATTTAGAAGTTTATAGGAATAAAATGTAATTAGTTCTTTACATGTCTTGAAATTTAGATAAGTACAAAGTACTAGTAATATTGGAAATTGAAAAACTGGTGATTGTTTGTTTGTTACTTGAATTGAAGAATTTAGTTAATTTTCGAGATCTGTTGACTCTTCTTCTGAGTTATAAGATTCCTGTTGGTGGACAGCCAGGTCTTTACACATTTGGAGTCCTTTTTCATGGAGGAAAGTAATTAGTTGTATTAATTTTTGTGTTCTGAACTTGTTCGTTGTGCAGAATCTTAGGAACTGATAGTTGGTTTGAGTCGATGACTTTTTGATATGTAGATCTTTGGTTTGAGTACATTCTGTGATAATAAATAAATAATATAATAATTCACTTAGAAATTAAACTAAGCAAACAATTACAACTTAAAATCTTGCAGTGTTTCATTAGGACTGGTTTAAATATTTTTAGATGCAGCCAATTGGAATTCATTTTCTATTTCAAATTCTTTTATAAATCCCTTGAGAGTAGAACCTTTACTCTCATAGAATTCTCCTTTTGATTTCTTTTTTCGTAAAGTTAGGTGCAAATAGTTAAAATATGCAATTTTCTGCTTTGAAAAATATTTTTATATTTGATTTGGTAGATACAGAATTTTAATTACATTTAAACGAAAAAATGGAAAATATTAAACATCTTTGACGATAGTAGAAAGTTTCAATTAATTATTTTAAAAATAATTAGATCATTGATTTTTAATTTCGAATTAAATAGTTAATTGTAAATTAAAACCACTTTATGAGAGATTTTATTACTGTGCATTTATCATAATATCAAAATAACTTTATAAGTTACATTTTAAAATTATTTATTATCATCTGAAGAGTTTATTTATGAAAAAAATTCAAAAACTTTTTTCATGTTAAATACGATTTTTTAATAAGCATGTTGAAGCGAACTATTCAATGATTCCTTGGTAGTATATGAAACAGTTTAGTATTCAAATTACCTTTAAGGTTTAGCCATAATTTGAAAAATTCATGAATATGCAATTATAGAAAAATAATATTTTGCATATAATTTCAATTACAATAGTTGTATCATGTTAGAAAATAATATTATGTTAGGTAAATAATAAATATTTTTAAACTGAAATCAAACAAAAATCAATTGAAATTCACCATTTATTCAATGAAAAGTAAAATTTAATCTTAAATATTTTCATAATATATTATATTTATTTTTATTGAGCTTAATATATAAATATAATTATTACTGTTGGTCTCACTCTGCAGATTACATAAATGTACATATTGAGATTATAAGAAATTTATATCAACGTATTTATTGCAATATTCACATAAACAATTTTGAAAGATTATAAATACATCTAAAACTCCTAATTTGTGTTTCATTATTAATGTTTAAATAAATTTTAGGTGCAGCGTTTTGAACATACTTAAGCTTTTATTTACCATCTTATAACTTATTAAATTTAATTAAATGAGAAAATTTATCAAACTTAAATTTTATACTGCCCTTGTTATTAAAAAACATATATCATAAATAACTGAATTTAAGTGTCAAGAAAGAAAATGTAAAGATATTAAATTACATTTTATATATACTTAAAGTTTTTATTGTTTTCTGTTAATTATTATTTGGTTTCAAGGGAATTAAGCAAAAACTTTCAAGGGAATTAAGCAAAACTCTGCTTAAATAATACTATAAAAATCTACTAAGCTGTTGCGATTGTTACAATTATCACTATGAACATTTTTTCGTGAAGACTTAAAAAACAATTATATTCGTGCACAGGTCATATTTAATATGTACATAAATTTGTTTATTTAACAATACTTTTGGTCACTATTAAAATTACTGATAAGGAAATGATATTTTAGTTTACATAATGAGTACATTTTTTAATAAAAGCATTTAAATGGTTTTATTTTAAATAAATCTAAATTAATACATTTGAATAACTTATATGAATAAACAATAATTTAAACAACTGTTATGGTTATTCTTCCTTAAAATTTACCTTTATATACTATTTAAAGTCAAGTATAATTATTCCTACAAATAACTTAATTTTTACTAGAAAAATTGTCTGTTTCAAAATTCAACAATATTATCTACTATAATAAACAAATTTTATTAAAAAAAATATTGAATTAATTTCGATTATTTTTGAGAACGTAAAAATCAAATTTCATTTTCGATTAGATGTGAAAAAAAAATAATTTTGAATTCATATGAAAATATGTAAGAAATTCTAAATTACTATTCCAAAAATTCAAACTCATCCATAAGCAATTTTATTATTTGCATTACACAAATGAAATTTTTATAATTTATTTCCTATAAATTTAGAATAAATAATTTGATTCATAACTCCTATTTTATCTCAGTATTCCGTAACATAAGCTTCTGACAAAAATAAATTAATTTTCATTAAAATACTGTTGTTGTTGTGCCCTATCCCTTCTGGTTGACAGCAACATCAAATCAGGTCCATGAGCCCGAACTTCTTCAAGCAATGGAGCACTGCCTCAGGGTTCGAGAATGGCTGGCATTTATTTAAACCGATGGAGGCCAAAATGTGAGCAGGAGCAGCTTGAGTTACACTGCATTTCGGACACAGGTGATACACTTTGTGGTCCATCACAAGAAGCTCTCCTCGAGTTTATCCAATTCCAAATATCGCAATAGTTGTTTGATAACGCCTGTTGCCAACCACAATCAGAACAGCACTAAGGCAACTTTCCGCATACCAGTCATGTACGGGGACTCTTCTCCAAGAAGAACAGACATTTTGTCTGATCCTGGTGGCAATCTCTAAAAAAGAATGGCAGCCTACATGAGCAGTAACCTTACTGCTTCCCTCTTGAGACAGATCATCAGCAATTTCATTACCGTACACATGCGATTGAACTCACTGAAAGGTTATCTTAACATTGGCAATCAAGCGATTCAAGCGGTCCCCATGCCACCACCATTCAGATCAGTGCCGAAAGTAGCTACGACTATCAAGCACCGAAATACTAAAATTTAAAAGAAAAAGGCAGTGTGTGCAGTTAATTAAATCAAATTGCATTTCAAACTCAAGATAAGCTCAAGAAATCCCTGATTAGTTCGATAAAACGATTTAAGAAGTACAGAGCATATATGGCTGTCCTAGTACTTTTATTTCATTTTGAACTTTAAAGTTCGTTTTTAAACTTATCGTCTCGCTTTCTTAATGTTTTTAATTCATTATTTGCAAATTTATAATTTGATGCATTAATTGCATAAAATTGGTTTGATTAATGGAATTATAATCATCAATTTGTTTTAGCTGTTTTTATTTTTTTTATGTTTTCATTTCAGATACATGTTACAAGGTTGTTCAGAAAATTAAGTTATCATATAAAATTTATTATTTCACCCACCTATTTTTATTAAAAATACATTAGTATAAAATATGAAAATAAATTATGGGTTCTCAAACATTCATTCCATAAGAAACATAGAAATATCGCTTATATTATTTACCGTGTATTAAACATAATTAAGAATACAGTATGTTTTGCAGAATGTAGCTGCAGTTATCGCATGTTAGTTTAAAACATGCATAGAATATTTATTCTAAATGTAAATTATGTATAACATTAAACAGGATAGTATTTAATTTATAAAATAGTCATATAAAACTTTTCAATATATTTTTTATAAAAGATTTCATCCAATTGTTTTAAATTGCAGTTACTGCTTAGAGGTTGATTAAAAAACAAAAAAAAATTCTTGGAAACTATATCATCGTTAGATTTTTGACATTTAAAATTGTCTTGTCTTTCTATATATAAATCTGCATTTTTTCTTTTCCAGTAATTGTTAGGCATTGGATAAAGTACTTTTTTCCCATTAACTGAAAAGAAATTTTAGAACCAATTAAAGAAATAAAATGGGCTTTAACAAAAAGAATAGAAAAACAGTTTTTCAGAAAGAATTTAAGAATAAATTGATGAATTCATGTATCGGATTTCTCTGAACTTTCTTATAAATAATGCATGTTCTTTTCATTTTTCTAAAAATATATTGGAACGTTTTATAAAGGTCAACATTATTTCCTCTACATGTATTTAAAGACTATTTTAGTAAACAACTTAATTCATATATAAAGAATGCATTCAATATAAAATTGTATAAATATCTGATGAAACTATAATGTGGTGGTAAAAACATTTTAGGCTGCTTTATTACACTCAATATAATATTTAAAAATTTGATATTTATTTAATTTTAATACAAGTTTATAAGCATACGCTGGAGAAAGAAATGAAACACTTTTAAAATATTTGTTTTTCGTTAAAAAAAAAATTGGAATAACCCTTATTAAGGATTTTGTCATTTTTGTATTGAGATAAAATGTTTGAATAAATTAATGAAACAAAATTATTAATTTTATTCATAAAAAACCTACATCATATTGATTAATAGAAAACGTGAATTTGATATAATTCATGTACAAATAATAAAGTTTTAGCCAACATGACATTTGATTTTAGAAGACATCAGTTTTCTTTTAAATAAATGAAGAACATAAATTAAAATTTGAAATTGTATAGTGTGAAAACCATGTCACATTAACAGTATTTAAAAAGTATCATGTGAAGTTTGTTTAATAATCTTCCAACTTTTTCACCTTTATAATTTTTCTATCAAGTACTTGTTTTAATTAGCTTCTTTATTAAGTTTATTTCTGTTTTCTCTTATCGATTATTATTATTTTTTTTAAAACGCTCTTTCTTTAGCTACCAAAACTTTCAATGAAGCTTTTATTTATTTGAGAAAATTTCTAATTAGCTACCACGAAAAATCTTCTGTTCAGTAATTGGTTGCATCTTGCTTTAAAATCTTTTTTTTTTTTTGATAATTATTCAATGGGATTAGTATTTTTGATTTTGTTTGAAAGTGTTTTGAACGTATAAAATATCTTCCACAAAATTGAATTTCATTGCTAATGGATTGGTTAGTTGGATTGTCGCACAGCGCTTATTTTTTGCGCACGAAGGCTAATTAGACCAGGAGCAACGGTTTAAAGTGGATCCCGAATCATTACAAATATTCATGCCCAAGTTGGAATTTGAATCCATTAACTGTTAAATCATCAATTTGAAGACCGCAAAAACCAATGTTCTTAGATGGGAAAGACGGAAGATGTATGAAGCTTGGCTCAACACTCCTGGTCAAACCCATGCTAAAAGTACGATCTGTGGATCATCAGCGAGGATTGCCTCTGAAATTCTTAGATGCTCTAGTCAGAAGATACGTTTAATCGCAGGCTTCATAACTGGGCACTACTATTTTAGAAAACACCTCCATAAAATGGGACTGTTTCAGCAAGACCCTATCTGCAGGAAATGTCATACGCAAAAGAAAACGGCCAAGCATGTCATTTACGAATGCGAGGCTCTTGCCCTCCCTAGATTAACTTCTTTAGGCATTATCCATACTAGATAGTTACACCTAGACTCTAAAGGGTTATAGGACTTTATTGATAAAGTGGGTGTCCCGAGCAACTGGAACTAGGAAACATTGGATTTGAAGTTAATGGTACAAAATGCTGATTAAAGCAGAGGTGCCAATGACATACAAACCCAACCTTAAGGAGAAGAAGAAGAAGAACTGTTAAATCTTAAGTTGTCATTGTTGAAACCATTCGGCAAAGAGCATACAATTAAACTTAGTAAATATTGTCAATAACAAAGTAGCTTACATACAAGTGATTAATATTACAAAAGAAAAATATTTGAAAGTTTACTTTGCTGAACATTACTTAGTGTGATTTGTTGTCTTAATTCTTGTAAGTTAATATCCCTTCAACTAGATGATTGAAAAGCGGTTTTCTATCACTGAATATCCATTTTAGTTGTATTTAGTTGATTATTTACTCTTTCTCAGTTATTTCACTTTTTTATATTACTTCTAGTTTATTTGTATGCAAATTATTGTTTTTTTATAATAAAGAGAATGATTTTATATTTTTAAAAAATTAATTTTTAGTCAAAACTACAGTAAAAATGAAATGACTGCTTTGCTGTCAGATAGTAAAGTGATTCTTTAATTACAAACAGATAACGAGAGAATTTTTTACGTTGCTTCAGAGATTTCTGAAGCAACGTAATAGTGACAAAAAGAATGATATGAAAATTGAACTATTGTGACTACTTTCAAATTACTCTGGTGTGTCTTTTTTAAATTAAATACTTATTTCAGGTGCAATTGTGTTTCCCTGTTATATATTAAATACAATTTAATACAATGTATGAAAATGTTGATATAAGCACATATGTGATAACTAATTACTAACAAAAGGATTATTTTGTAACATTAAATATGATTCGATTTGGTTTATAATAATAAACAATTAAAAATAGAAAGAATTTTCAACTGAAAAATATGTAATAGTTTCCTTTTGGCTTGAAAATAAATTTTTACAAATAGTAAAGTACATATTTAACTAGCTAAATATAGCCGTTTTGTTACGTTTTGAATCAATTAGGAATTTTCTAACACCTTATATCGAAATTTTGGAGATTGCACCCAAAAATATACACAAAAACAAACATTAAATTTATAGAAGAAAAGTTGAAACAGTATCTACCTTATATGTCTTTTTGTATATATGTCTTTTTGTATGAGACAAAAGAACTTTGTTAAATAAAAAAACTCAATACTCAAAAGAATAAAAAAATCCTTTACGACCAAAATTTCATTTTAATGATAGAAACATGAAGTTTTACAGTATAACACAAAAAATAATGACATCACATAACATATTGTATGTTCTAATTAAACTATGAACTGAAAAGATGTACACTAAGTTAAATCATAACTAACAGTATCAGAAAATATATGAAATTATGTATACAGAAATAAATAAATATTTAAAGAAATAAAAAAATCAATTCTTATCGAATTTTCAAACAGTAAGAGATTTTACATTTTAACACACAAAAGTGTACGCATAATAATATAATTTAAGAATTATACATTTTATTATTATATTCAGTTGCACGAAATGTAGTTTTGTATATTATTTAATTCAAAAAAACAATTAATTGAAGTGTACAAAGCTTGGAAAATATTTAGCGAGTCAAAGTGATTATTAAATATTAAAAATTAAACTTTTTTTCTATCGAGTCGTAATTCATTTCCGCGCAGACACATAGTAGGGATGGCGAGAAACATGTGGAAGAAACGTCAGAAACTATACATTACATATATTCTATAAAATTCGAAAATATACCATTGACTGTTTTGCAAAATTACACTTTTTAATATAGAAAAACCGAAAGTGGAGATTTTCGTTAAAAATATTTTTACCCACTTCTATAGCAGTTACGAGTGAGCTGTGGGTCCCGGGTTCAAATCCCGGTTCGGGCATGGATGTTTCTTTCCTTCTCTGTTCGCGCTGTGTTTCTCTGTCCTTTCTTCTGTGATGCTGTATGAATGTGGGCCACCCTATAAACGGGTTTGTGATGGTATGGCGCGGGTAACTCTACTCGCCTCCGTGACTTGGTTCACAGGTGCCCGCTGGGTAACGACAAATGAGTAGCAGTCTCTGGCCTTGTTGTGGCATAGGATTTGTCACCCAAGTGTGCCCACCATTTGATAAAAAAATTATAAAAAAATAATGGTAACGAATATATAAACACAATTTTGAAAAGGGGAAAATTCCATGCTCCTTTCATTAAATGAAAAATTGCCTGAATGTGATGTTATATCACTTAAATTAATCATAAGTTGTTCTAAGCAATTTACAATGGGTTAAAATAAACTACAAACATGTTGAAAATTGATTACAAACGTTGTAATGAAAGTTTTGTAAGGAAATTAAAACATTTTTAAAGTTAATCAGAAATTGACGCCTTGGTGCGGGATTCTTTTTATTCCTCAGTCATTGTCAATTCAGTATCGAACAAAACTTAGGTAGACAAATATAATAAGGATTTTATTTATATATGTAGCATATAACTATATCTGCGAGAATAATATCCTTTTATTTTATATATAGTTTATATAGGGACCTTTATATTAAAATTGAGCTTTTCATCGAAGATAATTTTTTAAGCATAATTTTTTAACTAAATATCAATGTTTTAATACTTTATTTTAGTTTCTTGGAATTCTAAAAAAAATATTTTGAATATCATTTTGAAAAGAGTTCCTCTTATTTCAGCAATATTCAACTGCATTTTTTTCACACTTGAATAATTTTTTTCCATTTGCTTAGCAGCCTATTTTTGTCATTTTTTAAACACAAAACGGCGTAACGTAAAAAAGCAATGCAAGCATAAAATCATGGATTTTTAAAAATATTTGAATAAGAATTGTTGTAAAAATTAATTATGTGTACATAGTTATTATTCAATTTTTAATGGGCTTATGGTTCAGAGTTTTCTTATTAGTCTGGGTATTATATGTTTCTAACAAGCACACACATATTTTTAAGCAACTAATCTCTGACAATGTAATGGATTAGTTCCCTAATGTAAGATCTCAAGAAAAGAAAAACACTACAATTTTATTCAACACCTTAATATATTTTCAGGAAAAAATATTTTGACATAAACTAAAATTATAAACTTAAGGATATCTTACTTTTGTGATGTTTTCATATACATCTCCACTCAAAATTTAGTGCTTAAAATGTGCATCAAATTTAAATGGTAATTATAGCTTTCCGATTTATTCTGCAATGGAACTGAAGCTATAAAATTACTTTAGATATATTTAAAAAGTCTGCATCAATCTTTTTTTAAGACATATCTTTGAAAATCAATAATCGCGGTGAATCCATCGCAGTGAAATTTTACTCATTGTGAAACTATCGGGGCTAAAAAAGAAATTTTAGGCACATTTTACAAAGAAGTTATCTAATGAAAATGAAAGTGTGTGATATACAAAGTTAATATTTAATTATTAGTAAAATCTAATATATATCTAAAATAAGGAGACTTTTTTTTAGAAAAATACTGTATTTATTAAGAAAAATTCATTAATGGAAAAGAATCATTTCATATTCCGCTAAACAATTATTTTTCAATTCATATTTAACGATAAATAATTCTAATTGCAAGTGAATTTAATTCATGCATTTAGAATTAGTAAAATTTAAAACTGTACTTAAGGAATAGAAGTATAAAGTATCAAATGAATTAAATTTGTTTAAAAAACTCTCCTTAGTAATTAATTCTAATTCTTAATTATTATTCGTATTTAAATAAAATTCCAGGAATTTAATGAATATTCAATAAATATTTTAAGATTCATTAATTTATAAATTTATCAGAAAGTATAAAATCTTGGTCATAACTTTGAATTTATTATTAATAATATTATGAAAAATGTGGTATTGATTTATAGAAATAATTATATACAATTTAATATGAATATGAAAATTTTTTCTTGGATTTACAAACACTTGATATTTAGTTTTGTTTTAATGTTTAACTTTTTATCGCTTTTTATTATATTATTGATAAATAATTAAATACATTTTTAGGCCATCACAAGAGACTTTGCAGTAAAACACGCTTCAAACTAAACTAAACTCCATGGCACAACAGCTCATATGGGCCAAGGCCTACAGGGCCCATAACTGTTCTCATGACCGAGGGCCCTGGGGTGCGAAGCATATGTCCCAGTTAGGTGGTTAGGCCAACGTAAGACCCCCAGTGTTTAGTTCCCAAGCATGCTTGGTACACAGTTAATCGAACCACTGAAGGCATGAAAGGCTCAGTTAACCTTGCCCAGCCCGAGGATTGAACCTCGGACCCGTGTCATGAGAGCGTGAAACGCTGCCACTAAGCCACCGGGCTTCAAAAGGCGCTTTATGAACACTTAAAAGCAATTCTTGATTGAACAGAAATCATTGATTTATACTCGAATTTTTCAGTTTAGCATTTCACAAGATATTTGCTTTGTGATATTTATATGGATAAGAAGATGCATTTATATATGGTGTCCTTGAAATTAAACGAATTAATTATTCTCTAAGATGATCAATAGAAATCTAGCGGAAAAATCTTGGATTTATATATGAGTGTATTTAAGACTGTTACTAGATGTAAAATAATTTACATTATTTTTTGTAAGGCTTATTGTTCTATTGTTTAGCTAAAACAATACACAATACTAAATATATATCAAATTATCAATGATAATTAAATCTGAATGACACAAAATTATATTGGTGATAAAATATTCAATATATATTTAAAAACAACGAAATTTTATTCAGTATAATGTTTATTAGCAGTTTGTTTTAATCTATAAGTCACTTTATGAGAAATGCTAATGCACACAGCAAATATTATTAAGATGTAAGCACATTCCATCAAGTACACTTAATTCTTTTCTGAATGTCTTTCCCAATATTTTTAAAAATATTTGTTATTATAAGCAAAATAAAATTGAACAGCAATGTTGATTACACCATGATTCAATTTTTTAAAAAAAAAAGCATTTATAGTTGAAATTTAGTTTATCCTCATGAAAATTTAGCATTAAAATATGATGTATTAAATTGTGTTTTTAAGAAATACGCATCTTAAATTCCTTTTTTAAGAAACGTTGAATGAATCAATTTCATGATTCATTTTGGATGGATATTTATTACTTATATGTTTCCTATCTAAATGTTTCATTTTAATATCTAATTGAATTCCTATTTCTTCAATATGCTGCCCTTTAACTATAATACTATTTTAAAAATTCATGTTAAATTGAACTTATGAACATCCTGCAATAGCCATCTTGGAATCCTGTAAGTATTCATGTTCAAAATAATCCTAAAAATTCCCTATTTTGTATTCTCTTTTTCGTTTCCTCTCCTAATTCTATATATGGGCAAAATCTTTTTACCCTTCAGTTCCCTGCAGAATTAAGAGCTACTGGTTTTACACTGACTTTAAAATTACGCAATTTCTTACTGGACATGGGAAATTCAATAGCTACCTACACCGTTTCCACATTAAAAACAGTGAAGTGTATATATGCAACTCTGGGAGTGACAACCCTTCTTACATTCTTCTTGAATGCCCATCTCTTTCAGAAGAAAGGAACGAGCTTTGTAAAGACTTAAACAACAGGTGGCCCCCGATTATGGTGGACCTAGAAAAGAAAGAGAATTTTGAATTTTTTATAAAATTTATCCATGCTGTTATCTAACTCCTTTTTCAGTTTTATATCTCTTTTTTTCTCTCTGCCTTCTTTTATAATTATTTTTTTTCATCTTATGATTTATTTGTTTTTGTTTTGTAGTACATTTGTTGTACTTTCGGGCCCTGTTTGGTATCCCTTGGTGCACAGGGAGATATTTTTGTTTTCCCAAATAAAAAAAAGGTTTTCATAATTATGATTCATTATTACTGTGTTTCCTGTTACGTATTTTGCTCATTTAATGACTAACATTTTTTCAGTAATTATTTAAATAATAAAGATATATTCATCCGTAATATTAATAGTTCCGTTCCTTTTAATTAAAAATCATACGTTCCTTTTAATCAAAAATAAATCTTCTTGGAATCGCATTTGATTAAATGTTTAAATTTAAATTCTGGTGTAAATACAATTACAAAAACTATTTCAGTTTCTTTTAAAATCCTTACGAATATTTTAATGTTTATCAATGATCATAAGAAGTGCCATTTTCTGCTGATATTTTATAAATTATTTATTTAACCTTGATGGCATGGATGAAATATTAAGTATTTTTCCTTTGGTTTTATTAATGAAACCAAGTATATGATTTTTTTCGTTTAAATCAAACATTTCGGTAAATATATATATATATATATATATATATATATATATATATATATATATGTATATATATATATATATATATATATATATATATATATATATATATATATATATATATATATATATATATATATATATATATATATATATATATATATATATATATATATATATATATATATATATATATATTTAATATTAAATTAAACATCTATAAGAGCTATGCGAATTTAGAGATGAGTTATATCTCAAGTAAATATATCTTTTATTTTACGCGTAATATTTATAACAGTATTTTTCTGGAATGTTAAAAATATATAATTGAAATTGTATTGCTTATACTTCCTACCTAATTCATTTATTTTAATCGAGTTAAATTCCTGTATGATATTCTTCAGTATGCTTCCGTTACGAAAGTTATATAACGCTAAAATAAGTATAAGTTTATTCTTCTTTGATCGTTATAGTTCAAGCGCCAATTTATTGTTAAAATCATAAACATACAATATAGTAACATTACCTATGGTTGCCTTCACGAAGCAAATTACAAAGAAATCTTACTTTTTAAGAAATGTTTTTAAATTGTATTAATTATTTTAAAAAATTTTAGGGAAAGAAAGTATTCAAGATTGTAATTCTTAATGTATATAATTTATTAAATATTATTTAAAAGATATTAACTCAGTTCTAAAATACTCAAAAGCATTAAGCAAGTTTACTTTTTTAAATCTACTTATATATTTGACTTTAGATGAATTCAACATCATAAAATAATGCTTCCAGTGAAATTGTTGAGCATTGATATTAAAAACTAACAAAATAATCAATAATTTAGATGTTGTTTTCAAAAGAAACATACATCTTGTTATGGATTTAGTTAAATAATTATCACATTAATTTGTATAAAAAACATTAATACAAATATTAATTATGACTTTCTTAGTCAGCTAGAAAACTAGTTTACATATTATTGGTTGCGAATGCATTACTTTACATAATATTTTTCAGTATAGATAACAATAAAATATTTTTCCAAACATCTGAAAATCTACGTTATAAGAAACAACAGCTTCATGTCAATCATATAAGCATGTTTAGACACGAAAGGGATGAAACACTCCCGATATACATTATTTAGTAGAAGAATATAAATAATTGAGTAGAATGCAAAGAAAACACATGATATTCTTTTTGTTATTCAACATTACCATTATTTAATAATAAAATATATATTTATTTTTAAAAACATTTCTTCAAATTTTGTTTTATAATATGGATAAGATTACACGCAAATGTAGTTTTTATATTATTATCTATTCTATATTTTAAAAAAATATGATAAAGTTTTATTGTAAATGAAAAATCCATATAGAAATCTGGTAGCAATAACAAATGTCTTTTCAATTTCACATAAACAAGAGCGGGATGTTGATAATGAACAACTTATATTATTATTGTTAACAAGGTTGTGGTAAAGAACTTCATTAATAACATTATTTATTCATCATTATAACATTATTTAACATCAAAAAACGGCACAGATGCCGTATAATCCAAGATTCCAAATTCTGAATATTTTGTCGATGAAGAAATGTTGCCAAGATGACGTATTGTGATGTGCGTGAACATAGTACTAGGGTTGCCAAAATAGAATTTTCTGCATAATTTTTATAGGTCTTCATCTTTGTGACGTAACAAAAATCAGATTGTCAGATACATACGAAAATCTGCCGAAAAATAACCAAACTCAGAATTTTGCATCCTGGATTATACAGCATCTGTGCCAAAATAACATTATTTATTTTTTAAAAAATGAAAGTAATCATATTTATGTAGATAAGTTGATAAAAAAAAGCATTAATTTTATCATCCGAAAAGTGTAGAGTTTATATTCTATATTTTGATGAATTAATTTGCTTGTTTTCAAGATATTAAGTGATGTCTTTGTTCAAGTAGATAATTAAATTAAAGTTTTGTAAATACAGAAGAATGAATCATTGAATCATTGTTATTTTGGTGGAAATATCTTACAAATTCTAAAATTTATGGTAAAGAAATTATATTCTTTTAATTATAAATTTATTCTTATTTTGGATACTCATAACTCAAAGTTATTATGATGTAAATGTAATATTAAAACTTTTCTAGGAACGGAAATACTCTTGAAGTTTTTTTCTCAACATATAATTCTCAAACAATGTTTATTTAAAAAAATTAATACAAATTTTTTATAATATGAAATTTACAAAAAGAACAAATAAATGATTGATATCAGGAAAATGCATAAAAGGGAAATTTTCAACTAGGAATTTATATTTAAATAAATATTTTGATATTAACTTTTATTAGTTACAACGAAATGTCAATTTTTAAAAGTTTAAGTGCTTATTATAATTAATAAAAAAAATAAGGAAACAAAAATGTGATACTAAACAGGAAATTTTCATTATTTGTGTATTTAGAAAAAAATATTTTTGATTCATTTTTTGAGTTATATGTAGGCCACCTGTTATTTTATCTTGTTGCAATTCGTTGCATTAACCACATTTCTTAACATAGAAATTGAATCCGATTTCATAAACCACTTTTCACTAAAGGACTGCATTCAATTTTTGTTTTTAGCCGAATGTTCTTTCACCATTACTCGTGACAAAACACATTTTTATTTAAAATGTACCATCAGATGGTTTCTTCAGCGTTTTTACAACTATAAAAAGACATTTTTTTTATCCATAACTTTTCTCTATAATCATCCTTGTAGCATGTTTCCTTCTGTTTAGTAAGAAATTGAATGTAAGCCCTTGTTTTGAAATATTGTCAGATGACATTAACTTTAAGTAAATTCTTTATCTTCCTACATTGTTTACATATATATATTTATATATATATATATATATATATATATATATATATATATATATATATATATATATATATATATATATATATATATATATATATATATATATATATATATATATATATATATATATATATATATATATATATATATATATATATATATATATATATATATATATATATATATATATTGAACTTTTGATTCACAATAATAATTTTAAAAAGTATGTTAATGTAATTCAGATTTAAAAGCTTTTTTGTAAATGTTCAAAATAAATTTTTCACATAAATATTTTACTAATCTCGTTTTATTTATTATGTACAAGTAAAATACTTTTAAAATTGAATAAATTTTACTTGCATACATATACAAGAGAGAAATTTTACTGTCACTTATAATACACTTAAATGACAATACATATTTAAAATTAATCGATTAACCATGAAATAATATTTTCCAATTCTATGTCAAACTAGATGAGTTCCATTTGATTTGATTTTTATGTTTATGACCTAGAAATTTTGTTTTATTTTTTTAATTCAGAAAAATTGATTTCAGTACACAATTTTCCTATCTGTTCTTTTACCTTATCATAATAAATATATAATGTTTTTTATAGCAGTTATATATGCCGGTGCATTGAAATGAGATTGAATGGGTAATAAAATTATATATTGACAAAAGGCAGATAATATAAATGGGAAGCAAAATATATATTTGCTATCCTTTTTCCCGTAATCCATAAATCTATCACAAGCATTTATTTGATCTCACTATATCAGGATTGGTAAATACTACGTCTATTTCCCTGGAGCTATTTTTCATCAGCTATTATGACTTCATTATTTGAAGAAATCCAGTTCCACTTACGTCAGCACTGGAAGAAAAGGTATACAAACTGATAATTGTTAAATATGGGCATTGTAAGAAAAATCCATATACTCCTCTTGAACGATTATTGAATTTCTTAAGATTCGGATAGAGCATGAATTTTGGCATTGTCATCCAAGATAATGTTAACATCACTCAACATGTGGCTCGGGTATTTGATTAATTAAATTCTAAATTTCAGAATCAGATGTATTCTTTCTCTGTTACAAATGGAATATGACCAAACATTCTAATGAATCGGGGAAATCATATTACACAATTACTGCAAGGTTACTAAAGCCACAATTTAATTTGACTCTTCTCTTTGTATTAAATATTTCCTTGATAATATTATTTTTGAAGTGATATTTCTTCTAATCCTTTTAAAGATCTATCCTCATGCATTATTCAGTCATTAATATGAAATTATTTTTATATTTAACTATGAATGATTTCAAAAGTAATTATTTAAATATTTATGAAAAATAATTTTATGTAAAATTAATTTATTACTGAAATAATATAAGTCCTCTTCAAATAAAATAATCCCCCAACTATACTTAATAATTAGTTAAATTAAACACACACACATATATTATTGTTAACATTAACGCCAAATATTTTTATTTCTAAATCTAATTGAAAAACTGCTAAAATATTTAAATATTTGTGTTGGTAAACCATAAAAGGGATTTTGTTAAAGGCGCATAATTTTTCAAATGAACAATAAAATGAACATAATAAGACATTTCGTATTCGAATAACTTAAATATTTACTAAACATAATTTAAGATTTTTTTTATTTTTCGGTAATATTTGGTAATACAGATGCATGAAACGTGAAATTATAACAAATATTACAATTTAAATTAAGTACAATGCGTTAATTCTTACATGTATTTAGTGGTAAAATATGAAATATATTAAAATTTTATTTATCTTGTATGAATTTTAAAATTTAAAATACATTTTAAAAAATTTATAAATACCAAATTAGAAATATTCCACTTTATCACACCAACATAGCATTTTAATTTCAGCCAATATGACCCCAAATTTTCATTTCATCTCTCTGGTAAAGTTTAATGTCTTACTTAAAGTTAGTTTTACTATAAACTAATGTCGAAAAGGTTTCAAATTTGTGGATCTATTTTAAATCATTGAGCAGAATGTTGGGGGAGTATTTAGCGTAATTCGAAACAGAAGATTCTGGGTTCGATACCTATTTCGAGCAAGTATGTTCCTTTCTCTCTCTGTTTGTGTTTCTTCCAGCAGAAAGATGTCATATCCCAGTAAAAAAATGTCCGCGACTTTTACCCCTAGTAGAGGTGAATCTTACAAAATCCTAAAAGGTGACCTGGCATCAGAAATTTTTTTTAAATAATTGAAATCAATAAATTTACAGCTAATCTAAAAATGCTTAATTATTATAAATTACGTGTCATAAAATTTACGCGTTGTGAAATTTAATATTAATATGCCTGTCACCATTTTTATAATAAAATAGATTTACTCTGCATAAGATCGATCTACTATGTTTGAATTCATTTTTTATAATTGATAATGATTTTATTCAATAATTGAATTTCATGTTCATACTTTTTTTCATACATTTTTTTGAATAGAATTTAAAAAGAAGTTTTGGATGTAGTGGTGAGATTCGGAAATTTTAGAAGAATTCCCAGGAAACCCAGATTCGTTTTTTTAAATAATTGAATGACAGAGATAAATTCAAAACAAAAATATAATAAAACTTAATAATTTATTTTTGGTTACTAAATGACAAGAGAAATTTACACTTACAATCAAAACATTCTCGATTAAATAATTGAGATTCTAACATTATTATTTGTTTAGGCAATTACACATTAATATATCATAACTGAGTGTGACCAGATGGACAAGGAACGAGGGATCAGACTCACTCCATTTGGAAGTAGCAGTGTAGTGTCTCCTAACGTCGATGGCATTACCGGCTCAGGATCTCACTTGGCTTGCTCATTGCTCATGAGCTTTCCCTCTTTTCTCTGCTATCTCTACTCAGACTTTATCGTCTCTTCTTATACTCATTTATTTGTCGGACATATGTAGCTCCATTTCGGAAAATCGAGGCAGGGCTAGTGCTGGACAGGGCAGTTATACTCCGTTTACAGCTAACATGTTTTTAGATTCTTATTATGGTCAACGAGGACTCAGTCCTCAATTGTGGACTCCTTTTCTATATCCGGCTTCTCTGGGGCTTCTGTGTATCTCCTCCATTTTTAGATGCAGTTTTTATTTCCCGTCTTAGCTCCTCCTCTTTACACCATTGGTTTTCCAAAGTTCCATACTACCTCCTACACCTCTATGGTATAGGTCAGAAATTTCTACCCCTCAATCCCGACTGGTCAGTTTGACAAATAAAACATATCATAAAACATATACTTTCCTTGCAATTTTATCAAGATCACCCATCCATTCCGAAAGGAAGAATTTATTCCTTTATTGCACTTGTCTCATTGTGCCAATTTTATTACATCCTTTGCTTTATATTATTACCACTAAATTTGAAAGGAAAAGAAGAAACTCTTAATTTTAAAAAGCAATAAAAAATACACTTCTATTTTCTCAGGGTTTAGTTATGTCGTTTTACACTGCGACATTGGAAGCTATAATCTTTTGAAAATCTTCTATCAAAACGTTAAAAAATTTCTGCTCCTACAAAGCTTCGTTTTACAAGAATTTGATATATAATTTCATTTCTATCCCCTGAATATTTTAGCATGCTTTCTGAATAATTGGCATGAATTTTTTCTCCTTATATGCCCCGTAAAAATTGCAATAACTATTGTAAAAATTTCATTGATTTTTTTGCAATAACTTTTTCATTAATTGCATTTAATATCGTGTTAATATTGCACACACAATCACAATTAAATAATTAAAATAAATCTTCAGAAATTATTCACATGTAGGGCCCTTTACTAAAATAAAAAGAAATACTTTTTTTTAAATTTATTTGACTTTGTTAACGTAAATAAAACTATTAGATTTAAATTGAAAAAGGTTATTCTTATTACTAAGTCAATTATATTTGATGAGAAGATTTAAATAATTGAAAGCATTTTAAAGCAATAAATACGTGCAAAATAAAGGTGAAAACATTAAGGCATAATCATTGTTTTTTGTTTACTTTATGGTGTTTTAAATAATTTAATCTAGGATTAAAGTTTCTTTATGTCATAATACCTTCACACAATTACGTAAGATTTATGGTGTGCGCAATTCTCACCAGTTTTTTTCAAGTTTCAACAGTTTGGCGAGTTGAATTACCGCCAACATATGCCTGGCAATCCTGTGCCAGTGAACTTCAAGTTTGTTCACTCGAGAAAACTCATTTAATTTTTCTTAATCCTTCCCGGCTAGTCCGGTCACTTAATGACCTTCTTTTGTAATTTCTTATAAGTTTAAAATTTTCAAATTGATAATGTTTTGAAATAAAGAGTTATTTTTCCAGATTCACATACATTTAGAAGCATATAAAAAAATTTATGTAATTTTCTTTAAAATTATTTTGAATGTATGAATCTATAAAATACTCCATTTTGAATTTTATGAATCAAATTGTTTGGTTACATTTCATTGCATAGGATATATGAAAATACTTAATCTACGAAATACCCACACAAAATTATAAAAATTTGATGAACGATTAAAATTATTGAACATTTTAAATTTATAAAATATACTATATTATTAAATTTAAAATATACTATATTATAATATAAAATAATATATTATTTGCAGCAACTCTTAGATTTTTTTTATGTATTCTATTGTTCTCTCAAAAGTATTCTGTTTTGGAATTATTTTTCAGTTATTCTTTTTCAAGTGTTGTTTTTTGTTAGATTTAGCGACGTTTAGAGGAAGGTATTAGTTGTTAAGATCAATAAAAATATTTATATATTAAGATCAACTTTTTATCGTTTTTATAATGGTTTATAAAAGTTAATGGAGGATTTTTAGTAACATATTCTAGTTTTATGTTTATTCTTTCTCATGTTTGGATATTTTTTGTGGAAACGGCACGATGCTTTAAGACCAAGTGGCTGAACAATTTACGTTATCTGCCCTATCTTTGCCTTAATCTCAAGCTCAAATGCAAGTAACCAATAAAGATTCTAATTAGTTCCATTTCACAAAGCATCATAAGAAGTCAATTAACTTCGGCTTTTGTCTGGAGTATACAGGAATGTATTGCGTTACTATTATAATTTGTGGGAGCTTAACTCTGTATGTCATGTCTCTGGCATCACTTCTAATCAACCAATTTCTAGAAAGCTGTGAATTTATTTAACACTTATTTAAGTGATAAGAACTTTTGCGAAAAGCTATTTTACTGAAGTTCATGAACAAAGTTCAACATCAATAAGAATTTAAAAGTGTGAAATTTCAAATCAGAATTTCTGATATGAGAAAAAGTGTTATACGGTAAATAAAACTGAATTTTTTTCTTTAAAAATTTGCTTACACATGATTTAATTTCCTTTGCACGAAATTAAAATCTGAAAGTCATAATATTCTTTTTCAAGCAGATAGATTTTGAAAAATATTTTTTTCTTATTGATCAAGCTTATTTAAGTTTTTTATGTATTACTAAAACTCAATATACGTTTTTAATTTTCTTTTAGTTAGTTGATAAAAATTATCTAAATTTAAGTTTTTTTTTGAGTTAAAAGTAATTTATACCATTAATTTTCTCACAAACTGACAATTCTGTAATTTTGAAAACAACAATTAGTCAGGAAAATCAAATTATATCTTTTAAGGACTATTAATTAATTATTAAAATAATATTTTAACTGTAAAATTATTTTTACACATTTTGAACGGCATCATTATATTTTATGTGCAGTGTTATATTATTTATTATATTCCATTACAAATATAAAAATTTATAATTATTATTTTATTAAGAATTAAAGATTAATATACTTTCATTAATAACAGGATACATTTTTAAGATCATTAGAGTATGAGAAAATTAAAATTAATTAGTTTCATTTATGCGAATAAAAATTAGTTTAGTGCATACTTTTAATTATGTTGATAAGTATCTATACACTTATGTTAATGGTCAAAATGTCATGCATCTTTTCCATACTCATGAAAATTATAAAACTATTTACGTTTATTGATATTGTATTTTTGACACTTACAAAAATACGCTTATTATTTTGTACAAATGTTCTACTTATGAATGTATTTTTTTTATCTAAAAGAATAATTATTGAAGTACTGCTTATTTTCCACGATAATAAATATTATTATTCATGTAAATCATTTAAGAAATGAATTTTTGCTGCAATAAGAAAATTTTCAAGTATATTTTGTTGATTGAAATTTAATGCCTGTGTGGACAAATTGTTCTAGCAATATGTACTGTTCTACGCAAGTATAAATTTCGAGTATTCTAAGAAAATTTAGATTGATATCGGATATTAAATACTTTTTTAAGTTAAAATATTGTTAGATTATTTCTTTTGCAATTTTTCCGATACACTACTAAAATAGCAACAAATAAATATATATATATATAATATATATATATATATATATATATATATATATATATATATATATAGCTGATATATATATATATATACTATATATATACTATATGATATATATATATATATATATCTATATATGATATAAGTATACATTTATATATATATATACTATATATCATATATATATATATATATATATATATATATATATATATATATATATATATATATATATATATATATATATATATATATATATATATATATATATATATATATATATATATATATATATATATATATATATATATATATATATATATATATGATAATCATCAAAACAACATTTCATTGTTTAAATGTTTTGACACTGATATTAACTGTTAATGTGTTTGCTGAAAGTTTTCGAAAATTGAAAAATCATTTAGCTAATAAAAATTCATACTCTAGTAACTGAATGCCTAAATTTCAAGTTCATGAATAATAGATTATTATTACTTCAAACTTCTTATCTATTATAGGAATCTTATCTATTATTTAAATATCTATTATAAGAAATGTACGTTCCTTTGATTATATCTTGACTATATTAATGTATTATATTAAATTTCAATGTATTAGATAAAATTTTTTTATTTATTTTATTAATATCTTATTATATATAAAATTTAGAAATTATAGTAAAATGAAATATCATTTTAATAGGAAACAATTTAACTAAGTTGTATGATATCATATTACAACACTAATATATAATAATAAAAAAATGTAGAATAATTATGTATTTTTTACAGGTAGGGTGAATAACAATGATATTTCGTTTAAATTATTTAATCACAAGTTATTGATGCTACTTGTGATTAAATAATTTTATTGTAATTTATAACTGTTGTCGTTTAATTAAAATTGTTTTGCTTTAACTGTAACTGTAGTGATAAAAGATAGCGATATTTATATATTTTATTGAAGAAACTTTTTTTGTAAGTACACAGTATTATTTAAGAGAATTATTCATCAATAGATTAATTATAATTACTACAGTTTTTTTAACTTTTTCTTAATAAAAGTGATATTTGCACTGTAAATTCAAGTTTAGAAAAATGGATTTTAGGAGACAAATGTGGATCATGAGACGAAGATGAGACATAGTGAATACTCATTCTTATTCAGCTGCTGGTTAGCATTTAGAAACAAAGTGTTGTCTTAAGTTGAAAAAAGTGTGATAAGTTAATAATTCGTGGAATAACAGGATGATTTAAAACTGATGTGAGGACATTTTTGAGATTTTCTTTCTTGTATTGAAGATGACATAGCGGTCCATTATGGGAAGATGAAATGGCATTAAAGTCACAGTTAATTCGAAATCATACTAAACATATTTTGTGATAGAATTATAAAGTAGATTATACGTTTTTCTTAAAAAAACTGTTTCGAATTCGATTATCCAAAGTCACACTCTTAAATTTTATGTTTTTTTATGTGTTAAAATAAAATAAATTATTTTAATTTGTAGGGTGATTTATTGTAATTAAAAAATTCACTTCCGAAATGTAGGTGCATTCCGTTAATGTATGTGAGAGCATTGTTATTCTTACTGTAATTTTTATAATGGGTGGCCTTCAAAAATCTTTGGACAATTTTGTCAGTATTGCTAGTTATATGAGTAATCCTAGTCATCAATATATGAGTCAAAAAATTTCGTCTAGATTAAATTATACATGGAATGATTGAATTGGAACAAAATTATAAAAATTCAAATGATTTTGTCAATCTAGCTAAATAATGCCTTAAATTAGGCTTCGCAACACTTTTTAAAAATTCAGCAAATTTAGGTTCAAATTTATAACAAGTTCAATATTTCTAATCAAATTCCTTTTTTTAAATTTAAATAATGGATTTAAATTTTGTTTCATGTTTATTTATTTTAAAAATTTATAAATAGTTTTATTTGTCTAAAAGAACGCAATATTTTTATACAATCTAAATGAAAGTGTATTTATTTTGTTTATCGAATGGTAAAAAAAGGAATTGTAGCGAAATATTTTCCATTTTATAAAAATTGTCTAAAAAATGCAAAACATATGTCAACAACACATTTATTCCGTTTATCATTAATATTCAACCTTGTATCCAATCATTATTAATTTCACCATTAAAAATTGGTTGAAAATTAGCTAGTAATTGTTTTATGCCAATCAGTTAAAGTAACATCAGAGAATATTTTGTAAAACATTTTAATTGTAACTTGAAAAGAAACGTAAGTAATAATTTTGTCCTTTAGCTTTTAAAAATAAGGCCTATCTAGTCTTTACCATTTTTTAAATGTATTGAAAATATATTCCGTAAGTATATAAAATATAGTATTGATATACTCTCTTGAGAGATAGACCTAAGTGTCAATACTAAAAATTCAAAGTTTGAAAATATTGATATAAAATATACAAAATGAAACACATGTAGTCACATTAAATAACAATTTAATGATCTAGGCACAAGCATCTAAAACTGTATGAAAGTTGAAGTTTTGTATTGCTTATAATATATTATTAATACACATTATTCTTATAATGATTGTGATATGTGAAACCCGTTAGCAAAGATAAATCAATTACTTGCATTGACACAAAACAGCTACAGTAGTGGGGTAGTTTAAAGAAATGTTGCGATAGCTGCTAACAAGAGAATAAGAATACCAGAGGTCAAAACGAGGCACTGAATATAATTTAAAAGGCTATTTTTAAAATAGATCAAAGTATCTTATATTATATTTAATTTACAACAAATATGCTATAAAATATCTCATCAATTAAATTTGAGGGATTATTTTTCAATACATATAGGTATCATAGATTTAATTTAAAGCAAATGCAATTAATTCAATAAAAAACAGCCTCTAAAATTTGTGAGGAATCAACTACAAAAAATTAGGAATAGGAGCATTATCATTCTCTTGGATATTTGAACTATCTACAAATCCTGGAATTTAAAATTCTTGTTTGCTGCGAATTTTTACGCTTCTATAACAGATTCTAATCTTAATGAAAAATGAAAGTTGCAACTCAAAAATCCTTGAGCTATTTTCTAACACAAATTTATAAATTCGAATTTTCTGCTCATATCAAAACGTATCTCTTAGTGTTCACCGACTTCAATTGATTTTACTTAAATAATGTTAGTCGAGTGACTACATAAATCCTCTCCAAATACCTTCTTCAATGAGAGCTACATGCATCTCAGCATAAAGTTCCAAAAGTGTCCGCCATAACCTACCTAAAATATCAATAATTTTTATTGATATTTCATGCAAGTTTACATAAATATATGTAACAATTCAACAAGTTAATGCAATAAGATAATTTTTATGTCCTTTTTAAATATTTACAAGAAATGGTTTGATCTCTTGAAATATCAGTTTCCAGAATAGAAAAAAGAATTACTTTTTTGTATTTAAATATGATTTCACTTGGTGACATATTTTAAAAAAATAATAACATTGAGAAAGTAAGAAAAACAAATTATGTAGAAGAAAAATGGTTTTACTTTGAAATAAATGACTTAAATAAAAAAATATAAGGAAATACTGATATAAATATATGATAGAAAAGAAAAACGTTAAAATATGGATGTCATTAAATTTTAGTCAGGAAATTGCAAACGCATAAATATAACCATTTTTGCTTTCCATTTATTTCTATTTATAATCAGTATAATATTTAAATTCTTATTTTCTCTTATTCATGAAATATATATACCCGAAGCCTTCTAAAGAAAAATCTTCTAAGAAAAATCTTTCCCTATAACTCATGGGCTCCAAACTCATAATCTACGAATGAAAAGCAAGAAAACTAATTTCTGCTACTCTCATAAAGAAAAATGTTAGCCATTATGAAATAAATGGCGTCTTAAATTTGCATATTCAGCAATAGAAGAGTAATATGGTAAATATTAGTTTTGTTTTATGATTATTTTTATGCGTACGCATTAATAATTTCCGTTATTTTCTCATTTTATTCATTAGCGTAAAATGTTATAAAAATACAACGTTAAATGAATGCCAATTTTTTTTTAAAAATTTAACCACTGTTTCAGTTTATTAAAGATAATCAAAATGTAGTGAATTTATAGAAAAGTAAAAGAAAATTTATAATGTATATATATATATGAAGAACATGTACGTTATAAATACACAAATACATTACAAATACAGAATATGCTGGTCGGTTTTAATACGATATTTCCACATTTAGGACTTTTCGAGTTTATTATTTTGAATACTTAGAAACTCTACAAGGAAGGCATAGAAGAAAGAAAAAGTTAAAATTGTGAATATTTATGTAATCTGTAGAATTGTAATTTGCATTTAAATGAATTTCTAGAAATTGATATTTTAACAAATTTTTGAGCATGTACAGGAGGTCTGCATTTCAAAATGTTGAATACTTGAATTTTGAATGTATTTAATGATATTGAATAGTATTACTTTTTTGGTGAAACTAAAATATATACGGTATGATTAACATATTATGCAATAATATCTTCACAAAAAGTATTAATTTTTGGCTACTCAAAACTAAATTTTATATTAAATTTGAGATATCTAAGTTGATTTTAATAATGAATGAAAAAATACTCAGTTTGTGTTTGTGTGTGTGACAAAGTAAAATGTTTTCTCTTTTCTCAACTTTTTTGCAAACAAATGTAGTGAAAAAATAAATATTCCTAAACAAGTCTGATTAAAATCGGGATGTAAGTTATTTAAAAAATTTACATTCCTTCATTTTTTCTTTAATTTCATCCATTGTATCAAACTATTTTATTAAAATGCAAACTATGAGAGTACAACAAAAGTAATGTTTAAGAAATATGGCAGTAATATACTTTTTATTTACATTTAATAATAGTATAGCAATAAAAATCATTATATATATATATATATCTATATATCTATATATCTATATATATATATATATATATATATATATATATATATATATATATATATATATATATATATATATATATATATATATATATATATATATATATATATATATATATATATATATATACACATAGTTTTTTCTTCCTTAAGTCTTTGATATTTTCCTTTCTGTTGGGTAAAAATCGGAAAAAATAACAAAAACTTCTAATTTACTTCAGAAGTACTATAAATCTTGGATCTGATGTTTATCATCATTATGCTTAGACATTAATCTTATATCATACAACAGAAGTATTAAATGTTTTTAAATCTTCTTCACTTCTAAACACAATTTTATTCTTCCTCATATAATTAATATGAATGTTTCTTTTTTAATTTTTCGTAATATTTTTAAAATATATTTTAATGGGAATAGTTATTGTATGAAATATATGTGCAATATATTATGTGTAAAATATTTTAAAAATATTTAGGGGCAATAAATTGTATTCATTGTGAAGTAGATATTTGATTTTTCTTACGTCAAAGAAGTTTCAATTTCGTATTGCATGCAATATGAAAAATTCTTCTAATAAAATATTTCTGTAATCCAATTCACATTTAAAAAGTTTTTTTCTTTCTTTTCCAAAGCATTTATATTTTTGACTGAATGATTCAGATGATCCTAATCATTCAGTCAAAAATTAGTTTGATAATTTTTCCCAAGATTTGATTACAATCACCGAAGTTCATTGAAGATCTTAAAGTGACCGAAATGGAAAGACTTATGGGGTAGATATTGGAGGAAAGTTAAAATAGTACTCATAAATTATATTTATAGATTCCATCGTAATTACAACGTTTATTGCTTTTATTTATTTTCCAAAAAATGTAATAATTTGAGATGCTGAAATTTATTTCTCTTTGTATACGTTTTGTAGTTAGTAAATAAGTTATTTAACAAGTTAATAAATAATACAAATATTTTGGAATTACAATGAATAATTTACGTAAAATGTTGATGGATCCGATGTGTAAAATATTTTATGTTTAGTTAACATACATTAATATATACTATTTAGAATAATTTGGGTATATTGTTTTGCATTTATTTTTATTTTTGATGTAAAAGTCTTCAGAAAATAGTGAAAAATCTTTTTGGAAATGAAATATGCTTATATGAATTTTTTATGAGGTTAAGCTAATAAACCACTCTAATACGTTTATTAATAGTGTGCACCAATATTTTCTTTGTTTCAAAAAGGCAATTAACAATGTCATTTTGCTATTTTTGTATTGTAAAATCTTAAAAATAAGCTCTTCTTGAAATATATTTAATCTACAATGTAATTAATTTATGTTAAATAATATAGTGTATATTATTTTCTTACTTTGCCATTATAAATCTCTATCGTAGGAAATTACAAATGTAACAATTAGTTAAAGGAGTTTTAAAAGTAACTCACACATGAAAATAATAAAATATACTATTTACAGTTTTTTTACTTGTGCAATATTAAACATGGTATTGAAAATGCTCGTCTGTTATTTATATTTTACTCTAAGAATGTGAAGATAAAGGAGTGTTTTTATATTTCTCTAGAGCGAAGTACTCTTACCACTTCCAGAAATTATTCGGAAGCAACTTACCTTGGAAACATTCCACACGAAATAAACGGAAATAATTGCTTGCAAACAACTTCCATCACCAGAAACAATTTTCATCATTTTAGAAAAATAAATCTTTCTACTTATAGTGTTTCTCAAAAAGTTTTTGAAAATATTCTTTCTACGCTAACCATTTTTTGTTAACGTTTTGCTTTATATAAATAAATGTTTTTTAGAGGAACAGCATCTTATGTTGAGCAATATTTTTTAATAAAAAATCATTAGTTTAGTTATTTTTTAATTATAATAACAAAATGAAAATTTTATATAATTTATCGGAGATATTCTTTTCTGCGTGTCTTAAACTATTTAAAGATCATTTTTTATTGACAACATTAAAACTTGAGAAACAAAAATAAGTGAAATATCACACAAATTTTGATAAATATTTTTACTTCAAACTCACATTTTCGTTGAAAATTTTTAAGCTGTACAATCCTGAGGGACGAGTTGATTTAATTTTAAAGGAATGAGAAAAAAAAAAGTTAAGTGAAACTTATTTCATGCCCTCTGGTGGAAGAAAGAAACTGTTCAAGTATGGATAATTAGATAGGTTATATATTATGATAAATTAAATCAAAATATTTTTCGGAAAAACATAATCACCCTTAGGATATAAATGAGG
Source organism: Latrodectus hesperus (assembly GCA_037975125.1). NCBI lineage: Eukaryota > Metazoa > Arthropoda > Arachnida > Araneae > Theridiidae > Latrodectus > Latrodectus hesperus. The sequence continues at coordinate 21,567,592 of CM075852.1, forward strand.
TTTATTTCTTATATCAAAAAAAAATGTTAGTGTGAATAATTCTTGAAATCTGGTTATCGGGTATTCGGTTTCTGGAAATTTTAGAGCTGTCGATATTTAAAAAAGTGTGCAAACTTGTAGAGTAAAATGATAATATAAACGTTTTTCTTCTTGACACCTATATTTTCTTCATTTTAAATGTCAGGTTCAACTATATAAACATTATAAAGGATGAGAAATAAACAATATGAGACACGCGTTTAAAATGTTTTTATAATTTCTTAACTTCGGAACTTCTTTGTTTTTATGAAATTTATTTAATATAATCCAGTCTAACTTGAAGGTTCTGTCTGTTGATCAATGAGGATGTTGATAAAAACTTGTTAAAGCAAGATATTTTTCTGACAACACCCTTAGATTATATAAAGCTTAATTTAGCTCAGCCAAATATTTCGTACCATATTCGGAAGATATGATTGGTCTAGAAATATTCAAAATGAACGCTATATGAATTAAGTCAGAAGAATTTTGGTAAACGAGTCATCATATTTCTCTCTCTGCTTGTTCGGAAGGAAATTGAGCCCTTCTTGAACCGGATGACAATTAGGGATGAAAAAAGGATTACCAACGAAAAAAAATAAGGAAAAGAGAATATTGTGTGGAAAACCTAACCGTTAAAACTCTAAAATAAATTTGACACTGAATAAGACAATGTTATATATATGTTTTAATGCTTAAAATGCATTTAAGGATCAATGCATTATGAGCATTAAAAATTGAACGAAAAACTCATTTCTGAAAAGCGTAATCAGCAACTGGATAATGCAAAGGGGGTAATCCAAGAAAATATGTCGGTAATGTTCCAAGGAAGAGGCTAAAAAAGGAGTTCATCGAAAAATTGCAGAACAAGGCTGGGAAATTTTGTTCCATACATCATATTCTTTCCAACTATCTTTTGTTTTTGTACTTGTAGAATGTTTTAAAGGACAAAAAGTTAAAAAATAAAGAAAATATTAAGGACTGTTTCCGGTTTTCGTGCGTAAGAGTAAAGGGCACATTTTTCAAAAATGGAGTTTACGAATTGCTCTCACATTAGCCAAAAGCCATCAATACTAATGACAATTAGATTTATCACTTAATAAAGTTTATTGACATTACGAAAATTTTTATTTTGTTAATTTTATTCCAAAAATTGACAGAACTTTCCGGTAGACCCCTCTCTCTCTCTCGCTGTATATATATGTATATATATATATATATATATATGATATATATATATATATATATATATATATATATATATATATATATATATATATATATATATATATATATATATATATATATATGGAATATGATTTTTATATATATATACATTTTTAAAAATGTAATATGAAATATTCAGAAAAAATAAAATTAAATTCTATAAAATGCAAAATTGTTAAAGAAATTACAAAAATACTGAAAGTTTATTTAAGAAAAATAAAATATGGTTTTTTATGAAGCGATGAATATTTTATATTTTATATCTTCGATATTTTAATTCTTATACATCGTATATTTTAATTTCCATAGATGCTTTTTGTGACATATAAGAAAAAAAATAAGAATTTTGTTTTATTTAAATGAATTTACTACCCACATTTGTTACAAAATTTGCTAATCTTAATTTGTGTTTAATTTTCCTGTTATATGGTGTACACTATATTGCGGATGTCAATAGTTATGCTCTATCAAAACGATTGCAGAATTAAAAACAGAGGTGAATGTGATCATTTAAAAAAATAACTATCTATGCTCGTTATTATGAGAACAAAAGGAAAGAAGATGCTCAAATGATAATGCTGGAAATTCATATAAATTTTCATCAAATCCGCTTGAACTCACTTCTTAATATGTTGAATATATGTAGTTAACGCCTATACATGATGGGGTTTTAATGACTCTAATGATATTAAAGGTCATTATGTATCTTCGAAATATTAAGTTTCCTCGGAAATCATCTCTTCAATACTTATGAAGAACCTACACAATAATCCGACTAGGATATTGAATGCTTTCTTTTTTCAACACTTAATATTTAAAAATGTATGATTTTCTATGTTGGAGCTTATTGTATTTAGGTAAGTAATTGACATTAATATTCACACATTACTATTACACGTGTTTTTCCTATTGATTTAAATAAAGATAAAAAGGAAATACACATACTAACCCAATTATTGTCCCAATTTATTACCATATTGATAAAGTGGGACAACAATCCTCTGGTGCAGCCATCAATCGGAGGATTTGAAGAGCAAAAGTCGTACTTTCACCTTCACGGTGCTCTATTTAAATGAAAGACGCTCCCAATTGACTCAAATTCTCATAGCCAAGGCAAAGCGAGCTTGGCTTGTCCAAGTGTCATTAGTAACAACACCATATTGATTGACTAATGATGACAAGTTTGTCGCTCGAAAATGACTGACATCACTTAACTGACTGACATTTCCTGTTACTGAAAGATATGGTAAACTTGATGGCTAGAACAGCAGCCGAAGATAGTTTCGCATCCAGAAATCCCCATGCAGTATCTGAAACATGTGGTCGTGCATTATCCTGCTGTAAGTGAAGTTTCAAAGAGCTAAAAAAGGGTTACATTAACGAAGCAGAAATGTAAAGACTTTAGTTTCATCCATTTGAAAAAATGGATGACTGAGATGTGTATCCAATGTGCAGCTGACAAGCTAGTACAACGATCTCAATTGCACTAACGCCATAAATATGTAGATAAAATCAATAGAAATGTATTTATATAGAAAAAATTAATAGCAAGAGAATTTTAGAAAATTCTACTATTATAGAATATTTAGAAAAAATTTTATCGCCTTAAAATAAAAATTAAAATCCCAAGTATAAAAGAAAATAATAGATATAACAAGATAATTATTCGATAATTAAAATTTTAAAAATTTCATATTTGATTGCATTTTTTGTAAAAATAAAAGAAATTTTTATTGAAGGGGCATTCCATTAAATTCAAATTAATAAAAATCTTTCACTTTGTTATAATCATAATCACAAAATTCGCAATTGCAAAATTAAAATGCTTGGAAATTTAGATACGAATACATCAATTAAATAAAAATTTTACATTAAATGTATAAGTATTTTTAATTTAAAATGATAACCATTAGAGGAAATGATCATATTTAATTTCTCTTCATTACTAATTTTAAATGAAATACACATTTCTTCGTAGTTACGCCACATTTATAATTGTTTTGTATTTTAAGTAAAAAAAAGTCTTTAAATTTTAATTAATAGGGCTGAACAATTCATTATTTCTGAGTACTAGTAATTTTCGGATGATTAAATATCTGTACTTTCATTTTATGAAATTTAGTATATTATGCATTGATAAAATATCCATTCGAAATTAACATGAAAGACAATTTTAATAACAGAATTAAAATATTTTACATTTCGTATAAATTGTGACATCAGATTAAATTTAAATTTTAAAAAATTTATGTTCCTAAACATTTTGGAACGTAGTTTTGGCAAAACCTTCATAAGCAAATTCCTCATAGATTAATGCTTATTTTTATGGACTGGTGATTATATCTCACACAAGGATCTTTAAAATAATTCTTACTCTGTTCTCTGTAGCCCAGTTAGATTCCAGATTCTGCTGAAGAACAGAAGATGGTAGTTACACTTCTGCTTTGGCATCAGATTAAAACTAAATTGTAAAAAATTTATGTTCCTAAACATTTAACACGTTGGAAAGTAGTTTTGTCAAAACCTTCATAAGCAAATTCCTCATAGATGAATGCTTATTTTTATGAACTGGTGAACATATCTCATAAGAAGGATCTTTAAAATAATTCTTACTCTGTTCTCAGCAGCCCAGTTCTATTCCAGATTCTGCTGAAGAACAGAAGATGGTATACACTTCTGCTTTGGCATCAGATTAAAATTTAATTGTAAAAAAATTATGTTCCTAAACATTTTGGAACGTAGTTTTGGCAAAACCTTCATAAGCAAATTCCTCATAGATTAATGCTTATTTTTATGGACTGGTGATTATATCTCATGAAAGGATCTTTAAATTAGTTCTTACTCTGTTCTCTGTAGCCCAGATCTATCCCAGATTCTGCTGAAGAACAGAAGATGGTAGTTACACTTCTGCTTTGAATGTATGTATATGTTTGTTAAGGTTTGCACTTTAAAAGTTTTCTTCGTCTTCACTCTTGCGAAATGTGAACACGGACCATTATCTATAAAAAGTCTTTTCGAAAGACATCATTATAAGTTCATATTGTTCAATGGGTCCACAACGGGAAATGAATGTTGCATGTTTCTTTCATAAACATCCATGGTGGCCGATGTTTGAATAATTTACAAACTCTCTTTTTTTAACCTGACACGTGTTCAGTCTTCAGAAGTGAGTTAATAGCGATTAAAGTGGGACTTGCTGCTATCATTTCCAGCAACTGTGATTTTGGAGAACTTTGGATTTTGTCAGACAGCCGCAGTGCACTGCAACATCTCAGTGACTGGTCCTCTATAAAGGATGAAACAAGTTCATCTATTCTGCTGAAATTGAAAATGATCTCCCAAGACCATGATGTACATCTCCAATGGGTTCCATCCCATGTAAATATTAGTGGCAATGAGACTGCAGATCGACTGGCCAAAGAGGGTAGTGAGGAAGATAGGACCACTGATCCATCACTTACATATCAGGAACTTACTCTAATGAAAAATCTAGACTTAATTCAATCTGGCAAATTCCACCAACACACCAATGGTACTCTGGAACATCTCCTGGAACTCTTCTGGATAGAAAATGTGACCGAATATCTCAGACTGTCTTGGCCAGATTCTCAAGTGGACATCTAAAATGTTTATAGTTTGAACGTGGTACAAAAATGTATCCCACTTGTAAAAAATGCTGTGAACATCCAGTCTCACCGAAACACATTCTGGATTGCGTCGGACTTTCCCGGGAGGATTTATCCTCAAATCCCTTGCTAGTCATTGACTTTCTAACTGTCAACAATTTAATGGATCTGACAAATGTCAGATCTTTAAAGAGGATAAGCCAACAACAACAACAAATTTTCTTCTTTTCAACATGTAAATATATCCAAACAATTCACAGGGAGATCTCTGCAGAATTAATAAACATAAATATATCGATACATTGGTGAGACTATTTAGAGGGCTGTGGTCAACTGCTCAGTCGCATCAAGGTCTAGTTTTAATCTTAAACAGTTTGGGGGATAATAATATCAAAAACCGTATGAAGAGAAATGACATAGGTAGTTAATGAAGAAAAGATTCAAGAATAGCAATTGATAATTATATAAATAGTTAAACTTCCACCCATGTAATAGTATGCAGTGAATGTTCAAATGATCTACTGTAGATTTTGATATTAGTTACCTCCTATGTTTTAAAATATTTCAAACTGTCGAGTTATTTCAACTATTCGAACATCATTTAGTCGTTATTTTTCAAATATATTTTGAAAAAGTTCCTTTTAGAGGGAGAAACAAAACTGTAAAAAAAATTCTTTAAAATTATAAAACTTATTTAAACTATTTATATAATTTCATGTTTTCAAATAATTGAATTATTTCTATATTTGTAGAATTATTTAAAAAAGTCATTGAAAATAAATATTGAAAAGAAGAAATAACTATAATTAAGAATAACTATAATTATAATTATTAACTAGAAAATTTTCACTAAATTTTAAGAGATGAAAATTTTAAATAATATAATATAAATTAATGTTGTAGAATTTAATTAAAAAATAATAGTATATATATATATATATATATATATATATACATATATTATCTTTATTGATTTATAGGGTTGTAATTTTTTATATACCATAAAATCATTATTTTCTTGAAATAATTGAGAAATAATCCATATTTAAGTCTTTTTCTTTAACACTACTTTTTTTTAACAATGAATGTCAATTTATTTAATTTTTTTACCACAATAAGTTAAGTTTTATCTATCAATATTTTGAATAAACAAAATTCATGATTTGGTTATTTTAAATTATTTGAGAGAAATGGCAATTAAATTGGCAGATTTTCTTATGTATCTGGCAAACGTTTTTGTTACGTCATACATATGGAGACCTATAAGAATTAGGCAGAAATTTCTATTTTGGTAACCCTAGTATTTACGTCATCGCGCACATTACGATACGTCATCTTGGCAACATTTCTTCATCGCCAAAAAATTCAGAAATTGGAATCATGGATTATATGGCATCTGTGCCAAACAAAATATTTTTATTCATCATGTAAATATACTAGATGATAAATTAGAATATTGTAGTTTCAAAACTCACATGATGATTTGCACCATCAATGCTTATGGAAATTAACATTATAAACTGGACATCTCATTGTTACACATCTTGTAGACAAAATGATGTAATATACTCTCATGATTATAAATTAAGGATAAACCAGAAGCAAACGGAGATCAAATGCCGATGCCACTTGAAGAAATATCACTTACACATTCAAATATTATATGCATACAACAAAAAGGCGCCGAATATACGCCACAATTACGAGAGCTTAAAAAAGTGGTATGTAAGAACCTGTGTGACAAAGAAGAAAACATGTTCACAACCTGTCCATACGGAACACTGACCACATATGTATGACACAGAGGGCATATGTGAATGTGATTTTGGTAGAATTATTAATTCAGCCTCCTGGAGTACAGGTGTTTGCAAACAGCAATAGCAAAGGAGCGAAGAATCGAACGAAGTGTCATCTCTTGGCTGTAGCAACGATTCCAAGATGCTGGATTATGTCAGTAGGCATCATGACATTACCGAATGACGATTGGTATTTAGCTGTAACCGCCAAAAGAAACAGACGGCACAACTTCTTTGCTGTCAAACACTTTGCTTTGCTGTACAAAGAAGCGTAGAATCGAACGAAGTTTCATCTCTTGGCTGTAGCAATGATTCCAAGATGATGGATTATGTCAGTGGGCATCATGACATTGCCGAATGACGATTGGTATTTAGCTGTAACAGCCAAAAGAAAAAGACGCACAACAGCTTTGCTGTACAAATGAGCTTAGAATCGAAGGAAGTGTTATCTCTTGGCTATAGCAACGATTGCAAGATGATGGATTATGTCAGTAAGCATCATGACATTGCCGAATGACGATTTGTATTTAGTTGCAACCGCCAAAAGAAACAGACGAAGCACAACAGCTTTGTTATCAGCTCAGATATCGTCAGTCAAGAGTCAACAGTTTCAAGTCAAACCAAAAATGAATTTTTAAGATCGCATGATCGATATGCTTGGAGAAGAACTAATGATTTATTTTCTTTATTTTTCATCAATTATGTTAAGATAATCAACAAAATACAAAATTACTTTGATGAGGTTTGTCTGCATAAAATTTTAATCTAAAATATATCACATTATTTTGCATTGAGTAACCATAATAAATCTTTATGTCGAATATGAATGAAATTACGTTTTAATGATTCAAATAGTGGAATATAATTTTGTTAATTTACGAAACAATTTTTTTTCCGTTTTAGATTAAATAGAACTAATAGATTTAATTATTTGTATTAAATATTCAATGAATGTTGTTAAAAGATTAATATATATGTAATTATTTTTAACTTCAGAGAGTTAGAATTAATTTATGATTGCGTTAAGAGAGAAATTATAAAATAATGCGTTGTGACATGGCATATTGTTTTATACTCATGATTAATTTCCTTTGCACAAAGCTTAAAGCGATAACATGCATTCACAATTCCTTATTTGTAAAAAGGAAGTTAGCATGCGTGAAATTCTTCCATTCGAGTCATTTGAAGCCGGATATTATTGTTTACTATTCTGTGTTAACGTTTTTAATGAATGAAATAAATCTCAGCGAAAGGAGATTAGCTATCGTTGAATTTTATTTATACACATAGAAATGAAACAAACATCGTTAATCTCCTTAGCAAATATAAAAATAAAATAAAATAATAGAAAAAAAAACATAATTTTGTGCAATTGACCAAGTACTAATTTACAAAATTACAATGATTAAAAATGAAAAAAGCATGCTATATATATATATATATATATATATATATATATATATATATATATATATATATATATATATATATATATATATATATATATATATATATATATATATATATATATATATATATATATATATATCACTGAAATTAATAATATGCGTTAGAAATATTATTTGAATTAAAATATTTTTTCTTACATTTATTAGTCATTAGTGTTGTTAATTAATAAAACGACAGAGCTTCTTAAAGCTATTAGTAAGGATAATTATATTTACATGAGGTAATTGTGTAAATGATAAATATTAATATACCATAATTATTGAGAAATCATATCTTAAAGTAGGTAGATTTATCTGAGAACAATTTTGACGTTAAATTCTTTATATACATTTTCCCTTTGAATATATTTCCTTCATAAAGAGTGAAACAAATAAAGCAAATTTGAAATAAAAAAATAACTGACAATATCAGAGATTTTATTTTGAAATACTTTTCTGATTTTAAAATTAAAGCAAAAGAAAATATAGAAATACTATGTTATAATTGACTGATTTTTTCTGATATTAATATTTTTGATTTGATTGGAGATGGTTTTATTTTAATTATAAGTAAATAAAAATTCGAAAAAATATTAGAATGAAATTTCGATTTTGCTTGCATTAAGGAAAAGAGACTTTTACCTCGCTTTCTCTACTTATAAATAAATCACTTATATCAAAAATTTAATTTCAGAAAGCGACTTATATCAAAAATTATGTTTGATCTTTAAATATTTTGTAGATCCAGCAAAAGTTTGCTTAAATATGTTTGATTTTTAATGTTTTTGTAGATTTATCAAAAATAGGCCAATAAAAATATAAGAGAGAAATTTTAAATTTAAAAAAATATTCTTAGATAGTAATCATAGTCACATAATTATAAACGCTTAATGTAAATAGTATATTAAGATCACTTGCTACATTTTTTTTTTCCATTTTAGACTAAGCAATTTTTTTATTAAAAATACACAGCGCATTTAACAAAATAAAATATCATACTTAACATAGATATTGTAAAATAGACTGATGATACTTAAAGGATTATATTAAGCTAGACATTGAGTTTTAAAAATTGGCTAACTTAAGATTCTTAAATATTAACTCCAATCGATTTTAAAATATTCTGGTTTTATTTCGGATATTCTGTCGAAAATAGAAAGAAGACAGGGAAAGGTTTTCCAAATAGACTGCGAGATATTTTTCTTAAGGGATTGAAAATGCCCTAATATCCTTCTATTCTCGGCTTTTATTCTTTTTCACAGAACCAATAATATACATTAACATAAACTCTACGACTTAGATAAGCTACGCAAGTGACAGCGCATTATTTATACGATTTCATTCACATTTATGTTCATTTAAGAAATAAAAGATTATATTTCCCGGAAAAAGTTTTTTTATCACAAAATCTGTTATAATTTGCTTCGTTCAGTTATCTGAACAGAAAAGCTTAAAATCAATATAATATTTTTGGTTCTATTATGATTCAATTGATTTGAATCAAGCTAAGTATTATTTCAATGTTTAAAAAAACAACAGATTATTGTGGATTTAATGGAATAAAAAAGCATTTATTGAATTCATGATAATTTCAGTACACAAGGTATTAATTTACAATACTCTACTCTTACTTATTTTACTTAAAACATCCAATAATAATAATTCAAGATACTATCCCGTTCAAATTTCATTAAGAATATAATAGTTTCTTTAAAATTAATGATATATATATTAGTATATATATATATATCATATATATATATATATATATATATATATATATATATATATATATATATATATATATATATATATATATATATATATATATATATATATATATATATATATATATATATATATATATATATATATATATATATATATATATATATATATATATATATATATATATATATATATATATATATATATATATATATATATATATATATATATATTGTATGTATATGTATATACTGTAATACTCAAAGATAAGTAAATAATGGATTATCTCAGAATAAAATAAATACTATGAAATGTATTGCGAAATCTCTTACCGTGTTTTACTTAAATTTTAAATTTTTCTTATAAAAAAGAGAAAGGATTTTCTGAGTAAATTGTTTTCGGAAATAAAAAATTTTTTCTAAGCAATGAATATATATTTTGAGAAACACATAAAATCATATATTTAAAAGAATGTATGATATTGCAATTGTGTTTTTTTAGTAATAAATTTGTTGTATCTTAATAGTGGATTCGGAAAAAAATTAAATCTCAAAATATAAAATATAAATTATTTATTGCTTCTCTTAAACAAACAAAAAATTTTGTGATAATAAAGTTTTTATTATATATTTTAAGTGTTTTACACACTTTAAACGCGAAACAAATCTCTCTCTTATTGTATTTTATTATGAAAATACACTGAATGAGAGAGAGAGATTATAAAACATAAATGATTAAACTGTTATCATTATTTAACAATATTTGAGAAAAATAAATTTTGAAACAAGTTGATGCTTTTAAGTTTTAAATTAATTGAAACATTTTTCCCACATTTTTAAGTTTATAATTTTCTCGTTAAGTTAAAAATATTTTCGTTGTCTGGAATTATAAATTGTAGTAAATATAAATATACACTAAAGAGCAAATAAGTGAAAGTTGGCTGGCATTTTATAAATTTTGCGCTTTTTTCGCAGGCCTAGAAATAATTTGAAAATGACTTACTGAGCCTTTATTAGGCAAGAAATGCTTGTGACCAGATAAATATTAATAACCTCGTTCTATCAGTGATAATTAAAATCAAAATGAGTAAGAGTGATCATTAATGGGCATTATATTCTGGAAAAACTGTCCGGCTCTGTTGAATGGTCCATTCTGTATTGGAAGTGGTGCAATACTCGGATTTTCAATCACTGTTACATATAGAGTATATAGTGTGAGGATTTTGATTATGGTAAGAGATAATCGATGCTACAAGCAAATGGTGACAACAGATTGTGGACAATCGTGGTAGCCATTATACCCACCAAAGTAGCATTGGGCAGTCTTAGCCTAGTGGTTAGGATATTGGCCTTCCATCCGGAAGTTGGGGTTTGATTTCAAAGTTGGAGTTCAATGCCGCCAAAGACCCACCGAGTACATGCGAAATACGTACTCGTTAAATCTGTGGAATCAAAAGACTTGTGGTCCGCCGTTGAGCAGTTACCATGGGTGCAATGGTCTGGATAAATTTACTCTCCCTTCAGATCAATGCCAAAATTGATGGATCCTCTGGTGCTGCCATCTATCGGAGGATTTGAAGAGCAAAAGTCATATTTTCACTTTCATGGTGCTCTTATTAAACGAAAGACGTTCCCAGTTGACTATGTCCATAACTATGCATAGTGAGCTTGACTTGTCCAAATGTCATTAGTAAGAATAACAAAGTAGCATTACAACAGTAGATAAATAGGTCACCATGAAATGATGAAGAAAAAAAGTGCAAACTGATAGTATATTCGAATAAGTCTTATGTCCATAAGATTCTAATGGCATCGCCCAACAATGAACACCTTTGTTGTATGCACAAAAAATGAATGCATCGCTAAATGTGGTTTATGCAGTACACATACTATGTCATAGGCAGGCACCAAAATGAACTTCGATTCAAAAAAATATAATTTTAATATTTCAATGATCAACATTCGATATTACCGTGATAATATTGCTGCCTCTTCTGTGTTTCAGAAGATATTCTTCCTTTGGTAGAGAAACTTACGCAGATTATCACTCCTGTCCCTCAATGAAAGAAAATGATTTTGTATGGTGTTGTGGCAGCCTACAAGTTGTTGTGTGTCAACACATCATTATCGATGAATTGTCTGTTGCTCTATGTTCCGTCCATCTGTTGTTATAATATACACTAGCTAACAATAATCTCCTCACAGATTTGATTGGTAGTTATAGATATAAGGAAATCAGATTATTTATGAAACATCTGTAACAAACTAATATGTAAAACACCAAGTGACTGAAGTACTTCCAAAATGGAGGGACCTTTTTTGAAACTTGAAGATTTAGATACGATCAAATGTGCTTAAATCCGTACTTTTACCCATCATAATTTGATTATTACAGATATCGTGAACAGTAGTGCATGTTTAGTTAAATTGCTGATTATGACACTTGCAAGTTCATTTCGTAGTTGAAAACAGCCCAAATTGTTTTAACGCTCAATATTCCTAATACAATTTATTTTTGGGTATGTAGATTAGTATATTTGATTCATTTATTTTTACATTGGTAATCAAATAATGAGCAATTTATTATATCGTTACCAATACCATCAATCTAAAACTTTTCCTCTCCATTATAGTCAATAAATATAGACCAATATATGTATAGTTTAAGCTATATCTCTAAGTTTACCAAACCCCCCGGAATTTGACTTGGACACAATGATATACCTGCAAGAGTAATTCATGTATTTTTAACACACGCACGCGCGCACACAAGCACACATTACTTGTAGCTCAATAGGAAAATTTTGTTTTTACTGTTTATCTGTGGGAATTCCATTATTTTCTTACAAAGTTTCTAATATTTAAAAAGTGACTTTTTTAAATTAATTGATTTTAAATTATATTTCCTAGGATATGGTAAAACTTTCAAGGTGTTAATCAGAAATCCAAAAATAATTTAGTTATTAATAATCTTTTTCTCGGAAATGCATTTGCTTTCCTGGCTTAAAATATTTCGGCTATTTAAAATAGCTTGGAAATACATTTTACAATCAGAAAGAAAATTTAGCAAAAAGCAAATCTAGAAATTAAGTTTATACGTCATGAGCATAATTATTCAGTAATAACAGAGAAATTAAAAAAAAAAGCAAAGTTCATTAGATATTGCTATGCAAGATTAAAATTGTAAACTTGTATTGTACTTTTCCCTCTTATGAAAAGTATGAAATTAATGAATAATGCATTAAGTTGTTCAAATTTGGAAACATCACTCATATATATAAATATAAATATATATATATATATATATATATATATATATATATATATATATATATATATATATATATATATATATATATATATACATATATATATACATATATATATATATATATATATATATATATATATATATATATATATATATATATATATATATATATATATATATATATATATATATATATATATATATATATATATATATATATATATATATATATATATATATATATATATATATATATATATATATATATATATATATATATATATATATATATATATATATATATATATATATATATATATATATATATAATATATATATATAATAAGTGAACTAAGCAATAAGTGTACATATATATATACACACACACATATATATATATATATATATATATATATATATTTATGTATATACATAATTAAATAACTAATAAATAATGTTAAATTAGTTTTTAATTGAAATTAATAATTTTGGATACATATTTATGATTGATTTGTAAATTAAGGAAATCACAAACATTTCATTTGTGGTTTTTAATATAATATAAGTAAATATTAATTATATTACATTAATAAGCAAATATAGCATAACTATATAAATTAAAATAAATTAAACAAACATTAAAAATATTATGATAATAACATTTTTAGTACATAAGCGTATAAACTAAATATATTATTATAAGAGTATAAGGAAAATTCTCTAAAATATAATAAGTGAACTAAGCAATAACAAGTGAATTAAACAAATACTAAAACATTCTTATGATTTAATTCTTTTCATTTTAAAGATTGTAGATATTGAGCCCTTATCGTACAGGGAGTCTATAAAATGTAAGGCACAACTTGATGTTAAATAATTTATAAAATAATGAGGATATATAAACAAGAGATATTTATTTATAAATGAAACTAATTTATTTTCCTTTAAAGTGAACAATGCCACAATAATTTACCTTTCTCATTTAGAATCTCTTTTATCGTTATATTAAATCATTATTTCTTTTATAAATATCTATTGTGATGTTATTAATTTTATGTTTTTCTTCTTCCTTTCTTAAATATTGTTTGAAGATGTTCCCTTTTCTATTTTTTGCAAAGATTTGAATGCAATGCTGTGTTTACTTTTTACGTATTTACTTGACGCTTTATTTCTTATGATGTTATTCCACAGCACTAATAGAGAAACACCATTCACCACTGCACAAGAGAAAGTACAGATATTAGAGGTACTTCATGGAAAGGAAGCTATTAATCGAAATACAAATATATATTACAGCATAATATACTAGAAAAATCCTAAATTGAGAAATATCCTCTTGTTGTAGAAACGAAGCTTCTAGAAATTGAAACGAGTTAAAAGAGACATTCTCATAAAGTCTTAGAAGATCTACGGAATCAGTAGCAATAGAAATGAATGTATCTATTTCGACTACGCACAATGTTCTTTGAAAAAGAGTAGGAAATTAAAAATATGAAATTAAGGCCTTGGAACTTAAAAATAGAGTTAAGAGGATGAATTTTGCAATGGAATTCAAAAAGGGATTGAGAAGGAAGCTATATTTTTTAAGACTTATGTTTTCCAACGAAGCTTACTATCATTTTTCTGGCATAGTCACTTGATAGTCAGATTAACTGAATCAGCACATTACAATCCGTAATATTTTAAATATTCTACATTTTATCACCTACAGCAAACGTTAAATGTTCAATAGGATACCATTCATGAATAATCTTAACTATCTGCGTGTAGACAATGCAGTCCTTTGGTATTGCGAAAAATGCAAGGTTACATTAAAGGACACAGTCAAAGCATGAGGAAGTTACTAGTACTTATTGAAAATCATTCTGTCCAGGTTATTTGCTCTTTTTTATACTCTTCTACTTAAACTTCAATATATTGCTCGCATATTTGTGTTATAAATGACCATCATCAAGATAATTAATTTGTACTTTTTTACCAAGGTTACTTGGAGTGTTAGGATAATCTACTTTCACAATTTTATTGCAATATTTACATCATGTTATCTCCTATAGTGAAAATTTTGTAAATGTTTTGTTGTTGATGTTATATTTCTGTCAAATTATTAATTTCAAATATTAGAGACTTATTGAAATTCAATTTAGTAACTCAAATTTCGTGACAATTCTGTCACACGAGATGTATTACGTGATGGAGCTATACCTGATAACCTAAGGTACAGACCAGATGTTTTATTGCGTATGTCTATGTCTATGTGTGCATATTAGAATATAAATAACCCATGAAACCGTAAGATACAAAGAGATTTCCCAAAGGTTACTGTGTTGTGTGGACTAATATACGACACCACCTGAACTAAGCTCCATGGCTCGACAGCCCATGTGGGCCAAGGCCTACAGTACCCATAACTGTTTTCATGGCCGAGGGCCCTGGGGTGTGAAGCATATGTCACAGTTAGGTGGTCAGCCTAACGTAAGACCCCCAGTGTTTAGTTCCCAAGTATGCTTGGTACTCAGTTAATCGACCCACTGAAGGGGTGAAAGGCTGAGTCAATACGACACCACCACTGATCATTTTTCTCACTAAAAAGACATTTTTAGCTGATATTTACTTAGTCATAATAGAAATTTTGTATTTCTAAACTTGAAGGGCTTCATCCATATGTTTTCTTGCAATACATTGGAGTATTTCCTGATTGGGGTAATCAACTTTCATAGGCCTTTGAAGCCTTTTCTTATAAAAATGGATATGGCGAGATGGCTCATTTCCTCACTACCCACATCACTCGATATAAATACCCTAAAATATAAGGAAATTATTATGCTATATTGAAATAAACATCATCGATACAATATCTATCTCCATCAAACAATTTTTTTCATTGCCTTTTCCTTTACTAATACACAGACTTCCTAATTTTCCCCTCGTATACACCCAAAAAACCAGAAATATCTAAGAGATATCCAAATCAAGTTCAATTGATATCCAGATATCTATCACATCTACAATACATCCATGAGATATCCAAACTTCAAATATTCATGGATATCCTAAACTTGACTTGGATGTCCGTTAGGTATCGTAAAATAATAACATTTAGACATTAACATTTGGATATTGCACAGATATCTCATGGATATCTGAAATTCTTGCAGACTGGATATCCAAATTTCGTAAGGGATATATATCTCACAGACATCAGAAATCTAGATATCGTTAGATATCTACACTTTGGATATTTGTCAAGCAGTCGATGTCAACAACATTCATAGAAAGTTGTACTTTCATAAACTAAGTTAAGGAATTCTGAAACCCCAGTATTAATACGAATTATATGGTTATTTTAAATTAAAATAAAGTGGCAACAATAATTCTAGTTGATCAATCTCTATTTGGAAGTTTATTAATACATTTTACAAACGATAAGTGGATTTAAGAGCTTGTTTGTAAATATTTGCTCAGTTTTCCAGTATTTTAATACTTTATTCTATTTTGAATGTTATTATTACTGATTAAATACATTATTTTCTTTCTCTTCAATATGATTTATTATTAAGTACAAAATATATTAATTGAAAAACTTTATAAAATGTAAGCCATAAGATCGGCATTGTTCCTTAAAAAATTTCCTCCATTATTAAAGCTAAAATAAGTACTATGAAAATTTCAAATTAGGTCTTTAAATAGAAAAATTTATTTCACAGAAATTATCAAGTTATTTCCCAGAAAAGTATCATTTTATATCGTTTGTTTTAATAGAAACAATTATATACTATTACAAACTAGTGTTTACTTTTTCAATTGTGTTTATGATTGGTCATTGTTTAATAAGCATGATTGATTAAAAATGCTCGAAAATTTTTTAAGGCACTCAATAACATATTCATCTGAAAGAGGATTTAAGAATTTGGCGTGATGATGCAAAACTCTGGGATTTATTACAACTTCTTTATGTAACCCTCTTTGAAAATTCGGTAAAGATATGGTTTACAGAAAAACAGAGACGAAAGTTGATGATATGAAGATCAGAATTTTAGCCACAATAGCTTCTGTAGATGCATATTTATTTGTTTGGACTTAATGAGATATTGACTATTGTCTTGATTATTCGCCATGTAATGCTCAGCGCACATGTACATGTCAATTGCAAAGGGCCTTAAAATGCGTTTAATATATCGATCGATTATTATTATCAGTGAGCTCCTGTTGCTTAGTACCTTCACACCGCTTCTCGATAAGATCAGCAAAGTGAAGCATCTTTTGCCTCGTGCAGTGGTTGGGAGGGTGACCACGCCGCACTCCCCCTCACTGGGTTGCTGGAGCTCCATGGGTTGGAGACTCCTTGGGTTGTGGTGTGTGGCGTGGATGTCCAGAGGTGGAAGCCAGCTCAGGTGTTACCTCGTCACTTGACAGTGCTTCATAATTACCAGCCACGTGGTGATGGGCGAGTACTCCAAATCAGTTAACCTAAATATACAGTCAAGGCTCGCCTGCACCGCTATGCATGTATGTATTGTTATCAGTTATCTTATTTTATGAATTATCAATCATAAAATTGTGTTTACGTATTAAATAGATAATCTGTACTATATATTTGAATGCAATTTTGAAAGAAACTTTTAATAACATAGACAATTTAATGTGAAATAAAGAAATTTCTTAATACATATATTTAACAAAATAAGGGCGCTCCGTGGCTGAGTGGTCAAAAGCTGGCTGAGTGTGGGTTTGATTCCCACCGTGGCCCTGGGTGTTTTCTACGTTATCTTCTGTGGTTGTACATCTGTCATTGTGCTATTTGTCCTATTATCGACGAAAACTTATAAGCGGATCTCAAGAATCAAGCATACAAGTCTGAATGTATGTAATGTAAAAATTAACAAGATATTTACTTTTTTTGAACTATCTATATTTTGAAGTAACATTGATAATACTTACATAAAATTAATATATACATTTTCTGTTTCCAAATTTAAAAGCGCCACTAACTGTAATGGTTGTTTTGAAGCATTCATTTATTTGATTTACATTCTTTAAAAATGATTCTTATATTCTTTAATTGAAGTACTAACAAAAATTAATATTTGCTGTAGTTTGTTTGCATGATTTTTTTTTATAAATTTTGTTTGCTTAGTGATGTTGGAAAAAATAGTCAGTTATCATATATATTGTAGTATTAGATTTGCGCATTTTCAGTATTTCCCAGTTGACTTCAGTTCATAAACTATTCAAGCGTTTTTCAGATATTGGAATAGGAAATATTCTTAGATCTCAGTGTGCATTAAATAGTGCGAGCGAAAAGGAATTTGCAAATTTTATGCTGGAACGTTTGCACTACACATATGTTTGATTTGAATGATTTATCAAAATATCCTACTATATTCAAAAATAAAATAAATATTGAGAAGATGACTTAGAAAATATTCAACCTAGGATCAGAAATTGA
This sequence comes from Latrodectus hesperus, assembly GCA_037975125.1. Lineage (NCBI taxonomy): Eukaryota > Metazoa > Arthropoda > Arachnida > Araneae > Theridiidae > Latrodectus > Latrodectus hesperus. The sequence continues at coordinate 21,586,151 of CM075852.1, forward strand.
AAAACATTTTTCAGGCTACTCTGAAGTTGAATAGATATTTAAGCAAAATAGAATATATAATATATTAAAAAATTTCTTTTAATGTAGATATATTTTCTATACATTAAAAAATTACATATTTATAAAAAATATTGTCTCTGACATATGATAATATAAGAAAAAAACTTTTCGGGAAAGAAGATTACATAATTCATGAATGGAAGAACAACCGGAAATATAGAGCAACTGGATTTAAATCTTATTTTGTACTTTTTGGATATGTTATTATGTGCCTGCGATATTTTACCTTTTAAAGAGTCTTCTTATTGTGATAAGAGAGGAATAAAAGACTTTATGTGCTTTAATTGTAGACAACTTGCTATTATGTATTAACAAAATCTAAAATGAGATAGAGAAAATATGAGAATTTATTCTCTAATAAAACAAATCAACTTTTTAAGGTGCTTAAGAAATAAAATATATCATGTAAGAAGAAGCAATTAAAAATTGGTAGAAAAAGAACTAAGCAAACAACATGAACTGTAAAAAAATCTTGTATTGTAACAAATATAATAAAGCTTATAAATTATTAATTAAATAATTTATTTCAAAATAATTTTAAAATATTAACTTTATAACTGACACTGAAATAATTCAGTAAATTATTTATCGAATATATTTTTGATGAAACAAATTTTATTGATGAATAAACTCATAAGAAAGATACTAAATTGTCAACATTTTTAATAACACTAAATAATATAATTTTTAGTAAAAATTCTTATAGTAAATTGTATTCACAAATGTAAAAGAAAATTGGATTGATACATTACATTTAGGATTTATATTTATACAGTAGGATAATAAAATCTAAAGTTCTTTACTTCTAAGAGTTACTTATTTTTCTCAAATACAAACGAAATGTGTAATGTAAAAAATATTTCAAAATTTAAAAACATTCAGCTGATTTCTTGTAAATGGAATTTTAAAATATTTTAAGAGTACTATATATTCCTTTATCAACAATTAACAAGTTTTTGGATATTTGAAATCACAATTCTATTATCTTATGACGTACTGTAAATTTAATATACTGTAATGAGTTTTAATCTTAGTGAATAATTGATTTCACTGATTTTAAAACACTGACAGTGAAAATAATAATAAATACTTTCAAATTTTACTGTCACTGTTTTAAAACAGTAAAAGTCAATAATTTTGTGATCAATATACTAATAATAGTAGTTATTGGCACAGCGAAAGGACATCATGTGGCTCCAAACAATAAATTCCAAATTAAACTAAAAATTTCCAGTTACTACAAAATCAAATTTTTATTTTTGATTTCATCAAAAGTTGATCATTAAAAATTTGCTTTTAATTTGAGTAATATGCATTGTTTTTTAAAAAATTTTAAACTGCTCGCATTTTTACGAAAATCTTTGTTATCTTCATTGTTATTTTAAGATGTTCCCCATTTTTCTGTAATTTTTGTAATTTTTTCGTTAAGATAAAAATAAAAATAGCCTAATTTTTCTTAGGAAATTTAGAATAAATTAGAATTTTATTATTTACCACTTAAAATAATTTTCTTAAGAAATCCTTTCTCTCTAAAAACAATGCTGTTTATAAGTAAAAGATAAATTGCTATTCTTTCACTAGCTTTTAAGATCATTATTTTTTACTTACAATATTGCTCATAGATGGAGAGCATTAAAAACATTAATGTCCAGCAATGGTACATTATTCCTTTTATTAAAACTTATTTTTCTTTGCATTCTATAATAAAAACAATCAGATCTCTCTAAGCAATTATTCTACGCAGCTCATTTCTTAGTAATTAGTATTCTATGCAGCACAATGATGAACCTTGAATAGTTTGGTTAAAAATTGAATACTAGAGACCGAAAAAAAATTCATTTTATAAAAATAATAAATAATTTATTTCAAAGCATCCAGAAACTTATGTATTCACTTAAAAAAATTCCTTCTCTAAAAGTAATTCCGTTTTTAACGTTACTTTGTTATTTAGAAGAAACTATTGTAGTTATAAATTTTGATATCATTCATAATCATTTATATTAATTAATATTATTTTAATTTTAATTTAAATACATTTCATGAAAGTAACAATTTTTTAACCAAAACACTTTTAGTAAAAGTATAATAAATATATGTTAAGGCTTTATATATTAAGGCTTTTGAATACTTTTATTAAATAAAATTTGAAATTATTATATGTTTGGCAAATTAGTGAAGTCAAAACATAAAACAAATTTCCTTTTTACTTTTCATTCCAATCGTTTACAAAGTAAAAAAATATGTATCACAGATACTTGCTCATAATAAGAAATGTAAAAGCAAGTAACTATAATAATATTTCAATAATTCATCATGTTGAAATACCAAGACATGCAGGCTTTCCGTAGATTTATTAATAATCACTGTCTAGACTTTCCCAAAGCAAAATTTATCTCTAAAGTATTTCCCGAGTGTCTGTTGATTAAATTTAGATTTGCATCAGCAAATATAAACAAACATGATCTGCTAATCTTATTCAAATATAAATAACTTGTAAATCATTTGATTATTCTGGTATCATTGAGTTAAATGTAGAAAGTTTGTCTTTAAGTTTAAATAATAAAAAAAGAAAATGAGAAAATGCTACACAAAATTAGTTGGGTTATACGTTGTTACATATAGCTTTATTGGAAAAGTCAATACAAAGTAGCTAAGGGTTACAGAAGAACAAACGTAATAAAAGGAACGAAGATTTAAAGTAATAACCAGGAAAAATTGCATAACAAAAATTAACAAGCAAAAGAACACAAGAGGTGAGGTCTTAAAATGATCTCATGGAAATTCCAGTATTCCAGTACAATTTGCTTATCTAGTTCCATTTTTGAGAATATTTATCTAATTTTGAGCATATAAGATATTCAGCATTCATAGTGCCTGAATTACAAAGTTGGGTATAAACTAGATGAAAGAATGGTGCCTGATATACAAAGTTGGTCTTAAACTAGATTGAAAGAATGGTGCCTGAATTACAAAGTTGGGCATAAACTAGATGAAAGAATGGTGCCTGAATTACAAAGTTGGGCATAAACTAGATGAAAGAATGGTGCATGAATTACAAAGTTTGGATAAACTAGATGAAGAATGATGCCTGAATTACAAAGTTGGGCATAAACTAGATGAAAGAATGGTGCCTGAATTACAAAGTTGGCATAAACTAGATGAAATAATGGCTATTTTATTTTAATGTTGTGCAAAGCAATCATAGCTTGTTTGCAGTCTGAAATTTACCACAGCCATTTTTTTTGACAAAATATTTTCCATGTTTTAACTGTTAGCCCAGTATTAACCTGCTCATTTTGCCCCCTTTTCAGATTTAGAAGTATCCATTAATTTCTAAAAAATAGGCTTAAGTGACTCAGGAGGAAGTGGTTTGAAGTCCTGTAGCTCAAGTGTTCCGCTCTTAGCTAGTGAATTTACCATTTCGTTCCCATCGATACCCACTTGTGAAAGAATCCATTGAAAAACGATTGTTTTTTTTTTTTTTTGCATTTATATAGAAATTTCAAAATTTGTTTTATTTCTGTAATAATCTGATTATCTATGTCATGATTTAGGGCTACCACTTGGATGGTTGCTTTAGAATTAACTAGAATAACTGCTTTAGAGAAACAATTGATCTTTACTTTGAGGTTTTCTACAGGCATTCAGATACAAGGATTTCTGCTTCGCTAGTGAATTTTATGCAAGTTTCCTATTTATTTAGAAATTAATATTATTTACTATTAAATTTTTAGGTTTTTGTGCTTGTTGATTTTATTAATAGAAGTCCGTTATAATTAATTTTATCAACAATATATTTTTATAATTTTTCTTTTATGTTTTCTTGAATGATTTGATTACAATATTAAGAACTTCAAACATTTCACAAGAGATTAGATCAATATGCAGAGAAAATTATTTCATTTTAATATATTAATAATAAATTGAAATACATTTCTGTTTTTCTTCACTTTATGGGGCATCATTCAGTGTTAGAAATAGCACTGATAAGTACTTTATTGGACAGTTGACTATTGCACTATAAATAAAACCTATTGTATATCGAGGAGAAAAACTAACAATTAGTGGTCTAGTATTTTAATATTAATATATCTGCAGAACAATGCTGTAATTTTTGTCAAAAAATAACTTAATTTGAGATAAAAGAAACTAATACTTTTGAAAGTAAAAAAAAAAATATATTTTACAATAAAGAACTGTTTGCTTTACAGAAATTTATGAATATCTATATAAGTAATTTTTAAATATGTTAATAAGTAAGAAAATTCTATTTTAGCAGGTAAGAATTATATTTTTTAGAGTTAAAATTTTCTCAATAGTTAAATTGTCATATTATCTGTAGACAATTAGTATTATAGTTATCATAAGAAGAAATTTTAGTTACGAAAATTTAAAATTATGTACAGTCATTAACAAATTTAACCTATCTATTTGTAATTTAGTGTAAAAGTTGAAGAAAATTCTTATATATTCCAAGACAAGAGTAGTTAAATGTTCACAAGATTATAAAGTAAAAAAGAATCTACATTTTTGAAAGTTTCTAGATTAACTATTTTTTTTATAAAAATCAAAGCAATTGACATAATATTTTGTATAAATATTATCTGTAGTTATTCCTGTATTTAAAACCATGCATTCGTGGTGTTATAAGCAATTATTAATACAAAAAAGTTTGCTTAGTATTAGGTATGAAGATTTATAAACACTGCGGGCTACCGTAAATGCAACACACTGAAGGAAACATGTAAATGACGTAAAATTTACAGCATGCTTTAACGGAGGTGAGATGAAAATGATTAGAATTTACGCGCAGACGCACGTCACACGCTCCTGTGGTGACACTTCAAAGTGATATTTAAGGCTTGGAGATTTCAAGGATTTCAAGTTCAGCAATAGTGTTTTTCTTGGGATTTAAAAAAATGATCAATTATGCCTCGTAGAAAACAGCGATAATTTTTTGATCAAGTATCCGAGTTAGACAGAGGAAGGATAATGACCTACCGAGATTGTGGATTATAATTCAGGGAAAAAACTGTAGTCGTGTTGGACGAAACCACACAACTATAATGCAGATGTTTTATCGCTGAATGCAGGAGGGTGCGATGGACCGACGTGTTCGATCACATCCACTTCAGGGCACCACTTCACGTGAAGAAAGTCAAATTATACGCATGGCAGTGACGGATCGGTCAGCCGCATCACGAATCATAGCACAGCACATTCAGTCTGTAACGCATCATCTAGTGTCTGCGCATGCCATTCAGTTTACAGCAGTGTGGTCTGTCCTCAAGGCGTCCATTGCTTCGTTTTCCCTTGACGCATAGCCACAGACCCGCCGCTAATACATGTGAACGCCATGGTGGAAGGAAATTGTCTTAACTGACAAGTCACGCTTCTATCTTGCAACATCACGATGGTCGCATTCGAGTCTGGAGATAACTTGGAGAGAGGATGCTGAACACCTGCGTTATGCACCGCCACATTGGTTTACACTGGTATAATGGTATGGGGTGGTATTGGATATCACTTTCGCACTACTTTAGTACACATTGCCGAAACTTTAAACAGACAGCGTTACATCTCCGAGGGGTTGGAGCCAGTTCTCCTTCCTTACCTTCAGGGTTTGTTCACAGCCATATTTCAAGAGGATAACGCATGACCACACGTGGCACAACATTGTTCAAGGGTTCTTCGTAACTTAAAAGATTGAATTGCCTCCTTGGCCTACTCTCCGGATCTTTCACCAATAGAAAACATCTGGTTCATGATTGCTAAACGATTGACCCAGATTACATCTCCAGCTGCCACATCAGATCAACTTTGGCAACGTGTGGAAGCTTCTTGGTTTGCTGTACCCCAAGAACACATCCAAAGTCTCTTTGAATCAATGCTGAGGCTCGTGGTAGCGGTGATTTCCAACAATGGTGTTTATTCTGGATACTGATTTTGGCAAGAACCACACTTCACAGAAGTCTATAAATTTAATTATTTGATATTTGGTCAACATGTAGTTCTAGAAAAACAATTTTGTTGTGATATCTCTAACCTTTTTTGGTGTTGCAATTTGAGTGGGCAGCAGTTTATATTGTTTTAATTGTAAAAGGAAAAATTCCAAAAACAAATATTAAATATTACATTGAATATAATTCATCATCATTAAAGTGTTAGAAGAAAACATTTATTATAATGAGATTCTCAAGTGAAGGAAAAATGTCTTGTGTTAAGAAAATATTTAATTAACACAAGCCATTTTCTCTTCGTGATCTAAAATAAAGAGAATTATACATAGTTGTAGTTGTCTTGTCCAGTAAAGTAGTGTAATGGAATCAAATCAATCCAAGACAGTTGTGGCCACATTCATAACTTCCGAGGAAAATATTGATACTGAAGAGTTTTGCCAATATAGAAGTGCAGTCACAGATAGGGTCGGGAAAGAGTTCAATGTGTGTGTAGCTTCGATGGTCATCGGGAGATATTTTCATTCATTTGTGGTGTATTGTCCTCAATTTGGCTATGGTTGGGAAGATAGCTAATATACAATTTAGAGCAGGGATGGAGGGCTTCTTAGAAGAAACATTAAGTAGTTTTTGGCAGGAAAACTGCTGCATCAGCATCAATGAGGATTACATTGTTGGAAACCCCTAGAGCGACCCCAGACGATGGATAGGGGAATGCTTCCACTGGATTACCCTTTGGGTCTTAGAAGGGAAATAAAGTACCTTTTACAGACCAACAGGCAGAAGTCCAATAATTTCGGAGAGTCTATCAACTTTTCTCTTCCATGAATAGTGCAATGAAAAATAAATATCAGACTAAAAAATCTCAAATTATATTGCAAGATAAATAAAATTTATCTGAAATATCATTTCTAGTTTTGATAATCATACGAAAATTTCGAAATAAAGAATTTACATAAAAATATAATTTAAATTGCAAATCCAAATGAAAAAACTTACTCACTCAAAAAATCAATAGCCTGTTTTTTCAAAATAGAACAAATGGAACGTACTATCATAACACCAAAAGCGCTGGAAACGACTTATGGAAATATATATGATTCTTAGTCTGGTTGCTGTAAATTAAAGTTGATGAATTTCGGAACCACTGATAAATTTGTCTGTTTGAAATGAAATTCATAGTTGCTGAAAGTAAAAGCAGAAAATGAATTTGTTGTTTTGAAGAGGGAGATTTTAGCATCAAAAATTATAGATTATAACAATAAAAATAAGCTATTTTTTAAAAATTTATCAACAATGGTGGATAGTTGTTTGCTCTTTTTATGATAATCTAATTGCTGGCTACCCTAAATTCCACAGCAAGAAAGTTCAGAACTGTTATAATAAGATAACGTGTTATTCAAAAATTAAATGATTTAAGTTAAAGTGTGGATGATGACGAAGTTAATGCTTAGTATGACCTCCTTTATAGGCTGTAATTGCTGCCAATTGCATCAAAAACGCTTTAGAAGTAACCTTGACCCTTTAGATGGATACGCTTTAGATGAAAACGCTTGAACAAAAACGCTTTAGATGGATACAGCAGCCAATGTTTCTTCCACATATTTCCAAAATTTATTTGGTGTAGTTGGATGTAATGTATATTGAGCAGATCACAATAAGCGGACAAACAAGGGAAGAAATCATTTCAATCTAATGAGTAAGGAAATTCGTTAAACAACGTGTGGCACCTGTTGTCGCGTATTATCCTTCTGGAATATGGCCGATTGTAAGTGCTGAAGGTATGGAAAATTCCACAACCTTAAAGATGTAAATCTGGCTATTGAATGCATCCACAATGCATACTAGAGGGATAAGGAAGTGAAATCTAATATTATCACAAACCATGATCCGGGTTCAGGACCAGTGTTGCGATGCATAAGGAAACATGTTAGCAGTCCCACTACGGTGTATATCTAGAGTCAAATCTAACTATCATAGTGTTGCTAGCAAAATAGCTCCAGTGGCTCAATAGTTTCACCCTCTTCGGACCAAACAACATTCTCACTGAGTTGCTGGAGCTCCGTGGCTTTGGATCTTGTCCACGTTAATCTGTATCGTCCAAAGTCCTTCTGCTGGTTTGGATGTGGAGAGGAAGGTGACAGCTCAAGTGTGACCTCGTTATCGGACAAAATTACAAGGAATACCTGGTATTTATCAATGGGTGACTATACCAAACACCTTAACAGCAAACCCATAGTACAGTCCGGTGCTCATTTTCACAGCTATGTGTGTGTAGCTGGCAGAAATGGGATTCGTCAGCAAAGATAATGTCATTCCATTTTGTTGTCCAGGTGCGTTGCTTATCGCACTATTGCTGTTGCAAACGTCTATAGTTTTGAGTCAAAGAATGGACGACCTGCGTCAAGGAATGGACGTCTTGCGGACATTTTTTATTCAGTTATCACGACATCGAATGGCAGTGTGGACACTGAATGTTGCATAATAAATTCGATTTGCTGGGATATATTTCTTGATGTGTTTGAGTGATCTGTATCTGAAATGCTCTTGCTATGCCTGTCATCCTGTGCAAAAGTACAACTAGGTGGTTGTGATTAGTCCTGTCAGTCCGCCTTTACTACTTGCATCCAGCGATTACATAAGTGCACCACAGTTGCTAAATTTCCTTCAACACGATCACTGATTTTTATGAAGAATAATCCATAATCCTTAGAAGCTATCATTATTTTTGATGGAAATCGGAAACAAGCTAGAAAGAAAACTCGATGCATTTTATGAGATATATTTAAACAGCTTACACATATACACACAGACACATCAGCAAATAAACGTCATATTTCAAATCAGCAATACCTTCACTCTTTCTATAGTGCTTGTAGGTAGTAATACTGTGATACCTGCAAGTATATTATTTTATATTGTACATATGTGCTGCAATGCTAATGATTTGCACTTCTCATTTCTTCTAGCACATGATACAAAGATCATATGATTTATTTTCATACTTCTGGTTGTTGCATTTTGGGAGTCTAGCAGTGTATAAATAAATGCAGTCATATGATATAAAAATCATCACATTTCCAAAACGTTTTCAATAATCATACAATCATTAAAAAAATCAGACCATACTTGTTGATATATAGGTTTATCGTATATTGAAATCTGAAATCTTACTTTTGCTCATATAAAACACATAAGTTTATGTTTTGTAGCTTTCTAGGATATTTTATCTTACTAGTATATTCACAAAAAATTATAATTTAAAATAATACAAATTTTTAATGTATTAAAATATTATGATATAAAAATGATACTCATTTAAAATTAAATAATTTTAAAAGATTTAATTTATTGTAATTAAATAATGTATTGTAAAGCATAGCATGAGAGAGAGAGTGAGACATATTCAAGGCTTTCTTAAGGAGATTTCTTCATTTGAAGAGGTTATAAGAGCATGCAACTTTAGCAATAATTAAACATAAAATGGGAATATAGTCTGATGGGAATTTGATTTGTAAAAAAATAGGACACTTGTAAAGAAATTGTTACTTATTTACTAATGATAGAATATTCAAATATAGAAACAAAATTATATAGATTAAAAAAATGAATCCCTTTTATAAATTTCCTAAATACAGGACATTTTCATTAAAAAAACGTTTTAAAGTATACCTCAAGATCTCATGAAAAGAAATTCCCTGAATCACATATTTTGCTTACCGTATCTTTTTCATGAAGTGTTTCTCTTTTCCTTCAAAAATATTATGGGAATCTAACAACTAATAAATTGGTGGTTTAATGTGGAGATATTTTATAAAAGAATATGAAAATATACATTTATTCTATTCGGGAGAACAGTCTTAAAAGAAAATGGTTCTTAAAATAAAAGTTTTTATTTCACTGCGTATTGCATTTTTTATTCCCAAGATAAGATTTTTCTGAGATATAAGCAACATAGAATTCATTTTCCAGGTGCATGTTCCGATATAAATCCAAGCTCAATGTAAGAATAACTTCCAGTTTTTACAGTTAAATGGTGCAAAAAACAATAACATATAAGAATAATTTTATTAAATGTTATCTATATAAATAATTTTTCTTGCATTATCCGTTTTCTTCAAAATTTGATAAAGTAAAACAAATTAAATTATTAAGTAAAATTTAATTAAAATTTTACAGTTGATTATATTTGTTTCTCCGCTATGAATACTCAGTGACCACATAAATCTTATTATCTAGTTTATTCCATTATTATAAATCTAGTGCAATATCTAGTTCACTACACCCACATTTCGAAGGAAAAAAAGTATTTTTTATATATGTTCTTAAAATTAGAATGGTTTTAACTACAATAAAATCTTATGGGTCATAAAATGCCATTAAAAACAATATAAATAAAAAATTTGCGTTATTATTTATATTTATGTTTGTCTGTATTTTTACTTTTATTCATTCATAAATATTATTTTCGTTTTAAAAAAATATTTACTGACTCGGTCAAGAAGTTAAATAAATAAAAGAAATCTGAAATGAGTCTTATTTGAAATTTACTTTAGAAAATATGTTATCAAACAAAAATTTGAAAATATTATTTAAATATTAAAAGGTATTATTTGTTTTCCTATAATCAATATATTTCATTCTTTAATATAAGTTATAAATAAAATTTTCCTCAATAATGTTTTATTAAATATACTTCACCGCGTTTCATAATTTTATATAATTGAATAATTATAAAGTTTTCTTTACACACTGACAACTCATAAAATGTACTTTACTAAATGATCAAGTATAAATAGTAGGAAAAATTAATCATGAGATTCTTTATCTAACTTCTATATTGGATCAAATAATGCAAATACTAAATTACTTTTTGATTTTCATTATGCCTATTATTTGATATTTAATTTTAAATGATATGGTGAAGTCAATTTTTTGCCTCTATGTTGATAAAATTAATGAAGTATATGATCTTATATATATATATATATATATATATATATATATATATATATATATATATATATATATATATATATATATATATATATATATATATATATATATATATATATATATATATATATATATATATATAAATATATATATATATATATATATATATATATATATATATATATATATATATATATATATATATATATATATATATATATATATATATATATATATATATATATATATATATATATATATATATTTATATATATATATATATATATATATATATATATATATATATATATATATATATATATATATATATATATATATATATATATATATATATATATGTATATATATATATATATAAATGAAAAGCAAGAGAAAAGTTTCTGCCTTTGATCAATTATACAAATTACATTGCATTTAAATGAATAATGCATCTTGAACACACTTCACAAACTTTCCTACCAGAATCTCGAAGGAATTTCAAGTTTCTAGAAACGTACTTTTAGTTGCAAATATTTTGTGTTTCTTAGACAGCACATAAGATGCTTAAAGTTCTTCCTGAGAATTTTCCTTTTTTCATTAAATAACACTAACTGCTAGAAAGTAAAGAAGTGTTGAAAACTTTGCTGAAGTACTAAATATAAACTTTTTCGGTTTAAAACTTTATAACAGTATTTAATTTAGTTAATGCGAAAAATTGTCAATAAACACGGTAAATTTGTAGAAAAATTTCCTTCGTCATGGAAATATGTTAATTATACAAGTTTAATCATAAAATTATTTATTTCAGAAATTACCATTTTAATGGGAATGAAATGTTCTAAGGTATTTAAAAATGTTGCAACATAATTGTTGCGACTCAAAAAGAAATACATTCTTTATCTTCAAACTTTATTCACTCGTTTTTAATACTTTATTCAAACGCTAAACTAACACTGCAATACATTATTTACAGGAAGAAAGTCAGTTTAATTACTAGTCAATGTGGAAGATAATGACTAGGTCTCTCAGTTTCATTTTTTGGGACAGTTTCTATGATGTCATCTTTTTTCCACTCCTTGAAGACATCATTATATGCTTCATAAATTTTTTCTGTGACAAGGCGTTTGGTTACTGTGCGAGGTCTTGATTCAGCAACATAAAATTTATCGTACTGGTTGATGATCAGCCAACCAAGGTAACTATTTTCATATCTTTTGAACAGTTGCTTTAAAATTTTCCTAGTTCTCTTCTTCCAAAATTTTTGTATTCTTATTGTCTATGGGATCAACGTGCGACTCCTAGAATATCTAATTTCTACATCTTTGAAATTTGGAGGTTTTGCAAACAAATGGAAACCATGACTATTATAGAAGCTTTCTTAGCACATCCTAGAATGCTCCAACCAAGAAATGTTTCAATGCCTGATATACCAGACCTAAGAATTTGTACTCTTCCTGTCAGAGTTTTTTCAAGTGCATCAGCTTTTAATAACATCTTAATAGGAGGAGTATTTTCGCCAATATCTGTTAAGAAAATGCCATGACTTTCAAGCTCTGCCAACAAATGTTTGTTTCTTACTCTAAGAAGTGTCATGCAGATTTTAGGTTGATCTAATACTAGTATGTACATGAAGCCTTCCCATTAATACTTTATATTGCGAGTATGTGCTACTTCTGGAGTTCGTCTTCCTCTGAAAAATCGTAGGAACAAAACTTCTTTTCCTGAAAATAAAAGTTTAAGTTCTTCGGCTAATTTCCTTTCTATGTAGGATTGGTTGGGTCCCTCCATCTTGTAAAGCACGAACATATTGTACTCTTTCTTTGTTTTGAAGGCTTTCTTTGACCGAAAAATTGCTCAGGTTAAACTTTCTTTAAATCATTGGTTAATAAAATTTGATTACAACTAAATAAATAGTTTTTAGTAAATATTTATGAGTATAAAATTATTTAATAAAGTAAGGTGGTATAAATTCAGAAACAATAAAATTATCTGAAACTTTATAATTTTATTTATGTGTGTGTGTTTTGTTTGACGGCTTGTATTTGAAACAAGATAAGGAATGAAACGAATATAAATATATATATATATACATATAAATATATATATATATATATATATATATATATATATATATATATATATATATATATATATATATATATATATATATATATATATATATATATATATATATATATATATATATATATATATGTATGCGTTTCAATTGAAGTGTGTTCATACAATTATCAAAAAGTAATGTTTTCTAAAATTGAATGATTTATCATAATACATGTTACATAATAATTATTATGTAATTATACTTTTTATGGTGAATTTTTTTGGTTATTTGTACTGTTCAAATGAAACATCTTTACACCTTTCATATATTATGTTGAGAAAATGTGGTATATCGAGTCACTAGTTGGCAGCCTTATTATAATTTTAAACTCTGTATTGGTTCCATAAAATTATGTAATCATTCTCAATGAATTAAAGATTTGTTTTTATATTTCTTTAAAAACATTTGCTGTAGTCAAAAATGCTTAAGTTATGTTCTATAAAAAAACTAAAAAAAATTTTTTTCAGAAATTTCTCCTACTCTTAATACATACAAAATTTGTTTCATTTTTCACTCTTAAGCTTTACTTGATGACTTTTTCCCTTCACATCAATTAAATAAAAGTACCTTCATGTGAGGGATTGGATGGATCTCCGGCAAGATAAAGTAGTTATAAAATTCAGTTTGATAAAAGTTTGATAGAAATTTTCATAAATCAATACGCTCTTAATCGATAAGTGCCCATAAACAAGAAATTCTGTCATGATCCATAAATAATATATTTAATGACTTTAGTGTGTGTACTTTAAAGAAAAAACTCAGCTCTGGAATTTATTTTGTTTTAAAATATAGACAATATACATCTTATGTGTTCCTAAAAAATAGATTTTGCAGTCTTTAGGAATTTAAGACAAAGTATTTTAAGGATGAATTATGTTAATAGATTAAAAATATAGTAATAATCTTATGTATGCAACATTGCCACCAAAAGAATAATTACCTCAAAAATATTGAAATTTAATATTCAAAATATATCGTTTTAGAGAAATTTTTTTACTTTACTGGTGAAATATAACGAATGTGCATTAATTAAGTGTATGTGATTTGGGAATTTATATTGATGTTATTCACAATTGAAATATGATGAAGTTTAAAACTTTTAAATTAGGAATAAAATTTATTACATTTATTATTTTCTTTCTTTGTTTACATTTGAATCAATATATAATTTACACTCTTTAGTAGCTTGATGCATTTATAGAATTTTGTACAAATGTTTGTTACTCATACCACAGAAAAATAGAAAGATAATAGCTATGCCAAAATTTAAACCAAAAAAATTGTGCATTACATAATTTAACAATAAAAATGCCTTTTTTTAAGTTCTTAAATATCAAATAGAAAAGTATATTTTATGTTATTAATCAAGAATAGCAAAACTGAAATTATTATTTGTGTAAACATTATTAGCTAATAAAAAATGTGTTATAGTTTCTATAGAATTTATGACAAAATAAAATAATTTAGAATTTAAAACAAAGACAAATCACAGAGTCAGCTTATTTAAGAAACTTTTTATCATTTAAAATTTAAGTAATTTATTCCAATATATAGAATCTGATATTTTTTCTTGTAAACCATTTAAAAATTTCTGTATTAAACTATTTCAAAATAGATATTAATAATTCTAATTTACTATCAAAAAAGGCTTATAAAATATTTATCATAATAAAAAGCATATAAAATATTTTTCGATTTGATTTTAAAAGAAAATAAAAATTTAATTAACTTCAAGAAGCATCACTTAATAGAGATTTGAGATGTTTAGCAAATCACTACAGAAATGAAATATTTTCTTTTATCAAATCGTTTCTAGCTAACTAAATCAATTCTATGGCACGTAAAATGCTTCATTATTCGCTGAAATTCATTATACGCTTTTACCCACAATGTCTAATAAAATATTTTTTCCAACGGTGGGCACAAGAGGGTTGAACCCTATCAATAACAAGGCCAGAAACTGCTACTCATTTGTCGTTACCCAGCGGGCACCTGTGAACCAAGTTACGGAAGCGAGTAGCGTTACCCGCGTCATACTACCACAAACCCGTTTACAGGCTGGGCCACATTCATACATCATCACGGAAGAAAGAATAAACAGAGAGAACAGAGAAAGAAAGTAACATCCATGCCCGAACCGGGATTTGAACCCAGGACCTCCCTATCCGCAGTCAGGCACTCTGACCACTAGACAAGTTGGTCTTCAGTCTAATAAAATAATAAATCTAAAAAAGCAATATATGAGATCTAAATATTTTAAATGATAATCATAAAAAGGTATATTAATATGCTACAAACCATGTATTAATGTTGTGAAGTCTAAAAGTTCTCTCAGAAATTGACTAAAAATACTAAACTAGGCTGAAATCCCTATCAATTAAATAACGGTATAACGGAATATCGTTATTTATAGTGATGATATAGAAACCCCGATATTAGTAAAGATGGTCTGAAATATATAAGATGAAGAACTGACAGCATTACATCAATAAGGAAATGTGCAATTAGTTTCATAACATGGAACTGACTATCACCAAACAGTAAGGGTAGAATTTGTATTAGGATTAGAAATATAGATGCCCAAAGTATATAAAAATCCCTTTACATCCAAACATGCCTTCCATACATAACTCTTTTCAAAATAGATCAGCATTTATAAATAAATAAGATTTAACTCAATGCCACATATATCTACGATTTGCAGAAAGTTGCTCAAAAATAATCGTATATTTTATTTGAATATGCCCTGGAAATTGCTCACATCATTACCTTGCCCAAAATCTAATTAGGCAAATAAATATTTGACTCATCAGCAAAGTTGATGAACTTAAAATGTAAATTTACTCTACAGAGAGACTCTGTGAGACAGTAATAATTTTTTGTAGTTACTCAACTAAGCATTATTTGACATTTCTTGATTATTTGCATTATATTCTTTTCTTTTCCTATTTTGTAGTAAAATGCTTTTATAAAAGGTACAATTATTAATATTTTGATTAAACTTTATTTCCAATAATAAATATTTATGCTTTTAATTTAATAAAACTTAATGAAATAGATCCTCAAACATCAAAAAAAGACTTTCCTTAAAAATGTTTTCAATTTAGACTACTGCTGCAAATTTAATGTAATGTAGTTGTTGTTGTCATGTGCCAGCTAGGCTGACAATATGAGGTGCGCTGCTCCACTATTCAAACTGAACCATAATTAGATGTGGAATCCGACTTCCTCAGTACACACCTGTCATAGGTAACCGTTGATTGGGTAAGCAACCATTCTTAACCCATTCATACAAGGAAAGGACAAAGACAGGATAGATAAAGTAAGTACATCCATGCCCGAGGTGGGATTCGGACCCAGAACCTCCCTGTGTGCAGTCAGGCATGCTGACTACTAAACAAGTTGGGTGGCAATGTAATGTAGTATTATTCTCTATAAAATTAAGTAAAATCTTTTTGATGACAGAAATACATTAATTGCAAGTGACATTGTATTGGCCTCTTAGGATATAGAGATAGGACATTCTCTACAGAGCGCACAAGGTCAAGTGTTCGATCCCAACCACTACTTAGTCTACACTGATGGATGCTGCATTTCTGCCTCTCACATGCTCCTCTGTCAAAGTGGGCGCTTGGGATTTTTCCCAGTTTAATATTTTTACAGCATTTGAATAATGGTAACTGACTATGCAAAAACGTCTCTGAAATTAAATTATGTGGTGAAAATAAAAATTTTCCATGATAGTTTTAAAGTGACATTAATTTATAATTTCTTGACTATTTGTTTAAGAAATTTTGATTTATTTCTTCAACAGTTAAAAATGTTTAAAAAACATTGCAGATATAAATGTTTTACAAAAGAATTTTTCGCATCTCTTATATATTTCATTGGGATTAATTATTAGGGATCTAAGTAACCGAAACATTCTATGAAAATGTCAAAAATAAAATTCAAATCAATATCAGTTGTTGTTACTAATGACACTTGGACAATCCAAGCTCACTATGCCTTGGCTATGCGAATTTAAGTCAATTGGGAGCGTCTTTCGTTTTAAATAAGACCAACATGAAGGTGAAAGCACGATTTTTGCTCTTCAAATCCTCCGATAGCTGGTAGCACCAGAGGATAAACTCCCTAAATTTTGGCATTGATCTGAAGGGGGAGTAAATTTCTCCCGACCATTGCACGCATGGCAACTCCTCAACGACCGACCACAGGAATTTCGATTCCACAGATTTAACGAGCACGTATATCGCATGTACTCGGTAGGTCTTTGGAGGCATTGGGAATCGAACCCCCACCCTTCCAGATGGAAGGTTAATACCCTAACCACTAGACTACCACGGCCCAAATCAATATCTAACGATGTTGTACACTTAACATTACAAATTGATTTTACGATTTGGTAAAATAAGCTTTTGAAGGTCGAAAAGCTGTACCATATTATCACTTTTAGGCGATAATTTTTAGTGAGCAATAATTTATAGTATAAATCTCCTTACTATAATTGGACCATTACTCATATCTCGCTAATATATAGTTTCTAGCCATATAGAATGCATGCAGGTGTGAACTCTTAATCCAAATTAGTATCATACATAGAAGCATGATTATTAAAAAAAAGTAAAGTATAATGATGTTAAACTACATATATTAATATAGTTTACGCATTAAAACTATGAAAGTATTTTTGCAAAAATATACATGCTTTCTTAATCAACAAGAAAATTTGAGGATTGGTAAAGATTTGAGATTCTTAGCAACTCACTATAGAAATGAAATAATTTCTTTTATCAAATCGTTTCTAGATAACTAAATCCTTTCTATGGCACGTAAAATGCTTCATTATACGCTTTTATCCACAAAGTCTAATAAAATAATAAATCTAAAAAAAGAATATATGAGATCTAAATATTTTTTAATAAAATAAATTTGTTAAAAGAAAATTGAAGATTTTGGATAATGTTTATGCATGGTTGCCTACCCTATAAACGGGTACCTATGGCATGTGTGTACTAAGGAAGTCGGAGAGTTCACAATTATTTCCCAATGACTTAACACATTCATCACCGTTTATATGGTCAAGTGTCAATTTGAAAACTTTTATTTTTCAAAATCACTTTTAGTTTCACAGAAGTATATATATATATATATATATATATATATATATATATATATATATATATATATATATATATATATATATATATATATATATATATATATATATATATATATATATATATATATATATATATATATATATATATATATACAAGCTGACCCAGCCACGCGTTGCAGTGGCTGAGTTTTGTAATACATTGAATCAATTTTTTACTAATTCTTAAGTACAATCAAATTAATGTTTCCTAAAAAAATTTAAAATAGGTTCATTCATATGAAATTAAAAATAAAACGTTTCGCAAAAATTTAAAAGTAATAGGTAAAGTATCGAAATTTTGAAATTAAGCACAAACCAACATATACTTTCTGAATTTACATTTTATTCATCTTATATTAAATTACAGTTTGTTAATCAGTGACTTACTTACAAAATATACTATATAAATTAAAAACATATAAAAATAAATTGTTATAAATGAGGTAGATAACATTGACATTGAACTATTATTTTTTCAATTTTAAATTATTAAAACTAAAAATTATCTAAGTACTACTTTGCGTACAACATTCCTGGTTGAACTTGTCTTTCACTAACACGAAGAGATTTGATGGTTTTTCTACACGTGAGCAGGCAACATATAACTGTCCATGTGAGGAACATGTGTTTTCCAAATCCTAACCGCAAATAGACATTGTTTGACCTTGAGATTCATTTATGGTCATCGCAAAAGCTAAACAAATCAGAAATTGGAGCCTTTTAAACGGTATTGGAGATTCTGACGCTATCAGTGGAATACGTGGAAACAGGACGATATCTCCTTTAAAATTTCCCGTCAAAATTGTTGCTTCGAGAATATTTTCGGTCATTTCTTTTATGACTAAGCGTGTACCGTTACATAATTGAGGTAGGTTTAAATTACGAAGAAGAAGAATTGGTGAACCAATTTTCAATTGTAGATTGTGTGGTGGCATTCCTGGCATATCCAAATTCAAAAATCCAGTTGGAAAGTTTACGGCTTCGTTTTCATCAATAACTGTGTCGATTGATTTAAAAGACATCAAATCACCGGACAACATCTGTTGTATATGGAAGTTAATTTCGTTTACATCAATGTTTCTTGCTGCCAAAATAGCACGAATACAGAACCAATTATCAAATTATAAAATAAAAATAAAAAAATAAAAGGCTATCAAGAAATACTTACATGTTTTCGAGGTGGTATGAAAATTAGTAGAGAAAATCAGCAATAAATAAAATTTTATTTTACTGTTTATAATATTGAAGATATTCAAATTGAACACTGCACAATAATAACACAAAACAAAGTATAATTATAAAAATGATTCACGAAAAATTGTTATAGTATGATTATACATCATGAAAATATATGTAAATTCTATATTCAACCACGCGCTTGCGCTCGCACGTTAATTTTCTCTTGGAGATAGTATAATCTAGAAAAATAAACACGTCGCCATCTGCCGAATACCTGTGCAACTTAGGTGCTAAATCGCCAACTATTGGAATTTACAGAACTAACTGAAAAATAAACACTAATATCGTATAATAAATATTTAGATCAATACATAAGAGATAAAATTTATTCTATCTTTTAAGTTGGACCATATTATAAATGGTTACAAAATTTTATAAAAATCCGTTCAGTAGTTTCGGAGTTTATCGCGAACATACATCGTGACACACGAAATTTTTATATATATAGAATTGCTGACCCAGCCACGCTTTGCTGTGGCTGAGTAATTACAATACAGAATCAATTTTTTATAACTCCTTGGGTACAATCAAATTAATATTTTCTAAAAAAATTAAAATAGGTTCATTCATATAAGATTAAAAATAAAACGTTTCACCCAAAATTTAAAAGTAATAGGTAAAGCATCGAAATTTTGAAATTAAGCACAAATCAACATATACTTTCTGAATTTAAATTTTATTCACCTTATATTAAATTATAGTTTGTAATCAGTGACTTACTTATAAAATATACTATATAAATTAAAAACATCTAAAAATAATATGTTATAAATGAGGTAGATAACATTGACATCGAACTATTATTTTTTCAATTTTAAATTATTAAAACTAAAAAAATTTTCCGCGGCATAATACTGAAATAAAAAAAATTAAAAGAATTTATAATTCGAATAAATAAATTAAATCAAAATACTGCTAAATAAATTAATAATTATCAAATTATAAAATAAAAATAAAAAATAAATAAAAGGCTATCAAGAAAGACTTACATGTTTTTGAGGTGGTATGAAAATTAGTAGAGAAAAACAGCAATAAATAAAATTTTATTTTACTATTTATAATATTAAAAATATTCAAACTGAACACTGCAGGGTAATAACACAATACAAAGTATAATTATGAAAATTATTCACGAAAAATTGTTATAGTATGATTATACATCATGAAAATATATGTAAATTCTATATTTAACCACGCGCTTGAGCGCGCACGTTAATTTTCTCGAAGATGGTATAATCTAGAAAAATAAACACGTCGCCATCTGCCGAATACCTGTGCAACTTAGATGCTAAACTGCCATCTATTAGGAAGTTATAGAACTAACCAATAAATAAACACTAATGTCGTATAATAAATATTGAGATCAATAATTAGGAGATAAAAACTATTCTATCTTTTAAGTTGGACCATATTATAAATGGTTACAAAATTTTATCAAAATCCGTTCATTAGTTGCGGAGTTTATCGGGAAGATACATCGTGACACGAAATTTATATATATATATATATATATATATATATATATATATATATATATATATATATATATATATATATATATATATATATATATATATATATATATATATATGTATATTGAAACTTTTCTTTTTGTTCAATAATCTCTATTTTTATTAAAATTATTATTTTGTGCCATTCAGAAGAACTAAAATTATTTTCTCGATGGAAATTGTAAATAAAAATAAATAGAGGAAGAGAATATGTCAAAACTACAATTCTCTTCTCATTCACAATTCTTAATAAAGCTAATGCATGAATTATTGCTCTGCAAAATATTTCACGTAAGCTGAAGAAAATATTTCCTATTTGAAAACAGTTTAAAAATGATTCAAAGCCATAATCTTTATTGTAAACAAGTTCTGCACAATCACGAACTTATTTTGAAACAACACATTGATTTGCTACTTCCCACACACAAAACGTAATGACATATTTTCAGTACATAACTTAACGCATTTCTTTCGAGAAAAAGGATATTATGACAAGATATATTTGCGTGAAAGCAATTTTTATCTTTTCAACTAAAAATATTATTTGACATAAAGTTTTCAAAACTGTAATCAAATTGTGATAAGTTCATATGAAGGAGAAATCGTTTGACAATGAATAATTTTTTTTAAAAAAATGGGAACGTTATTCTGAACGAAATCTTGAAGTTTCTTACAATTGCAAAGTTAGTATTGAGCTTTCATCTAGCAATATAACATTTTGACAGTTAGTTTCTATTTAAAAACAAAGACAACATTGTCATTGTTAATTTAATTCAGTTTCTATTCTATTGATGCACACAGTTTGATTTTATACTTTAAAAAAATACATCATTTTCGCATCAGCAACAAACAGAAGACATTTAATTTCAAATAATAATACTGGAAATTAAATATAGTATAAATTTATTGCATCGTGAATAGTAAATAAAATAAAGCGTAATTCATCAATTCAGAATTAAGTCCTTTTGGCATGCAGTTATTGTAATCAATGATATATTTTGATTAAAAAGTCACACTTTAAAAAATAACAGCAAACGAATATAATAGTTTCTGTTACAAATTGAAATTCATACTTGTTATTTTCAAGTTCTTAAATGTAATTAATGAAGTAAAAGCTTTAATAATTATAGTGATTTCATATTATTAAAGTTCATTTGAACGCAAAAAACGAAATTGAAGCGGGAAATTTTCAAATAATTCCTTCGCTATCTATTTTAAGCCTTTTTTTAATAAATCCCATAAAAAGATATTTTTATTTAGAATTATGTAACTATATTTTTATTAAAAGTTTATCAAAATAGGCATAAAAAAGAGATATTAATTAAATTGAAATATTATGTTTTGCTTTTAATTAACACTTTTGACAAAAGCATATTGAAAAAGGTTTCCGCATCATAAGTATGATAGTTTTTTTTTAAATTTAATTTAAAAGTTATTGATTTTAAAATTGCAGATTTTATTTTGCGTATTACAATTTTTGAATTATCTTTAAATATCATTCTCAACTAAATGACTATTTTATATGAAGCAGAATAAATTTTTTTAATGTAATATTTTTACCAACTAGAAGATTTCTGAAATATGAAGATTTAACTCCTGAAGTGTGTGAGTAATCTTTAAAATCATTATGTTGTTGTTGTCGTGTGCCAGCTAGGCTGGCAATATGGGGTGCGCTGCTCCACTTTTCCAACTGAACTATATTTGGTGTGTTCTTCAGTACACACATTCTATAGGTACCCGTTTATAGGGTAGGCAACCATTCACACCTCATTCATACAAGGAAGGGACAAAGACAGGATAGATAGAGAGAGAAAGTACATCCATGCCCAAACCGGGATTCGAACCCAGGACCTCCTTATCCGCAATCAGGCACACTGACCACTAGACAAGTTGGGCGGCTTTAAAATAATTAAATTCAAAAATTTAAATTTGACTAACATGTTTGTAAATAAAACTTATAATAATTTGATGTAAAACTGTCAAGCATAGTAAATCAAAATAGTTATAGAGAAATTTTAATCATTATTAAAATTTGAATGATTTAATTTTATTTTATTAAAATATTTAAGTACGGTTTCAATAGAGTTTTCCAATTTTATTCAAATATAATCCGATTTATAAATTAAAAATATATATAAAAGAATATATTTTCCAAATAACTTATTGATTATTAATCTGAACATGTAAATAATTACATGTGCAAAATACATTTCATATATTTTATAATGAATTTATTATACATTTGTATTATGCATTTTTTAAATCTGCTTAGAAACTATTTTCTTTCTGTGTGATTGTTATTGTAGCCATAACACTATTTTCCTATCTATCAGCATATTTTATAAATTTAAATAATTCTGGAAATAAAATTAAATCCTATATCAAAACTCTCAGAGTTCTTAGAATTTGATATTAAAAGATGAAAAACTCATAAGTTGTATAACATTTTAATAAAATAATGCCGTTACAAAATACATTATATTTTTGTTTGTTTCTTAATTTTTAATATTGAAATTTTGGTAATGTAGGATGTCTTTATCTTTTAAATTGTTTCTAATTTTATGTTAGTTTGTGCACTAAACAGCTTACTGGAAATGTTTTGTAGATATGAAAACATATTAACTTCTTTAAATATTAATTTAAGGAAACTAAGGATTTATATAAAATTTGGATAATTTATGTATATTTATGAGCATTTAGTCATTTAAATAAGATCTCATGTGCAAATCAGCTTAAAAAAATAAAATCATGAGTTGAATGTTTCCAATTTCTCTTTTGTGATGAACTTATTAAATATTGAAATTGGAACAACTTTCATTTACTTGGAACAAATATTACTGAGGTTTAGATGCATTTTATTTTGTATTTAGGTAATTTTTTTAAGATATTATGACATCGAAAATATTGTGCATTAGGTTATTAAGTCAAAAGTAAGAACATCAATTGCTGTGAAGATAAAGAAACCTCTGAGTATATGTGTAAAAATATCTCAACCTGAAGTATACTTAAAAACAGTAAAGTTGATTAAAGCTAGAATAAATGTGTCTTTTTCTGCATAAGCTAAATAACTATATTAGTCATTTTTTTATTAAAAAATAGTTATATTTAAGCAACACATAATGAATAATTTAAAATTTTCTTTTTCATATACTGTTTACATCCCCGTAAGGCACGGATGCCGTATAATCCAGGATGTCAAATTTTGAATTTCTTTTGGCGATGAAGAAATGACGTATTGTGACGTCTGCGGTGACGTAAATACTACGGCTGCCAAAATTTAATTTTCTGCATAATTATTACTTGTCTCTATATCTATGACGTAATAAGAACCAGACACATAAGAAAATCCGCCAAAAATGAACTAACTCAAAATTTGGCATCCTGGATTATTTGGCATCTTAGCCCTCCTTAATATATAGAGATGTAAAAAAATAAGCTATTTTTAAAACAATAAAAGTATCTTTTATCTTACATATTTTTTTCTGGGAGGATTTTTCAAATGTAGTAGTTAGTATCTCAAAAATCTGGTGCTTGTATTAAAATTACTTAAAAATTAAGTAAAATTCCCTATCATCCGCTCCACTCTAGCAGGATGTTGAAAGCAGAAATAAAATATCAATTTGCAATTGTTTATAGTTTTTGAATCATACTTGTAGCGTTCACTTCTGAATTGTGAGGTGCTAACTCAACCATGTTGAAATTTCTTTTTGAATACTATATTTAATATTTTTCCACATTTTGTATCCTTTTTAATAGTACATTTCAGTTAAATTGTGTCTCTATCATGTATCTCTAATCAATGAATAAACATTGCTTTATGTTGTATTCATTTAAAAGTTGACAATATTTAACATGTCAATTAATATATAAAATTTCTGGTTCTAAATTAATCGAACATATGATGCATTTGAAAAAGATGTTTAATTTAATGCCAACTGACTAAAGCGAAGACGACAGAATTATCTAGTCTCATATAGTAACACACATAATTATCCATGATTCAACAGCTTATTGACAAATATGTATGGTTATTAAAAATAATAAGAGCCTCATAAAATATATGGTTTTTCAGTATCAATAATTTGTCACATTGGCATTTAAGTTTTTCTGCCCAATTGTACTTGTAGCTGATCTTTCTAAACAGTTTATTTAAAATTTATGAATACTGTTAAGTTAATTGTTATTTTTAATCCTTGATGGTGTTATAAATTCTTTAAAAACATTTTTCACAATATTGCAAAAGACAACACCTTTTTTTAATTTTTGTACATCAATTTGTTATATTATATGATCACGATTAGACACAAGTACATTAAAATAACATATAATTTTAAAAATAATTAATTTAAGTAAGTACTAATAATAAAATTTTTGTAGTGACTATTTCTCTAACTTAGTCTCAATATTATTAAATTACTGCTTAAAATTAACATTAAAATTTTTGCCTCCATCAAAATCTTCAGTATCACCAATGATATACCTGGAATTCTTATATGTTTTCATCATGTTGTAATAGCTCCTGTTTTAAATATTCTAATAAATCAGATTAAAATTACAGCAGGTTTTCATTTCCTTCATAAATAGTTGTTCAAAATAATATTAGGACAAACTGATATTTAAAAATGTGTTGTTGTTGCTTATCCCCGACTGGCGTGACAGTACCATCACACCAGCCCCATGAATCCAAAAATATTCCGACTCTCAAGCAATTTAAAAATGGGGAAGACATGGTTGCTGATGAAACTCATTGAATTTTGTATCACTATCACTAATGTATATGCAAATCTTTTATCCTCATCACAAAACGCGATGACAAGGAATATCTGAGAATTGCATTAAATTACGCTCTATAATAATATTTTGTCATAGATGTAACAATTCAAAATAAGCTGTCTTCTCTTCCACTTTAATATATCCACACATTGAGGAATTGATCTTAGCAGTGAAATTTACTTCTTTAAAAAATGGATACGATTAGCATGACGTTAATTAGAACCAAACAAAGCTGATATTGTTGATTTCGTTTTTGAAAAAATTTTATAAGCTAAATTAATTATAACACAATTTGGTAAAAGTTTACAATCTGGTACCTCTTGATTTTTTTTTTGGCGTTTTTTTGACGCCAAGATAATGCGAAGATGTGACCAACAAGATGGCAGCTACACAAAAGCTATACAAATCTATGGTTACCAGAAATACCAAAAATTAATGTTTATCACCGAAATGTATCTCCAAACTAAGTAGTACCCGATTTTACACCCAAATTTTATTAGGTTCTTAAGGTTGTTTTGTTTGTTTCATCGTCAATATAGATATTTGCTTCATCATCGATGATACCAATTTCAATTGTTCAATCATTCCTTGTTTCTGTCATTCCACTGTACTGTTCTTCAATCATCCATTGTTTATTAGTTTCTAACAAAGTGTGAATACTTCCAGCACCCAACAGTTTGCTAAAGTATGAATCATGCAATTGGATAATATATATATATATATATATATATATATATATATATATATATATATATATATATATATATATATATATATATATATATATATATATATATATATATATATATATATATATATATATATATATATATATATGTATGTATGTATATGTATATATATATATATATATATATATATATATATATATATATATATATATATATATATATATATATATATATATATATATATATATATATATATATATATATATATATATATATATATATATATATATATATATATATATATATATATATGTATGTATGTATGTATGTATGTATGTATGTATGTATGTATATATATATATATATATATATATATATATATATATATATCATCCGATATTATAATATCAGTGAATGTTTTATTTTCCAAAACTTTAATTGCGAAATTAAAAATTTTACATCAAAACAAATCTTCAATTTCTTTGTTGCAAAATTACGTTTTTAATGTAAGGGAATTGCTTATTTGAGTTGGAAG
Source organism: Latrodectus hesperus (assembly GCA_037975125.1). Lineage (NCBI taxonomy): Eukaryota > Metazoa > Arthropoda > Arachnida > Araneae > Theridiidae > Latrodectus > Latrodectus hesperus. The sequence goes on from CM075852.1 coordinate 21,613,154, forward strand.
CAATGGTAATATTTGCTGTCACAGATTGACATGTTTTAATTATTTGGCTTGTAATAATAATAAAAGAGTTTATTTGCCGAGTAGTAGTAAAAATCAAACCATATTATTTCATAAAATGCGTATACTACTTATATTTCTTTGAATTTTACAATTTATTAAATTCTAAAGCCCACACATATATCTATCTATCTATCTATCTATCTATCTATCTATCTATCTATCTATCTATCTATCTATCTATATATATATATATATATATATATATATATATATATATATATATATATATATATATATATAATACATGTAATCAAAATCATAAAGATGCATTTAAAATTTCTTTATTCCTCTACTATCTTAAAATATTTGAAAATTTACTTTAAAACATTTGGATTTGCTTTCCTATTATTTTTTTTGTGTCCAACTTATTTTAATTTTGAGTCAATGCTCTTTTTCCGACAGGTTTTCTTTCGAATTCTTGCAGAAACATTATTTACATTTTTATTTCATTTATAAGATTTATCTACAATCGGTTTTTATATCATAAAATATATGTTACTTGCTTCAGGGTTTGTTGAAACTTTTCCCCACGTAATATATTTTTAGTAATAAATTTCACGAAGAAAACTCTTATTATTGGATTTGAGACATATTTTGCTGTTCTCATTTTATGAAAGCCATTTTTTAAACAAAAGAATTTATCATTCTTACATGAAAATTTTTAGATATAATCTCCGAATTTCTTTGTTCTTTATCTTATGAATGTGATTTGAAAATATGCAAACGTCAGAGAAAGCAAATTTTGGCAAGCATTTTAAACTATTATTTTATCCAATATTTTTGACTAATGATGTTTCAAATTTTTTCTTTTATTTCTTGGAATTATGCAGTTTGTTCTTAATTCAGGATAATTATACTTAGGCATATTTTATATTATTTTAGAAAAAATTCGATGCACAATTTTCCAACGTATATAATACATTTATTTTTCTTTCTAATAAACTATCATTAAAAATTTCTATTAAATTTGCTTATGGATTTTTTTAAAATTTCATTTTAATAAGTATTTCATGATGCAGTGAGAATCGATTTAATCAAATAAAAATTCAATTAAAATATTTAATCAGAGTTGTGCTCATGATATTTAATTATTTATTATATATTTAAACATATTTATGTATAAATCGAGATAGTTAGAGTTTTAATATTTAACATTTATTTTCATGGAATATACATACAAAAAGTGTACTAGTACATATTGTAGCCTTTAAAATTGAATACTGCTTAAATGGATTCTGTACAGTCCATCATCAATGGGCAGTATATACTCCCTTGGTTTTTAATCTGAATTTGACAGATATGCATACCTGCATGTCCAATTCAAATGCTATTTACAATTACGAATGCTAAATACATTTTAAAAGGATAACCATCAAGCATAAAAATATTGTTTCTGCAGCCTTTTGAAATCTACTGCGAATACAGTTTTTCCTTTTAAAAGAATGGAACAGATGCCGTATAATCCAGGATTCCAAATTGTGATTTTGGTGATATTTTGACGGATTTCCTTATGTATGTGGCAACTTGTCTTTTACTACTTCATAGATATGGAGACTTATAATAATTATGCAGGAAATTCTATTTTGGCAATCCTAGTATTTACGTCATCACGCACTTCACAATACATCCTGTTGGCATCATTTTTTCATCACCAAAATAATTCAAAATTTGGCATCCTGGATTATATGACATCTGTACCGAAAGCATAATCTCAGATCTCTAAACAAAGATGGATTAGCCATCCTTTTCCAACGAGCGCATTAAATTGAAATTATCAATCGTAGAAGTATGTTTTGAAATCAACTCTGCAATTATTCGTGAGACTGTAAGATAAGCTAGAGGTTATATTCACATCCACAGCGCTAAGAAACTATCAACATTTATCACTTTTGCTGTAATACACTATTGTGCATCTAATTCTAAATGACCTACTACTCTGTAATTTAAGTCTGCTATCACATTTTCTCTCAAATTCCATTTAATTTTTTCATTTATTCATAATTGTGAATAAACCATCATTTATTAAATTGTGACTAAAAAAATTGTTGGTTTGAGCCTGCAATACATTAGTGCAAAAAATTCTCAGCTATTCTCCATTACTTAATAATAGCCACACAAACAACGAAATGATTAGTGTCTGATCCAACAGTTTGTGGCATCGATTACAACCTCAGGCAAAGTTTATATTAGTTCGAAATCATATCTTGATCTAATCTTGTATGTATTAAATAAAATAATCGTGTTAAATGGTAAATCTTGAATTACTACTTGTGTTAATAATATAGCCGTTGATCTGTGAACAAGTAAACCTTTGTTTAACTTTGCTTGTTGTAATCTTAAATTTTATGTAGCATATCCAAATTTTAAAAATGTTAAATAAGTTTTGAATAATTCTTTTTACAAGTAAAATATTTTTTTAACTTTTAGAAGCTACTATTTTTAAAAATATGATTACTTAAATATGAAGAGGATTTTGCAATAATTCATCTTTGAAATGTAATTGAAACATTTAGTCACTTAAGTTACTTTTATATGGATCTCTCACCATTGTTAGAAGATAATGATAAGCACTTAAATTTTTGTCCCTAATAAATTAAGAAGGGAACGGTAATTAATTGGGAAAATAATATTTGTTACTCTAATAAAATATGAAATGAAAGTTAATTAACACTTAATAATGAAAAGACACTGCTATAAAACATAATATACATTTTTTTTTATTTTCAAAAGTATATTCCCTTGAAGTACTAGTAATTGTTCTAAGTTTGAACAGCGACAGATATGAAGTCAATCAATTTTGTTTTGTTTGTCATAATTTTGAAAAATTTTAATTATCATATTAAACTTTTTTTTCAGAGTGAATATTCTCATGGACTGATCTAAATTTGCTGCTCACGGCGATGACCAACAACAACATCTTTAAAGATTGGCACAGATGCCGTATAATCTAGGATGCCAAACTCTGAGTTTGGTGATTTATTGGCTGATTTACGTCATAGATATAGAGACCTATAAAAATTATGCAGAAAATTCTATTTTTGTAACATTATTATTTATGTCATCACGCACGTCACAATATGTCATCTTGGCAACATTTCTTCATCGCCAAACAAGTTCAGAATTCATATTCGTTGATTACTCGGCATCTGTGCCTAAAGATTATATTATGATAACATTATTAATAATTAATATAAGATATATTATTAATATTATGATTTTTGTTTTTGTATAAAGTATTTTCTAGCAAATAAAATTATCAGTATTTAATAAAAGATTGCTTTTCAATGAAGTGTTATGTACTTTAAAAATTTTTACAGTTGCAGAAATAAAGACTCTAAAACGTGTTTTTTACCGAGAATAAGCAAGTAAACCTTTCCAAAAATACTTACTTTCTTCCCTCAGTAGAAATTTGAATAAGCAGTTCTTTTTTGCAATTCTTTGATGAAAAATTGTATTTCAATATAAAAGTTCAAAGTTTATTTTTTGAAATTTTTCTTAAATTTTTTTACATACCATTGTAAGTCTACTTTTGTAAAAAAAATGAAATATTTAAGAAAAAACATAATAGGGAAAAATTTAAAGAAGATTAATCATTTAACAACAATTGCTCAAGTCGTAGAAAATGTCTTTTATCAAGTATGCTTAAATTAAATATCGACTAAATATGTTTCGTTTGCTAAAAATATAATATCTAGTTTTTAATTTCTAATCTGAATCCAAATTTGATTAGCTCTTAAAAAAACAAATAATCCTGTAAAAGAAAATTAGTACTAAGTTTTTTAATGGATATTGAATGAAATAAATAAATGTACATAGTTTATGAAGAACTCGATTATAATCAATTATATTTCTCCTTTTAATTAATGAAATAATATCCTCAAATTCGTATTCTGGTGGTTATTTCAAGATAATTATTCATTGTAAAACGCGTGTAATTACACATAATTGATATCTGTATACTTGATCACAAACATTTTTATTATTTATTTAGAAAGAAAATATGTGTGTGTGTTATGTGGTTTAGTATCTTAACATCCAAAAACTTATAAAATCGAATGAGAAATTACTTATAAGAATAACATGATCTTAAAATGAATGAATAAAGGAAACCAGTATATATTGATCTCCGTTTTATAAAAAAGATGATTTTTACTAACAAATAGGGTTAATTTCTTTATTACATTTACCAAGCAACACTAGCTATTGATATTAACTCACCCTTTCCAATTAATTTCCTGATATATTTTTGTATTTCTAATAAAATTTAAAATTAGTTAAACTATTTATTCCCCATATTACTTTTGAAACCTATTTTTAATTACTTTAGGCCACTTTAAAGAGCTTTACTAGTATATGCAAATAAATTGCTCATATTTACTTAAAGTTTCAAAAGAAGAATTTACTAGATTCATATATTTCATACCAATAATAATCACTAAATCCCACCATTTTTCACAAAATACTCTTTTCAATTTATGATTCATTCATATCAATGTTTTTTTATTTACTTTTTGGAAATGAAATTTTAAAGTCCTTTCATTTTAAGTGTATGATAAAAAGTCAAATCAATAAACCTTATGCCGAAAATCGATTATTAATTTATAGGAAGTAAAGATTGTTAATTATCTTAAGTAAATGATGGGTGATAATACAAATAAGAAATGTAAGCATGCAAAAAAATTGCATTTACACTTTCATTACATAACTTTCCTATAAAATATAATGTAAAAACGGTCGACATTTTTTTGTTATGAAAAAAAAACACTAAAAAAATTTTAAAATGCAAAACTTACATTGAAATCTCATAAATTAATTATTACAACGAAAATTATTGCATGATGACAAATGTTCAATGCATACTTTTACTCAAAGTATTTAAAATTTTTTAAATGCAATAATACGTTTTTCTAAATAAGAAAAATATAGTAATTTCGATTTGAATACTATTTTCCTGTTATCTGAAATGATATTTTTCCTAATATATCAAATTAAACGAACATGAATACACTCATTTTATGTGTTGTGTAGAAAACAGTAACAAAAATCTAATTGTTTGTATAATCGCTTACTTTTGAACTTGTACATACTATCTTAATATGTTATATGCAAATACTTCTAAGACGTAAATATTTAAATTTCTAATTTATTACGCTCTAACACTTTTTTAATTAAAAAACTGAATTCATTACAATTTAATGAATTTAACTATATTTTTATAGTTACTTATTTTCTCTTCTACATTTGCTGATTTCGAAATTATATCAATCTCATACTGTACCTTAGTCTTTATTCCAACGAACATGTTTTTACTTTGGTTTCTTCTTTCAAATTTTCAATTTATACACTTAATTACAGTGAATGTAAATATTGGTTTATACTAAAATTATTTAAAATAATTTAAATGATCTAAAAACTTATTAGAAAGTTAAAAGTAAAATAAATTTTCCATAAGATATTTTTTTAAAGAATTTATTATACTGAATTCAAAATATCAATTTTACAATGAATATTCTGTATTTTACCAGAAATAAATTCCCATAAAGGCTTATATTCATTTAAGTACATCATTAATTCATGCTCTTTTCATATATTCTAAGCGTTTACTGGATAAAAATTGTATAGTTAAGCTTCAATCGTTTTTTCAAACCGTAGAAATATGATCGTTTTTATCTCAAACTTCTCAAAAATAATTATTAATTAAATTTTGTCATATTTGGTGGTATTTGTATCTGATGACAAAAAAAGATGTTATTTAATTATTTTTGCAAAATTTCAAAAGTTTTTGCCTTAATATAGAGTTTGAAATTGAATAATTTTAACTCATTAAAACTGAATAAGATGTGATATAAAAATCTATATAACTCACTCTGTATTGAGAGACATATTCAAATTAGCTCACATCTAGACTGAAGTAAAATGGGATTAATGCTTTTCTTTTAATAATTTTGACTTTTTATATCCATTATAATTTAAATTATTCAAACCAATTTCATCATGCCTAGTAAATATTTTTCTAAAAGCTTCTTTTTTATTAGATTTGGTGAACAATACTTTTTCAAGTTTTTGATTTTCACCATTTTACTAAACTAAATTTCTTTGTCGTGTGTCTTCATCTGTTGTACATAAGAAACAACAAACAAGCAAAAGTTGTTGTTGTCGTTTGCCAGTTAGGCTGGCAATATGGGGTGCGCTGCTCCACTTTTTCAACTGAACCATGTTTTGGTGTGGAGCCCGACTTCTTCAATACACACATGCCATAGGGACCCGTTAATAGGGTAGGCAATCATTTACAACACATTCATACACAGAAAGGACAAAGACAGGAAAGATAGAGAGAGATAGTACAACCATATCCGAACGGGGATTCGAACCCAAGACCTCCCTATCCGTAGTCAGGGACTCTGACCACTAGACAGGGTGGGCGGCAACTAGCAGAAGTAGAGAGTATTTATTGATTGAGATGAGGAAACCAGACAGGAATCGGAGAGAGAGCTGTGATATTTTTTAAACCGGTATTCATTACAGGCAGAAAGTTCAATTTTCTTCAGTTTTACTTACATGCCTTATTCAGGATTCAAACTCGAAACATTTCGATGAGAGCCGAAGTTCATAACCACAATACAGGCTGGACTGTTCGATTGTATATTTTACTTGAAATAATAAGCCGCCCAACTTGTCTATTGGTCGTAGTGCCTGACTGCGGATAAGGAGGTCCTGGGTTCGAATCCCAGTTCGGGCATGGATGTACTGTCTCTCTCTATCTATAATGTCTTTGTCCTTTCCTTGTATGAATGTGGAGTGAATGGTTGCCTATCCTATAAACGGGTTCCTGTGGCATGTGTGTACTGAAGAAGTCAGACTCCTAATCAAATATGGTTCAGTTGAAAAAGTGGAGCAGCGCACCTCATATTGCCAGCCTAGCTGGCACACGACAACAACAACTTGAAATAATAAATGCTGCAATAGTTTCTGAAATTTGAAGTTAAATAATAAAATAATTATATTATTAAATAGTAAATAATAAAATAAAGTTTATCAATGGAAGTTAAAATAATCTAACGATACCTACTGTCATTTAACAATAAAATCAAAATAAAATATATTTTGAAATATAAAATCTGAATAAATGAGACGTGAATATTTATTGTTATCAGATTCTGTGATCCAAAAATTTTATAAGTTAACGCAAATATTAATCTCTTCAATAAAATTAACAATATATATTTAACAATTTAAATGTTAATAACGAAGAAATTTAAAAGAACTGTTCATCGAAAAAATATTTGCGGTAATAAAATAGAGGTGATATAAATATACAGAATATTTTAAATTTAAGAGGAATGCTAAAAAGAGTAAACGTAAAATAATAAATAATTAAATTATTGACATTAACATGAAATTACTTTATTTTGAATATCAAAATATTTAAACTTAAAAAAGCATTTATCCCTATACTTGGGACTAATTATTTTGCAGTTACTTTACACTTATAAGTAATAATATAATCTATATGCTTAATATTCAAACATTGTAAATGCATACATGCATATTTAAATATTTTTAATGATCACAATAGATTCATTGCCTAAATTCAAAAGCAACTTTCTTTGCATATATTTATTTCTTTAAAAAAGTAAAATTTGCATTTTAAAATCGTAATTTTCGAGAACATTGTACAAAAATTTTTATTTTTCTCATGATTTTTATAATAAAAATAATGTTTTTACTAACAAATTATTGTACAAGGTATTCAACTTTTACTTCATTAATTGTTATAACATTTTAAATGCTTCAAAAGAATTAGATTAAAGATCATATTTAAAAGAAAATAACATTTCACGATAAAATTTACTGCACAATTTTAAATAAATTTTTTCTATTTCCATTAATTATTAGCTTAATGTCTAGAAAAAACTAAAGGAAGTGTTATAATTTCTAATTTTTTATAAATTATCCAATCTTGTTAATCCCCAATGAAAAAATATGCAATTGAATTAGGGAATAAATTTTCTAATATTTTAAGAATAAAAGTGTAATTATTTATTATAAGTCTAATTAAAATATTTTAAGCCACTAAAGGAATATATTTTTTCTTAATTAAATAAAACATTAATTATATAAAATGACAGTTTTTGTTTCATTTTAACAAAAATATTCAGGACAAGTTTTATAATAAAAGTAGATTGATATTTAATGACATTAGCATGATTAAAATTTCTTGCTGTTTAAACAACTAAAAAAAAATTAATCAACTTTCAAGATTGGTATTAAAAAATTCAATTACTTTCTTTGCTTGAATTAAATTCTTAGGTGCATTTTCCCTCCTGTCTTTAATCGATTTTCGAGATTTTTTTGACTTTTGATTGAAATAAATTATTGCTTGAAGATAATGTTAAAACTTATGTTGATAATTATCTTATTATTCTTCAATACAAATGCAATAGATATTATCATCAATTTCCTCATGTTTCACTATCAAGATCAATGTTTTATTTTCTAAAGGAAAATGCTGTAAGTATTATTCAAATCCAAATCAGAAATTTGTGTAAAAATGAATTTGTAAACAAATTCATTAGAAACTAAAATTAATGATGGACAGTATTTCATAGCTTCAATCCTAACATACTCTCCATGGTGCATCACATACTGTCAACTGATTCCAATGCCTTCTTCAAAGCCTAACTACACTGCTGGGCAGCCAAATTGAAACTCCAAGAAAGACAAGAGATATCACAACAAAATTTATTTTGTAGATAACATGTTGAACAAATATCAAATGATCAAACTTATAGACTTCTGTGCAGTGTTGTTTCTGCCAAAATCAGTTGCCAGAGTAGCCGCCATTGTTGGAGATCACCGCTGCTACATGCCTCGGCATTGATTCAAAGAGACTTTGGATGGGTTGTCGGGGTACAGCAGACCAAAAGCAGCTTCCAAACGTTGGTATAGTTGATCTGGTGTGGCAGCTGGGGATGTATCTGGGCCAATCGTTCAGCAACTGTAGATCAAAAGTTTTCTATTTGTGAATGATCCGGAGAACGAGCCGGCCAGGGAAGCAATGGACGTCTTGCAGACAGACTCCTCTGCTGTAAAGGAATTCGAATGGTACGCGTAGACACTGCAATACAGATTGAAAAGTGCAGTGCTATGGATTGTGATGTGGCTGAGTGATCCGTCAATGCCATGCGCACAATTTGCCTGTCATCACGTAAAGTGGTGCACTAAGGTAGATGCAATCGATTATGTCATTCCATAGTACCCTCCTGCATCCAACGATTGCATATCCGCAATATAGTTGATTCGTTTCGTCCAACATGACTACCAATTTCCCTGAAAGATAATCCCCAATCTCGGTAGGCATGTAACTTTAATTTGTTGAATTCGGAAACTTGATCAAAAAATGATCGCTTTTTTTCTACGAGTTATAATTTATCTTTTTTTATGAAAAAAAAACAAGAAAACACAATTACTGAACTTGATATCGCAGAAATCTCCAAGATTTCAATAGAGCTTTGAAGTTGAGCTACAGACGAGAGTGATGTGCATCTGCGCTGAAATTCTAATCATTTGCATATCTCCCTCCACTAATGCACATTGTAAATTTCATGTTATTTGCATGCTTTCTTCCGGGTGTAGCATTTATGGTGGCCAGCAGTGTATTTAGAATATTTTAGAAGAAAAAAAACTAAGAAGAATCTAGTGATACTCCTACTCACTCCTGGCACAGGAATAGTAAGCCAGGTATAATTCTAAAGCTCTCATTGATAAAATAAAATGTATCATCCCCTTATGGTTTGCCAACGACCACCTGAAATGTTCTGTATTTTCTAAGGGTGAGAAACCCCACCTACTCTGTTTATTTAAAAAGCCAGCAACACCGGATTCTTGGAACATTAAATTCTTCGTAAGGAAAAAGTTATTCTTCTCTTTTTCTTATTTTTGACTTTTTAAATGTCAGCGGATTCATGGGATTGGAGATAAACAATGACAATAACACATTTATGAAGAATGATACAATTTATTGGTATATAATTGTTTCGTATTATAAAATTTAAATGACATTCTATAAATTTCATAACATATGAAGTCTAAATAAAAATTTGTAAATTTATAACATACCTTTGTAAAGATATTTTGTATAAGCACATTAGAGATTATTAAGAATATTCTTATTCACCAGTATATTTTCCAAGATATTAAACATTTATTGTTTGAAATTTCCTACATGTATTTATCATACATTGAAAATTACGTTGCAACGAGCTCAAAGGTGAGGATCAGTATAGTGTATGCGCGCTAGATTCTTCCGCCCTCCTCCCTTTCGGTTATATTTTCAATGTTCACCAGTATATTTTCCATGATATTACACATTTATTATTTGAAATTTCCTACATGTATTTATCATACCTTGAAGTTTACGTTGCAACGAGCTCAAAGGTGAGGATCAGTATAGTGTACGCGCGCTAGATTCATCCGCCCTCCTCCCTTCCGGTTATATTATCAATGTTCACCAGTATATTTTTCATGATATTACACATTTATTATTTGAAATTTCCTACATGTATTTATCATACCTTGAAGTTTACGTTGCAACGAGCTCAAAGGTGAGGATCAGTATAGTGTACGCGCGCTAGATTCTTCCGCCCTCCTCCCTTCCGGTTATATTATCAATGTTCACCAGTATATTTTTCATGATATTACACATTTATTATTTGAAATTTCCTACATGTATTTATCATACCTTGAAGTTTACGTTGCAACGAGCTCAAAGGTGAGGATCAGTATAGTGTACGCGCGCTAGATTCTTCCGCCCTCCTCCCTTCCGGTTATATTATCAATGTTCACCAGTATATTTTTCATGATATTTTATACATATAATTTTCAATCATCTATACAATTCTGGAGAAAAAATTAGCTTCATCATTATTATTTATGTATATACTGTCGTAGTGTAAAACGAAATGACCAAACCCTGATAAAATAGATGTGTATATTTTTATTGCACTTTAAGTTTAAGAGTTTCCTCTTTTCCTTTCAAACAAAGCTGTAACAATATAAAGGAAAGGATGTAATAAAAATTGGCACAAGGGGACAGGTGCAATAAAGGAATAAATTCATCCTTTCGGAATGGATGGATGATCTTGAGAAAATTGCTAGGAAAGTTTATGTTTTATGATATGTTTTATTTGTCAATCTGACCAGTCGGGATTGAGCGGGAGAGATTTCTGACCTAACCCATAGACGTGTAGGAGGTAGTATGGAACTTTGGAAAACCAATGGTGTAAAAAGGAGGAGCTAAGACGAGAATTAAAAACTGCATCTAAAAATGGAAGATACACACAGAATCCCCAGAGAAGCCCTACATAGAAAAGGAGTCCAAAATTGAGGACTGGGTCCTCATTGAGCATAATAAGAAGCTAAAAAGATGTTAGTTGTAAACGGAGTACAACTGCCCTGTCCAGTAGGAGCCCTGCTTCAACTTTCCTGAATGGAGATGCAGATGTCCGACAAATAGATGAGTAGAAGAGACGATAAAGTCTGAGGAGAGATAACAGAGAAAAGGGGGAAATCTCATGAGCAATGAGCAAACCAAGCGAGATCCGATAATGACATTGACGATAAGAGACACCACACTGCTACTTCTAAAAGGGGTGAGTCTGATCTCTCGTTCCTTGTCCGTCGGGTCACACACTCAGTTATGATATATTAATGTGCAATTGTCATAAAACAAATAATAATGTTAGAATTTCAATTATTTTATCGAGAATGTTTTAACTGTAAATGTATTCCTCTTGTAATTAAGTTACTAAAATAAATTATTAAGTTTTATTGTATTTTTGTTTTGAATTTATCTCTATCATTCAATTATTAAAAACAAATCTGGATTTCCTTGGAATTTTCCTTCAATTTCCGAATTTCACTACTGCATTTTTTCGTGTTTACTTGTATTTTTTAAGTATTTATTGAAAAATATTTAAATAAAAGATTATATATATTTTAAGTATTTAATATTCATTCTATATGTTGTTTTTAAGAGAATCAATTAAAATCAATTATTTATGTGAAGTGATTCCATTATAAAAGGTTATAATTTCAAAAATAACAAACTGTGTCTTTTTTTGAAATCTAAATTTTGATTCACCTTAAATCTAAACCTACCACTACTATATTGCTAATTATATATATTGCATTAATATATTGCTTAAAGAAGTGTTATTTGCTTGTAATGATAATTACTGACTCTCAGCCAGTAAAGTGGTTTGGCAACAAAATCCGTTCTCACCGAATTCTGTTCCGGTTCATATTCTGAGTAAAATATGGATGTAAAACTGTGAAAAAAGCCGAAATTTCTGTCTATGATGTTTCTCCATTTTGAAAAAGAAAGCAGTTTTTCTTCCTGTCATCGTTCTCATCAATAAATGTTCTCATGTACACCAGATGGAGACATATGGCACAAAATAAATGCTGCGTTAGTTTCTTAAATTCAATATTAGGAAAAATAAAATAATAAAAGTTTTTAAGTGAAATTTAATGTATATCAGTGAAAGTTAAAATGAAATTCAAAACAAATATGTCTTGAAATATAAAAGCTTAGCTCAATTAAAATTAGCTCAATTTTATTTTATATATATGTTGAAACAAATACCAGCTTCTTCAATAAATTTAACAAAATATATTTAACATTTTAAATGTTTATTACGATGTCTCTTTGAAAAGAATGTTCATCGACTTTAAGGAATATTCTATATAAGTACCTTTTTTCACGTTTTGACGTGATGGTAATAATATTAAAAGCTAAACTCCATGACCCGACACCCCATGTGGGCCAAGGCCTACAGTGCCCATAACTGTCTTCATGACCGAGGTCCTTGGGGTGCGAAGCATATGTCCCAGTTAGGTGGTCAGCCTAACGTAAGACCTCCAGTGTTTAGTTCCCAAGCATGCTTGGTACTCAGTTAATCGACCCACTGAAGGGATGAATGGCTGTGTCAAACTTGCCCAGCCGAGGATCGAACCTCGGACCTGTGTCATGTGAGCGTGTAACGTTGCCACTAAGCCACTGGGCATCTATTAATATTAAAGGCAATTATAATCTCTTCACTATGGAAAACAAATGTGTTCAAAATATAACTTTCTGTTTTATTTTCGTTTTTACCCAGAGATACTTTTAATAACTGTTGTCTTTTTGTTTTCAAAATGTCTCAGAAAAGACAATTTTTTATCAAGTTTCATTCAATAGCTTTCTCTATTGTAAGTATACACTGAATGTATGTTTCATTTGATAATTCATAGTAGAAGTTTGATTTTTGGTTTTTTTAAGATTTTCTTCAATTCTATTTTCTGTAGTTCATTTATATAACGCTTCTGAAGTCAAGAACAAATTTTATCAACAGTTTTTCTAATTACTGATGTCAATGCAATAAGTTATTGCCATGCATAACTCATTAAATTTCCTTTAATTTTCATTCGGTCATGATATAATCATTGATATATTCATTGAAAATACTTGTTGTTGTGAAGTCACCTGCGGTAGACCACAGGGAACATGTTGTTATCAAAAGTTTCCGATCGATATAAAATAAGATAAAAATTATTGCGATATTTTTAATAAATTAAAATATTTTGTGACTAATTACTGCTGTTTTTTTAACTTATGTAAATCAATTTATTTATAAAATTATTTATCTAAATATGAATTAATAATATTTTCATGGTTTATTTTTGATTAAATATGGAATTCAACCTAAGGAATCTTATTGTCATTTTAAAAACTCATTAATAATTGTTATTTTCATTTGTTGTTGTTACTAATGACACTTGGACAAGCCAAGCTCGCTATGCCTTTGCTATGTGAATTTAAGTCAATTGGGAGCATCTTTCGTTTTAATCAGATCACCATGAAGGTGAAAGTACGACTTTGCTCTATACACATGCTATAGGTACCCGTTTATAGGGTAGGCAACCATTCACACCTCATTCATACAAGGAAAAGACAAAGACAGAATAGATAGAGAGAGAAAGTACATCCATGCCCGGAGCTGGGATTCGAACGCAGGACCTCCTTATCCACAGTCAGACACGCTGACCACTAGACAAGTTGTTCGGTGGTTATTTTAATTTAATTTTAAATATGAAATTAATGAAAATAAAAACAGACTTGCATTTCGTTTCTCTAACTCCGTAGAAAAAGTTAGTCAAAATATTTGAATTATGATTTTAAATTTATGAATAAAAGTTAATGATAGAAGTATATTAAAATGCTATATGTAATATTTTTCGAGACAAACCCTTATAAGGGGTACTCGGGTTAAATATTTTTATAGATAATTTATAATTTTTTAATATACTTAAAAAATAATAATGTAAAAGTAAAGGATTTCTTTAAATTCCAATTTCTTTCTTTTGTTGTTACTTATATACACACACAGATCACCATAATCAATTATAAATAACTTAAAAATACTCTTAAATTATAGTAGTATTATAAAATAAACAACCTGAAGGAAATGTAATATTATAAATTACTTATTTAAAATGTTGAGTATTGCAAATTCATTTTAATTAATGGTATATAAATTTTGCATTTTTCGGCACAAATGCCGTATAATTCAGGAAGCCAAATTCTGAGTTTGGTGACTTTCTGAGAGATGTTATTATGTATCTGGCAACCTGACTCTTATTACGTCATAGGTATGAAGACCTATAAAATTATGCAGACAATTCTATTTTGGCAACCCTAGTATTTACAGTATTTACGTCATCGCGCATCGTCATCTTAGTATTTACCTAATTACGCCCGTTATCTTGGCACCATTTCTTTGTCGCCAAAATAATTCAAAACTTGCCCATTATAAAATAAAATTTTTACCATTTTTACAGATTATATTTGTGAATAATTAGATATATTAATATTTCACAATAGTAATAGATGTGTTATATACAAAATTTAGTGATTATTTTCTTAGCATCTTTCAAAAAGAAAATTTTTATTTATCCGTCATCATGTTTATTATAATTATTGTAAAGAATTTTAAACAATATAAGTAACGTTTTGTTTGTTTAGTATACATTATATCTACTTCAATTTTTGTATTACAATGTAAAGCACTTCATAAATGTAGTAGGAGAAAATTTTCAATTTTAAACATTAATCAATATTTGATATGATTGATGGATAATATTGAGCATTTTAATTAATTGTGTACCTTTAGTGTACATTCTAATATAAATAAGTAAGTTGACATTTGATTTCTAGATTACTCTAAAGTGTAAAGAAGGAATTTAATATGTAGTTAGAAAGTATCTCGATCAATCAAATAAACATTGATCTTCTGTTCAGACAGTTCGAGTACTCTTATTGTTAAGAAAAGTTATAATTAATATCATAAGGCATAGTATATTAGGAATTCCTTAAGTATTATACATTCATGTGACAGTTACTAACACTTTATGTGAACAATAATTAATATAAACTAACGCTTTGAAGAAAAATAATCATAATGTTTTTTAAGGAAATTTCACAGACGAGTGTTATTTAGTACTTTAACACATCTTCTCCAGGATTTATTTGATCATGAAAAAATTTTGATTTTAAAAATAATTAATAATTCCCATAAATAAAAGTTTAATGTATTATACGAAATTGGCTGTTTTTTTTTAAATTTTATACGTGAGTTATTACATACATTTGAATTTCATGACAATAAATTTACATTATTGATCACTAATATAACAGAGAAGTGTTTTTTTCTGATATATCTATCACTTTTTTCAGAATAAAAATAAACAGAATAATAATGAATTAAATAATATGATTTTTATTTAAAATATCTGCCAACTATTTCTTCAAAAATAATTTTTATATTTTGTTGTTTTTTGATAAATTGTGATGTAAAAACATAAAATTAAAAAAATAATTGTAATTTAGTATAGCATATTTTTGTGAAATTGGCTATTTTTAGGTAATGAAATTTTAACTGATATCAATAAATTTTACTGAAATTTTTATATGTTAGTAGCTGTACAATTTTCTACAAAAAATGTAATGCTTCTAAAAGTTTATGGAAAATTGTAGTGCATCAATCTTAAACTTAATTTGCACATAGGGCTTAGGGATAGTAATCTTTTGATATGAAGCAAAATGTAAGAAAAATATTGAGTGATAAAGAAAATCTGATTAAAATATACATCAATATGGATATTTTACAAAATTTTACAAAACATTCATTTTAAAAATTGATGAAAATAAAAGAAAAACTGATCATATATATATATATATATATATATATATATATATATATATATATATATATATATATATATATATATATATATATATATATATATATATATATATATATATATATATATATATATATATATATATATATATATATATATATATATATATATATATATATATATATATATATATATATATATATATATATATATATATATATATATATATATATATATATATATATATATATATATATCAAATTTTTATTGCATTCCCCAAAGATAAAACTACTTAAATCATGTAAATCAAGTTTAATAAAAAATATCCATTATTACTTGAGACATCGAGTTAAAAGGAGATTTTGTGAAGAATGTTATGAGAAAATCGCCTATAAAATGATAGTTCCGCTTTTGATTGCGATGATATTGCCACTTCTTTTCGAATATATAAGCCAAATAACGGTCTCAAACACATGGCTATTAATCATGAAAAAACATCAAAAAAAGTACCACATATTTTGCCACTTCTAGCTTATGGCACATCTGGATTAACTTCCGCCTTTTTTTTTAAAAAAAAAGACGACTATTTTAAAATTCCTATAACTTCATTTCTATTTAGCATTCAATGAAATTAGCCTTTCATCCCTTCAGTGGATTGATAAATTGAGTACCAAGCATGCTTGGAAACTGAACACTGGAAGTCTCACGTTAAGCTGACATTGTAACTAGGACATATGCTTCGCACTTTAGGGTCCTAGGTCATGAAAACAGTTATGGGTACTGTAGGCCTTGACCTACAGGGGCTGTCGTGCCCCAGAGTTTAGTGTATATATTAAATTGCGACTAAGACATATTTAACATCCCCCAGCCACCATTAGAGAACATTACAGATTGGGACTTGAACTTACTACCTTCCGATAATGAGATCGACGCCTTAACCAACTAGGCCACCTTAATTCTTTATAAATAATGTATTAATTAACTTACTATTATATATATATATATATATATATATATATATATATATATATATATATATATATATATATATATATATTATTAATTTTTTATTAATTAAGGTTAAAGTATGGGATAACTTCAAATCAAGTGCATTTAAAATGGATTAAAAACAAAAATATTGCTGCCTTTTATTCGATTCTAATATATTAAAAATATTTGAATCTCACAATAAGACAAAAATATTTTTGTAGTTAATATATTTGAAATATAATTCTACATAATATAGCAAATTATGTTAATACAGTATTCAGATATTTTTCTTTTTAATTCATATTTGATATTTTTTTCGAACACATCTTTTCAGTATGTGCTTTTTTTCCCCATTTTCTATATAAATTTAATATAGTTTCTATAAAATATACTACAGATTTAGAGATTTGAATTTAACTGTTTTGTGTTTCAGCGTAGTCTATAATAAAAATAACTTTTTTAATTTTCATTTAATGCATTTTATAAGTATGTTGTACTTATATGGTATTGTCAATTAATGGAAGTATTAATGTTACTTGATGATCCTGTGTTATTTTGTCATTTTGTCATTTTAATAATTGATGTCATTTTATGCCCTTCATTAAAAATGTTGGTCAATTTAGAACATAATTAAAGAAAAATAAAGATAATTATAATACTTAGTTTTTTTAGGTGCATCAAAATATTCTAATTAAAAAAGATACTTCAGAAAACAATTTAGTTTTATTCTATGATATGAATTAATTTACAAGAATTTATCTAGAATAGTTGTAAGTAGATAGATAAAGTTAAATAGAATAAATGTGAAATATAATTATTTGAATCTGATTTTAAACATAAATAATTAATTCTTGAACAAACAGTACCCATGTATGTACGTGGATAGATTTGGTAGAATTAAAACTATAATTAAAGTCTTCTACAGTATATATATATATATATATATATATATATATATATATATATATATATATATATATAAGATAAACAAGTGAAATTTTCTTTACCTGCCATAGGTCAAATGTAAATGTGAGTTATTTTTTAAATAAGATTTAGAGTTAAGTATTTATATTACTAACTCTTTTTTTTTATCATTTATGCATTATATTCATTATTATTTATTTTAAGTTTATTTGCTTAAAGAGAGTGTGTTGTATATTTTTAATTAAGAAAATTCTTGAATAGTTATAACTGTAAGAGAATAAGTTTAAGTATTATTCTACTAAATCAACATTATTTTTATAACAATTACATAGATGAATTAGAAAGTTTTATTTTTATGAATGAAATCGTGTTCTTATTAAACTATTTTTACTTCCTTAAAAAATTCTTAATTTGCAAAATTTTTATTTTTTCAAATAAATTAATGTTTGATAATTTTCATTAGCTATTAATTTAAACTGAAGTTTTTATTATTAGTAACATAACTGAAAGGATAAAATAAAAATATTATATTACTTTAATTAGCAGACACAAATGTTTTTGAGTAGAAGAAATATCTTACTTACTGATGAACTTGCTAAACAAGGATCGTCTTTTGCTCGCATCGGTGCAGAACCTTCTTGTGGGATCAATTTGAAGACCGCAAAATCCAATGTTCTTAGATGGGAAAAACGGAAGATGTATGAAGCTTGGCTCAACACTCCTAGTCAAACCCACGCTAAAAGTATGGTCTGTGGATCATCAGCAAGGATTGTCTCTGAAATTCAAAGATGCTCTTGGTAGAAGATAAGTATAATCGTAGGCTTCATAACTGGGCACTACTATTTCAGAAAACATCTTCATAAAATGTGACTGTTTCAGCAAGACCCTATCTGCAGGAAATGTCATACGCAAGAGGAAACAGCCAAGCATATCATTTACGAATGCGAGGCTCTTGCCCTCCCTAGATTAACTCCTTAGGCATCATCCATACTAGAGAGTTACACCTGGACTCCATTAAAGGGTTATATCTGACTTTATTAATAAAGTGGGTGACCCGAGAAACTGGAACTAGGAAACATTGGGTTTTGAGTTAATAGTACAAAATGCTGATAAAAGCAGAGGTGCCCAATGACATACAAACCCAACTCTAAGAAGAAGAAGAGCATATAAAGAAAAATCTAAATTAACTGTCATACTTTTGAAATTAAATTATTTGATAATATATCAAATTGCAAAATCTAAGGATTCACCCCATCTCGATAGTACGTTATTAGTAAGGTACTTTATTTAGAAAATAAACTGAATATAAATATTTATTTAAAACAGAACATCACAGTGTGATCTGTGTGACAGATCATTTTAAATACAGTTTAGACAGTAGGCTCTATCATATCTTAAATTTGTTTTGCATATCAGAAGAATTTTAATGTACTAATTGAATATTTTTTAGTATTGGCATAATAGAATTTGCATAAAATAAGTTAATTCTTTATAACGGACTATAACATTAATATATATTTTAAAGAGTAACCAATTTTTATGAGAAGATGATTTTAAATATTTTTCTAGGATTCCGTAGGAACATAAAAAGCGAACATAAAAATATATATAATAATCAAATTATTTTATTTATTTTTAATAATTTTAACTTTTGTACCTTTGTTATCTTCCGGAAAAGTAGTTAATTATAATGAATTTCATAAGTAATATATCAAAATTTATTTTAAATGAACACTAGATTTATTTCAAGTGATAGTAATCTAAAATATTATTTAATCTATGCTATGTGTAAATAAAGAATGATGTAAAACTCGTTAGGAAAAAAATTTCATGAAGAACCTCAGTTTAACCGTTATAGCAATGATGAAAATAATCCTTCATGAAGATTTTATTTTTGTGAAGGGAATACTTTTTTAGTCTACTCTTTTATTTTTTACTCGTGTGGAGAATTGCACCCTAAAGCAATCTACTGATTGAAGTAAGTGAAATAATGTTTGCTAAGACATTTCTCCCAAATGGAAAGTAAAATAAAATTATATTATTTCTTTTTGAACCAATGCAACTCTTAGTTTTATATTTCAAGATATTTCAAAAGATCCCTCTTCGCTAAGTGTAAAATTACAAGTAAAATCCAAAACTGCACATGCAATCAAAGACTTAATAAGAATTTTAAATATATTCTTAGAGAAAATAGAATTTCAGGTATTACTGAAAGTAAGATTATTTTTTTTCTAATATTTCACAATACTTTCAACAATTTTCATTTTATTTTTTATTACATTGAAATTGCATATGGGGATTTGATATACTATATCAGGACTCAGTGTTAGGGAAGCAATCAAAATTAATAATTTGAATTCTCAAATAAATTTTTTGATTATTTTAGTTTAATTTTTAACATATTAAGGTTAATATTAAGAAGTAAAGTGAAATTCAGAAATGCCAAAAATGTTATCAAATCAGTAATTTTCTCATAGCAACTTATATATATATATATATATATATATATATATATATATATATATATATATATATAACTCAAATAACTTAATTTTTTAGATTATAACATTATCTTTAATGACAAATTGATTGATGAAAACAATGCTGTATAAGTATAATTATTCAAATAAATTTTTATTTATCAACAACATAATATTTACTTATTAATAAAATGCATCAGCACTATTTTTTACTTGGACACCAAGAAATTATTTTATTTAAGATGTTTCTCTTTTTAATGCATATTTCAGTTTTATTAGCTGAATTTAATGCGCTAGCACATACACACAGCCATATATATGTAATTATGTATATACATAATCTCAATCAAATCCCTTAATTTCATAAATATTTGTAAGCTTTTTTTTAATTTTAAAAAAATCAAAAAATATTTCTGCATGGAAAACTGAAATTGAAAATTAATTCTAAATTAATATAAATATTCTAACTTTTTAAAAATATTTTTTTTCTAATAATAAATGTTTTATTTCCAATCTCATCAAATATGAAGTTTCAGACTTAGTTCTCTGGTATTTGATACAAAATAAATTTTCATCACTAATATATTTCTTAGAGCTCATTAATATGCTACCAGAATATTTTGTAAACTTGTGCAAGTCTTTTTTGGCACATTTAAGTTATTCTGTACCAAAAATCAGCTACAAATATTAAGTTTCTCTTTTAACAGTTCTAGCTTCTCTTTGTGTGTTTTCGCCTATTATCAGCAATCTGAACCTACACTTTCATAGTCATATTAAGTCCATTGTGATTATTTTCATGTACAAATTTCTTAATTTTTTCCTACGAGTAAAATACATTTTTTTCACTCCTTGTACAAAATACATTTAATCCTATGTCATAAAAGCTATTTTGGTTTCTGTTTTCATATTTACTATATAGTACTTATGAAATTTAAATTTTACTATCACCAAAGAATTATATTTTTTCTTATAATAATAAATTTGCATTTAAAACCAAGCAGTGTTTGCTATTTGTTCTCACATTAACTATATACACTTTTAAAAGAAATGTTAGATTAATTATTTTCCAATTAAAAACAAAACAATTAAATAAGACTTTCGCAGTTTTCATCATATGCATGACTGATACGAGAAAAAATAATACTCTGAAATCTTATTTCGTGAATTAATTTTGCTGGAAATTTTTCCATACCTAAAATGTGATCTCGTTTTTTCGAAAAATTAGAATAATATTCTTACTAGCACCGACTATAATCATTTCCCTCTGTGGAAATATTTCTGAAACATCTCCTCCCATATTAAACTTATTATATCTTGTAAGTCAGTGTGTTAGATTTTAATATGTATATATAAATAAATAAATAAATATATATATATATATATATATATATATATATATATATATATTATATATTCATATATATTAAGATATGCTTAAGTTTTTTTTAAAGTAAATTGTAGCTTTCATATAAAACTTATTAATAAATTGACGCTTTTTATCCAGAAATAATTTTATTCTAAGAAAGTAATCCACGTTAGGAGCAATCTTGTAAATGGCATAAACCTCATTAAGGCAATTTTCTTGTTAATGGTAGCAGCCGACCCATTTTTATGGTTGTGTGTTTAATTTTGTGGTTCTGTGAAAATTAGTAGGATTAAATCTCTGGTAATTGCCTTCCAAAATGCTAATTAAAGGAAGATAAACATTAAAAGTCAGTTCATTTGCGATACATGTATTTAAATTTCAAAGCAATAAAAATACTTAAATTACACATAATTACTTTTTTATAACATATTTAATATCAATATAATATAAAAAAGACGAGTGTTAGCAGATACTAACAAAGTACTTTAATTTTTCATATAAAATAGTTGGGCAATTATTGGTTAAATTTTTTCTAAAATAAACACAAATAAATGCTACAAAAAATAAGTTCAAAATATAACTAACAAAGTTTTATCATACTTTTATGAATTGTTAGTATAAGGAAGTTATTTCATGCATTAACACATTTAATGAAAACTATAATTTAATTCTTTAAGTATTTAACAGATATTAAAAACTAGAGAATTAAAATAATTTAATAACTTACTGGTGATTGAGCTCAGTATTTTACTAATTATTCAAATGTTCTCCTTAAAGTACATAACTAAAATATTTAATAAGTATTTTTGTTCACATTGTTTAAGAAAGTAACCTTATTTTCATGTAAATTATTTTATAAATAATCAATAATTATGAAAAATATTGAAATTTTCTGAGGAAAATTGAAGAATATGTTTAAAACACTTTTTTACTAAATATTAGTTTAAAATTTTAAAACTTAAAACAGAAAATGAAATTTATTAAAAAAGTATTTAAATGTTCGTTGAAGTTTTTTTAATTAAAATAAAATCATTATATAATATAAGTCCATGACTGAATCAATAATAAAGTTATTTTTTTAAAAAAGATATAAAATAAAACCTTATTTGCAATCAATTATGCATTCAGCAATTGATTTCTTTTATTTAGTGTGTTTTTACTAAATAAAAAAAAATCAATTGCTAAAATAGCTTAGAAACGATATGAAATACTATTTATATATAACTATGCAGCAAATAATTTGTTTTTTTTAAAGATGTAACTCAGGATCTACACTGTTTATTAGTTCAATAAGTTATATTAATTATCTTTAAAAGTGGAATTTCAGTTATTATCTGCAAAAGTGGAATTTAATTTATTATTATGAATTCTGTAGTAAGTATGATAAATAGTAATGTTTGTATAGAGATAATTTAAGAAAAATCTGTTCGACATTGGGTATTGGAAAGTCTAAAGGCTAAAAGTTTAACAGTCTAAAGCGTTTAGTCTGCCTTAAGTATTTTGATTTTGAATTATTTAAAGTGCCGGCTCTTATCACGCCTTTAGTTCTTCTGAGAATTCCAGCTCCTACGTTTCAAGTGTGAATGTAGAAAAGAGAAATAAACACTTTGATTAAAATGAATGTGAATTCTTTTTTTATAGGTATGTAATACCAAGCAGAACCCACAGTCACAAAATTCTTCACTGTCATTAATAAAATAATGCTGAAAAAATGCGTTAGTTTTTATGGGATTTTCAAGTAAGCAATTTATTCACGTTTAGAGTTATACGAATATTTAAACTAAACTCCATGACATGACAGCCCATGTGGGCCAAGGCCTACAGTGCCCATAACTGTCTTCATGATCGAGGTACTTGGGGTGCGAAGCATATGTCCCAGTTAGGTGGTCAGCCTAACATAAGATCCCCAGTGTTTAGTTCCCAAGCATGCTTGGTACTCAGTTAATCGACCCATTGAAGGAATAAAAGGCTGAGTCAACCTTGCCCAGCCCGAAAATCGAACCTCCAATCTGTGTCATGGGAGCGTGAAACGCTACCACTAAGCCACCGGGCTTCATTATACTGCTACATACACATTTTAAATCATAATATATGAAGTAAATTAATATGGAGTAGTACGTCAGCATATTTTTCTAATTTAATATCTTATTTTCTCCTTTAAGAACTAATCGCTATTTATAAAATCTTAAGGAAGAAACTAAGCCACCAGGCTTCTATACGAATATTTGCTATGATGAATATTTATGCTGTAAGAATTAAATGTGTATGAAAAATTTCTATTAGTTTAAATTTGTATGAAATCGAACAAAATCTAACTAATATAAAAAGTGTACACTTACTTATGAAATAAATGAAAATCATCCTTATATATAGAACAATTGAGTTATATTTACAATGATTAATTTCGGAAGAAAGTAATTTATATTTTCTTTTCGAATCTTTTCTTATTATTCTTTTGAATTCCTAATTATTTTTAGAAAGTAAAAATTTTTAATTTATATAGATAAATAACTGCAAAAATTTTAATGACCTTTTTTGACGTTATTTTATGAAGTCTGAAGAGTGTATAAATACTCTAAATAGTACTTATAATTAAAAAAACTAAAATAGCAGTATGTTAATTATGTGTTATATAAAATTATCAAGAATAATCTTTCAATAAAAAGTCATTGAGGAAAATGACTAAAAAGTTACATCTGACTTAATTATTATTTCTTATAAAAATACATGTTTTGATTATTTAAATATTTATTATAACTTTTTCAAAAATTTTATCTTTTTCAAAATATTATAAAAACATTTTTAAATGAATATTGCTTATCATTTTAGATTAAATATAATGCTATTT
Source organism: Latrodectus hesperus (assembly GCA_037975125.1). Classification (NCBI taxonomy): domain Eukaryota; kingdom Metazoa; phylum Arthropoda; class Arachnida; order Araneae; family Theridiidae; genus Latrodectus; species Latrodectus hesperus. Next base: position 21,638,064 of record CM075852.1, read on the forward strand.
ACAATTCTGAATATCCAATAAAAATATTATGGAAAAATTTTTTAATCCTTTCTAAATATAGTATATTTAACAAACTTGAGAATTTTAATTGCACTTGAGAACTACAAGCTGACTGCTTTAGAAATGAGTGGGCTAAAGTTTTCTAAGCACTAACACATGTATTACCTCATTTATCTCTCCCACTCTATTTTAAGCTATAGAATAAAAGCTTTAGTTACTCATAATTTATGAGAAAATTTGAAAAAAAGGTAAAAACATACTAATGTAAAGTGCAAGTTTCCCAAAACTTTTAACTTTCGATGAAATAAGGCTTTAGATGTGAGTAACAGATATAAAAATTTGTATTTTACCATAAGAAATTTAATACACTCTTTTATATAACTGTGAAGAATAATCCTGATATGTATTATAAACTTGAATACAGTATTAAAATATTTAAAAATGAACAACTTATTTTTAAAGCATTTTACTGTTGTAATAGCTATTATCAAATACTATTTAAATTTAATCATTTTTTTAAAACCGTTTTGAAATGTTTTCATTTCTATAATTGCATATGAAAATAAAATATTAAATATTTTAGTCTTTCATAGTACGTAATACAAACTAGAATTAATTTCTTCAAATAATTTCCTTTTTGACACATCAGCATCACAGAAATTTGAAAACATTTCTGTTAGTGTTGTTTTGCTTATGACACTTGGACAAGCCAAGCTCGCTATGCCTTTGGCTGTGCGAATTAAGTCAATACAGAGCGTCTTTCGTTTGGATCAGAGAACCACGAAGGTGAAAGTACGACTTTGCTCCTTTTAAGGTGCCTCGTAATTTTGAACGAGGCCACAGTCTTGTGACGAGGCCACACCTAAGCTGGCACCCTCCTCTCTACATCCACGCCACACCAGCGGAAGGACTTTGGACGTCACATATTAACGTGGACACGTCCCCAATCCACAGAGTTTCAGCAAAACCCAGTGGATGAGAGTACACCGTGGTCACCCTCCCAACCACTGTCCGCGGCAAATGATGCTTCACTTTGTTGAACTTACGTGAAGCGGCAATAAGCTACTGAGCCACTGGAGCTCACAGAATTTCTTTCTATATAAATAGATATTTTTATTACAATATTTTTATAAACATGACTTACTTCTTCGAAGATCTAAGAATATTAAAATGATCGTAACGAAAAAAAATGAAACAGATATTAACAGAAGAAAACAATCAAAATTTTATATCTTTGAAACCAACTGATTCCGGAATCATATTGTTCTACAAATATGCATTACTTTTGCATGATCTGTCTAAACCATATATACTTATTTATAATACCAAAATGCCGGCCGATTGGCTGAGTGGTTAGAGTTCCTGACTCCTGAGCTGTTGGTCCCGGGTTCGAATCACGGTTTGAGCATGGATGTTTCTTTTCTTCTCTGTCCTTTCTTTTGTGATGTTGTATGAATGTGGCCCGCCCTATAAACGGGTTTGTGGTGGTATGGCGCGGGTAACGCTACTCGCCTCCGTGACTTGGTTCACAGATGCCCGCTGGGTAACGAGAAATGAGTAGCAGTCTCTGGACTTGTTGTGGCATAGGGTTCAACCCTCTTGTGCCCGCCATTGGAAAAAAATAATAATACCACAATCGATAAATACATATTTCAAAAAATATCATATATATATATATATATATATATATATATATATATATATATTACAAATTATATACAAAATTATATTCTATCCACAGTCAGGACGCCATCCTTTTTAATACTAATATTTATTTTAATAAACATAAAAAAATGACGTTTTTATTTTGACAAGTGGCCATGTAATTAATTAATTATCCTTAAAAAGATAATGAGTAGTACTAGATCTTAACTTTACAAACTTAGTGCTTAGATTCTAAATTTTGGGAAGCGAGAATGAATAAGAATGTTTTTAAGTTATATAAAACTGGTAATTCATAATTCCTTGAATTAATTATTGGAATTGTTTTTATTTTCTTCTAAAGAAATATATTTTGAATACTGTTATAAGATTTTAGTATAGAATATAGTTATCAAATTTATAATCTGGATGAATTTGATAAAATTTGCTTTTAATATTGAAACTACTTTTACTTAAATATTTATAACATTGCAATTCAGTTAAGGATTCAATTTTAGCTATATTATTAATTTTATTTAAGAAAATTTAAAAAAAATGGTTGAAGATATTAAAAATAAATTATTATTCAATTGAAATTATTTGTTTCTATTGTATTTTAATAAATTTCATAAAGTTTGAATTTAATGTATAAAATAGTTTTTCCTAAAATGCAAAAATAAATAAATAAATAAAAAATTAAAACTAAAATGCAAAGGAAGTTGTACTGAATTGCAAGTGATTGTTAATTTTGAAGAAATATTTGAAATATTATTACTCTAATAGGTGTACATAAAACTATTGGTAGAGCTATATTTGACAAAATGTACGGAAATAAAATACTGCAGTAATATAAAAAAAATCTTCAATTTGATAAAATCCCAATTCACAAATAACAAATTTTGTGAATTGTGAATTTGGTAAAATATACGCAAAATGCTTTCATGATCATTTCACAAAATAGCAGAATATGTATTTCAATTATTACATTCTAATTATAAGTTTCAAATATCTATATTTTCATTAGTTTTACAATCTTGACAAATATAATTACAAATTTTGTTGCAGGCACCAACATATATTATTTATTTTTTGCACAAATATATATTTTTGATCTAGTGTTTAAATGTTAATAATGAATAGACGACATTATATATATTATATATTACCATAGTTTAAAAAATAATGAAAATAATTAATTCTGCTAAGCATTTTTGATACATTTCCTAGACAATAATTTGAAAATTCCTTATGCTTTTGTTTTATTAAGATTAGTAATACTTAATGAATAAGTTAACCAACTTAACTTAAAAAAAGTCCTCAATGTATAACTTAAAATACTCTTAAGTTTTGTGAATTATTTCTCATAAACTTCATCAAAAGGAAGCGAATTATTTTTACTTTTTCAGCTAATGTCACGATAACATAGAAATTGTATCAGTCAACAGAAAATTTGATTACGCTAATGTGGTGCAGGAAAATAATTAAATCAAAGGAACTTATTTTGAAATTGTAATCAATAAAACGATATAATGTAGGATAGAATGTAACAAAACGTTAATTGAAAAATTCATTTCGCACTAAGCTTAAAAATAAAAAAGGGATGGAACTTAGAGAGAATCAATAAATCAACCATAAGATAATTAATAAAAAAATTTGAATCAATTCTCCTATACTATAAATTCAACTGTTGTGATTCTTTTCTGACACAAAAGTAATCTAAATATTTATCCTATATTTCATCATTTGGAAAAAAAATTAACTTTATTTGAAAACTACTCTAGTTTTTATAGAAATAATTATGCATTACTTTTGTTACACAAAATATTCTTATATAATATTTTCTAATTATGAGTTTTAAAGCAAACAAACATGCATATTAACTTTTTCTAATTCCATTGATCATTGATGTATTTTATGTAATTATGAGTAAATATTCAAATATGTATTAATCATTTTTTTAAAATTCAATTGAATATTGATTATTTTGATAAAATTATTTCACCATCTTGTATCGAATTAATAGAGATGTTGAAAAATATTTTAAGCAATGGAAAACCTTTCGCAACTATAAGAACATTTTTATAATATTCCAATCAAGAAAGTTATGCACTAAATCAATATACTTACATACATCACTTCACGCAAAGTAGTGTCTGCATAAATTAATTAGCGAATCTACAAGAATGCGAGGGTCACTCTGAAATTTTTGAGATACAACTAGATTTTTAATGTTATACCGTGAAGGCGCTGTCTACAGCTAGCGAAACTAGACAGAAGTAACAAGAAGTACTAGACAGAAACTTAACGTCGTCCAAAATAATGCCCTTCGAATTGTCTGCGGTGCTGCTGCTTCCCCTACCATCACTGCTCTTGAGATCCAAACGCAAATTGAACCCCTTGAAGATCGTCGTGACAAAGTTCTTCTGAGATTCTTTGAGAGATCTCGCCGTGTCGGTGATGGTTTTTGGGAAACTTACAAAACTGCTAAATTCCGCTTAGTGACACAGCTCACTCCTCTGGAAAAATCACTATTGCTTCAGAGAAAGTACAAGGTTGACTCCGGTGAGCGACTCCATTTTCCCCGGCCTACGCTTGTGAAGGATATACACAACATCCCTGTTTGTTTAAACCTTCCTGGCATAAAGGATCGCAAAGAGGATGTCTTACCACAGATCTTAAAAGCCGCCACACTGTATATGCTTGTATCTATATATCCAATGGCAGAATGGTACCACGTATACACAGATGGCTCGGCAATGGGGAGAATTGTGGTGCTGGCTTTTATTCATCTCTTGCTGAAGGTTCTTTTCCGGTCGGCAAACATATGACAAACTTTGACGGGGAGGTTGCTGCTATTTGTGAGTCTGCCAGACAATTAATGCAACTGCCGGGCCTTAAAAAGGTGGTTTTCCTTTCTGACTCAACAGCAGCTCTTCAAGCCATAACTTTATTGCTCCCACATGATGCCCTTGTTATGGCCTGCCGGGAAATCCTTTCGCAACTACAAGAAAGAACTGAAATCTGTTTGCAATGGGTGCCAGGGCATTGTGATATTGATGACAATGAACGTGCAGATAGGCTTGCCAAATCTGGATGTGACTTGACCCAAGAAGACAGGCCTATAAGCTATTCTGCTGCACGTAGTACTATTAATCTACGTATTAAAAAATCAATTAGTACAGCCTGGAAGGCAGCTGCTGTTGGCAAAAGATGGGAGACGGTTGTCAGATGCAATACCACCCCCACCAGCCTGCCGCGTGGAGTGGCGGTTGCCACTTTCAGGATGGCGACGGGTCACGACTACCTCCAGAAGCATCTCCACAGGATTGCCGATACTCCCCTCTGCCCCCTGTGTTCTACAGGCAAGGGTACAGCCGAACACCTGGCTTACTGTGATGCTCTGGGACAGGCCGATGACGACTTGCATGGGCGGGCTGGACTCTACTGGGAAGCACGGCGCCAAATGGCCCATCGGCCACGGGCGGGCGTTGGATGATGAAGAAGAAGTTTATCGGATATTTTTATAGTTTGAGGTTATAGAACTAGCAAGAACCTAGCCATACAATAAATTGAAAAAATTATGAAAATAGAAATTGTGACATTAGACAAGCTAAATAAAATCAATAAACGGAATTTGGAATAATTATGTGATTTGAGTTCCTCAAATTAAATAGATCAAAAAAATACATTCTGTATTCAGTGTGAAAAGATGTCATGTTTTTAAAAAAGCTATTAAATTTATTTTAAGAAAGATTAATTATGATACCAACAATGATTATAAAATTTTATATATTTCTTTATTTGTCAGTATTATAAAATAGATAAATTAATATTGTTGAACATTAAGCGATTTATGTAAATTTTAGTTCTTGAAATTATATATATATTTTTTTATTTTAACATTTTCTAAAATTACAGCACAAAATCTGATTTAAATAATTTTTTTTAAATGTTATTTTCTAAAGAGAAAAAATAAATGTTTTTAAAACACATTGATTTTATGTTAAAACAATACCTGAAGCTCTCAAAAAATTGAACTTCTCATATAAATATAATATTGGTCAATTTAAAAGCGTAGCATTATTGCCTTTCAATATTTAATAATGCTTTCATAAACTGACAAATGACACATTCTTTTTAAGAATTTTCACATAAATTCAAAATAAAATGTATTTATTTTCAGAAAATATTGTTCAATATTTTGTATAAAATTAAAAGTTGTTTAATGTCACAATTGAATAGAGAATACACAGACCAATAAATTCAGATGCCCATTTTATTTGAGCATAAAATTATTAACGTGTATTATTTCGATAAATTTGAAAAATTTTTCCAAATTTGTATCTTGATCAATAATAATTACCTAACTTCTAAAAAATTTTCCCCAAATCTTATAAGCATTCAAGAGCTAATTTACAAATTTTAATTGATTTTAAATACATGATTTTATTAAAAAGTTAAAAAGTTTCCTTTTCAATATTCAAATAATTATATATATATATATATATATATATATATATATATATATATATATATATATATATATATATATATATATATATATATATATATATATATATATATATATATATATATATATATATATATATATATATATATATATATATATATATATATATATATATATATATATATATATATATATATGCATGTATGTGTTTGTGTTTATAAAGCAAATTAAATTAAATATTTTAAATAAGTTGAAATTCAATTAACTTTTTTTTCTTAAACATATTCATCGAACATGACAATTACTTACTTAAAGAGAAATATTTTTTTAAATGTGAATAATTTCCTACATAAAAAATTTCATACTTTGTAATATGAAAATAAACTTCATTCTGTTCTTTTGTTTACAATTTTAGAAAATTATATTTCAAAGTCTACTGTCTGATATGGAGTTTCATATTGAAATTTTATTCATAATTTTTATTGCAAGGAAATAAATAGTCAGCACTGTTTTGTTTTCTTAAAATATTAAAAATAATTTGTCTATTTGTGTTTGAATCACATTTATGTCAATAAGCATTTATCCGTAGCAAAAATTGGTTTCTGCTTACTGTTTCCTCAATTTTGTTTTAGCATGAAATTCTGAGTTCTTCAACAACAAATTCTTGTTTTTTTACGTTAAGAAATACTGTTAATTTTTCAAGTTTGTGTAGTTATAAAGGATTGAAGACATTTTGGCAATGTTATATTTTCTAAGATAAGTTTTAGACAAATATCGTTTATTTATAATTTAGTATGTCTAGCAAGTTTGTCTAGAAAAGCGACAAGTATTCAAGAACTATAAGGTCAAAAAGGAATAATGTCATGGAATTAGTCGAAAATCAATATGTCTGCAAATCGATCTCTTTTATTTTTCAAAAACAAGGAAAGTTTGAATTTTTAGCATTTTATCACAAATAATCTGTTTGAAGAAGATTAGGATCTATTTAAATAATGAAATATTATTTGTTAAGGTTTTTAGATAAATTTAACGCAGTATAAAACGGTATTTCTACATTCTTAAAAGTGAATTCTGTTATTATATTTTACTTTTTCTTAAATGAAAGAAGATTTGTAATTATTGTATATTCAAATGTAATAAATTCAGTTCAATAGAATTTAATGCAGAACTAATTATTATAAATACCTCACATTCATGTTTGTATTATTCAATATGAAATTTTAATTGGTTTTTTATTCATAATATTTTTGATATATGTTAATCTATTGATAAGTGATTTAACGCTACACACAAGAGTTCAAGAAGTCTGACAAGTAAATTTGATTTTAATATTAAGATTCAGAGAAAATAAATCAACATAAAAATTATTTCTTTTGAGATAAATGTTCTTACTTTATACATACTATTAAATTTCGAAGTTACAAATTTGTGCACTTAAATAATTATAAACATTATTTATATAATAACAATAACAAATTCATGTTACAAAATTCATTTTGATTAAGATATAATTAACATGCTTACTACCTACACCAGATTTTAACATTACAAGTAAAGTTCATACTTAAATTTAATGAAATTCCCTTGTAAAATAACTATAGGTACAACATAGTTTGCAATAAATTATGTATTACCCATTTTTATTACCAAATTTGTACAATGTGATAAGTAAAAGAATCCAAAATCTAAGTCACTATTTGTATAAAAACTGTCAGAATATCTTATAAAATATTATTTTTTAAAACTATTGATATATATATTAAAATATATTTTAAACTGCCAATTTATCTCTTTTTCAGAACTTATATAAATTAATTAGGTCTTTTTTTAAAAAAAATTAAAAAAGAAAATCGTATTTGATGAGTAGTTTGTTTAAATTTTATAACTTTATAAATGCTTACATATACTATTTATTTATTTTGGTGATAATTCCAAAGAAAATTAATTTTAATTTATGCTACTTTAGGTAAAATTTACATTTTAAATTCCTATAAATAATAAAGATTCAGCTGATAGACAATAATATGAGTAATACTTTGTATGAATACGAAATTTTTTAAAACAAAGCGTCTTAAATCTATTTATATAATTGAAATAATTTTAATTGAGTAGATGAGTATAAGATATTTTTTCATCAATATAGTACAATATTTATGATACACTTATTATTAAATTAATACATACAAAAACTAAGAATTAAAAAGTTTACTTGTTTTAATATATTTCTATGAAATACCTGTAAGCAATTCTCAAACTATTTCAAATATATGGTATTAAAAATGTCTTTTGATTCAGATTTTTAAAAATTGCTTAGTAAAATATATTTTTAAGCATGAAATTCATTTAAATGCTTAAAAGGTGTTGAATTTGGTTATCAACAATTTCTTAATGCATCCTTTATAAATTTTATGTAAATATTTTTAACAAATAAGCTATTACTAAGTAATTATGGACTTTCAAAGTGAAAACAGCTTAAATTTTGAAAAAAAAATATTTTATTATTTTGTTCAATAAAATATTACATGTCTTAAAATATGGACACATGTACTTATATATACCTTTAACAAAGTAATATTTGAAAACACGATATGAACGATGTGCTTTAATATGATATCATTTATTTAAAGGAGTAAAATAAAATGTTAATACATATACATATATACCTATATATATATATATATATATACTATATATATATATATATATATATATATATATATATATATATATATATATATATATATATATATATATATATATATATATATATATATATATATATATATATATATATATATATATATATATATATATATATATATATATATATAATTTTATATTTTCTCATGACATTGTTAATAGTTTATTTAATTTTTTTAAATTTTGTATGCACCATAACTTATGAAATCCTAATATCCATAGCTAATTTATATAATCTGAAAAAAGGTCTCAATTAAATCTAAATATTAAAAATTCTTGTAAAATTAACATTGTTCAAATGATAAGCAAAAATAGGATAATATTAAATTTATTAAAATACTTTGTTTTTCACAAAATAATGTTCTCTCTCATATTTATTTATTACAAAAATGTTATAAAAATAATTAATTTGCAATATTTTATATTCATGAATGGAATATAAATTAATTTTTAAATTATATTTTAATTTTAGCCACATTCTAACTGGCTTGATTGGTAAAATTTATTGTAGTAAATGTTTGACTGTAATATTGTTCACAATGCTGGAATCTTTTCTGATAAATAACTGCCATCTTTTTTTAGAAAATTTTCAAGATCCTACATTGAAAATATAACGTACAGAAAGTAGAACAAATCATATATATATATATATATATATATATATATATATATATATATATATATATATATATATATATATATATATGATGGGAATCTCACTAATTTAAAAACAGGCACCTCCTAACAGGAAACCTCCCAATATTTGATCTGCTACCCAAAGGTACCATTTTACTTAAAGGAAATAGCGATCAAACCTATATAACGTGTCCAGCTACCTTTATTGTATACAGCGGATTTTCGATCAGTCTAGATTCGAGCGCACTACTATCCAACAAAGAGAACGGTACCCAAACCAACTAGGCCTATATAGTCTACAGCGGAGAAGATTCAATGATTTATATTTTATAACAAGAAGCTATTTCTGTTCCAGAATCATGGTTACATTTGTTGTAGAATATGTTTTATGTACTGTGTGAATAATTTAATCTATTTAATATTTTAACTATTAAAATGAGGATCCCAGAGTAGTACATATGATTTCACAAATAATAAGAAAACTAATTTTAAATTTAAAGTTATGTAGAAATTATTATAAATGTCATTTAAAAATATTAATAATAAATTTGGAAAAAAGCAAATTTTCTTTAGAAAGGTAAAACCGTTAAAATACGATATAGAATTACTGTTTTTGAATTAAATTTCATTTTGCTTTTTTTATAATTAATAATAGTTCATTATATATTGAGTGTTAATTATTAATCAATTAATATTAAATTAACACTGATTGCCTTATTTTCTCTATAAAAAGGTTATGTGAATTAATCCGAATTTTTTCTAATATCTTAAAATATATTGAAAGTAATTTGTAAGCGAATTGATTATATAATAAATCATAAGAGCTGTGACCATCAGTGGTATATTATACATTTCTCTTTGAAATATAAATAATAATAATTGAGAATTTATAGTTAAAGCTCATTATATATACATATAATTAAATAATTTTTTTGTTTTTGAAATACGTAATAATATAAAAGTATTCTGTTATTGATATGAAAGCTTGTTTGTGATTAATACTTACTTTTCTTTGTTAAAAATAGTTTCAAAATTAATTTATAAACTATAAAATAAAAATCATATAAGTGTTCAGACAAAATAATTACTTAAAATGAAAAGTTTAAAGCAGAAAAAAAATCTAAACAATATGAATACTTTTAATTGCAGTTGTAAAATTCTTCATTAAAAAGTTGATGAAAATCATTAACCACAAAAAAGTTGACTGGTTAGTAAAGTATGAATAGTGTGTGACACAATCTATAACATTTTCTTCCTTTTTATTTTAAAGGATATACAGTTATGCTTTTTTAAAACATGAAGTTATTACGAAAAAATTCTTTATACTATGATATGTAATCTTATTTATAATATGTTGATTTCAGAGTAAAAGTAATATCAGTATTTAATTTTCTGTTGTACAAAAATAAGACATTTAATCACTAGATTTCTGCTGGCTATCCTTAAGAGGGTGTCCTATTCATACATAATATATTTTTGTAATTCTTAGTAAGTAATCTCATTTAATAGTGATATTTTAAGAATTTTAGCATAAAATACTTAGAAACTTGCATCTTTCCATTTTTAGACATTAATATTCACACTACTGTACGAATTAAGTTAATAATACAAAATATTAGCTTAAAAGTTGTAGTATCATATTTCTATAAGCGTTAATAATGAAAGAATCTTGCACACAATAATTAAAAATAAAATAGTTTGAAACAGTAGTATTAAATTGTGATAACAAAAATATGCAAGACATTAGAAGAACGATCCATAAATAATATTAAATTGCTTAGAAATATATAATTAAAGTAATGCTGTGTTATAAAAGTCATCTTTAAAAACTTAAATGACAATCCTTTATATGTCGTATGAATATAATTTTAATCTGAAATTTAAAACTGTACAAAACTAATAGCATGTTATAATCTTCCCATACATAGAAGTGTTGTTAGTTATAAATTTTTTTAATAGTTTTTTTTGCTCTAGTATAAAAATGTATAAGTCATAAATTGTGACATAATCGTAGATCTATATATTGTCTGGAAACACGAAAACAGATTTTACAATTTAAGAAAGGATTCTTTTGTGGTTTGATGTATATTGGCGATAAATTATGGCAAAATAGTAGACAACAACATAACAGATATTACAGCCATAGAAAAGTCTTTTGTGATATGAGTGAGGAATGGATTTATAATTCTGCGATAAAAAATACTCCTATGATATTTATTCTAATAGTACCAATGAAATTATAAAAATATATTCATTCAGTAGAAAATTATCTAAAATTGCAAAACAAAATTTTGTAATCTTATAATTATTTTTCTAAGCAATTACGCATTTACAAATATTAATTTCATTAATCCGTTAGAGATCTGTGATCTTTTACCATTATTTGAAATAATCGTTAGAGATAAAATCTCATTGTCTGCCAATGATCTCAATGATTTGGATAAAGTCTCAAAATTAAAGATGACTTATCTTTTTTTCATTAATGAAAAAATTAAATTTCTAAAATCAAAAGACACAAAGTACTCTTAAATAAGCTGGTATAAAAAAGTGAAAATATTTTTTAGTTTCTCATAAAAAAATTGCATTTTTGTCTTGATTTAATGTCATATAATGGATTATAAAAAGATAATTACCAGATAAAATTTAAAGAAAAAATTCAAATAATTATAATAAGCCAGTTAAAGAAAATGAAGTTACGACATTTCAATTCAGGAAAATTTTTATGGAATTAAAGAAATGTTTACCTTTTACATTAACAATGGCAATAATGAGATTTAAAATAATTCACCTATTTTAAATTTTTAATATTAATCTAAATATATATTTAAGAAAGATTGGTTTACAGAATTGAAATTAACTGAAATGGATATGTATATTATAGATATTGAACTGAAAAAAAACTGAAGTATTATACAAATGAATTTTAATAAGAAGAGTTTTCTGTCAAATTTATTGCTATTCAAAATTTATAAAATTTAGGTAAAAAAATTGAAATATCAGATGTATTTTGAAGTAAATACTATAGTCAAAAATTACAGCTTAAAACTTCTGTATCTTGAATTGGAATTCATTTAATTATCTAGAATATTGGGAATGATTGCTACATTATATAATTTTTCATATAATTCACTCATTAAATAATTCATATAATGATAAAATTATATGTTGATATTTTCATATCAACATATAATTTTTTTCAATACAACTGATTGTTTTTATTAATTGTTGATTTAAAAATTGTTATCTGTAATTTTTCAATGTACTTACATTTTAATGAAAACAGGAATTTTGTAAAGTTATTTCAATTTATCTTTTGAAATCACTTCTTTGACTCAATCTATTTTTAACTTGATTTTTTTCTTAAAGTTCTATAATATTAAAAGATCTAAATGTGCACAAAATTATTCAGTTGTAAGAGTCGATTACTTTTTGAATTTTCACATTTCATGAAAGAAATCTTTGAATATTTTTCTAGAAAGCGTATACATTTTATTTTAACAAGTTTTTTTAAAAAGGTTTCCTAATTGTATTCTGAAGACCATTATCTTACTGAAGACCATTTTACATATTCAGAGTTAATTACATTAGCAAAGATAACATCTTTCTCATCTGTCGAGACAAACGTAAGTTTTCATAGGATAGATTTATACATTTGAGTTTGAAAAATAATCGGGTAGAAAAGGCAGACTTAAATTTTTCTGACTGAATAAATTTAACTTGAATAAATATTTATTATAAATTATAATAGTTAAGTAATTCGTGTTATGTACTTATATTGTTGCTGCACATATAAAATACTATTCGAAAGCATGAATTCAAGGAGAATTTTTATTATTTCCATTTGAAATATAAAGTTAATTTAAAAATAAAAATTTAAAATTTTTAGTTTCAAATACTCGTCTAGAAATTTAACTGGTGAATATTAAATTAACTATGATCTTATTTACTTTACAGATGGGAGTAAAGTTAACGAAAGTGTAGGTCTTGCATACGTATGCTTTCAGAATGGTTTTGAAATGAGTCATCAGGTATACTGCATTAGTGATTACAGTTCTATTTTCCAAGCGGAGTTATTCTGCCTTAATCTTGCTGTTAAAGATGCCATAAGCAAGCCTTTTCACAAATTTCTAATTTGCAGTAACTCGCTGTGATCCCTACTGGCTCTACAAGATGTAACTAGTTTTGAAAAACTTTTTGTAGAAGTCCAGACTTCAATTAATATGTGTGATATCAAAAATATTTCCTTCCCTTTCTCCCATGTCAAGGGTCATAGTGTTGTGTATGGAAATGAAAGAGCAGATTTCCTGACCAAATCTTCTCTTTCACTTTCAAATAAACTCGATACCAGCTTATCCAAGTCTTTTTTCAAAACCACTACCAAAAAGATGATTATCACAGAATGGAACTCAGGTTTCGTTTCGTTTCCTAATTGTAAGCAGACTAAATCTTTTTTCCCTTCAGTTCAATGCAGAATTAGGAACTACTGGTTTTACACTGACTTTAAAATTGCGCAATTCCTCACTGGACATGGGAAACTCAATAGTTACCTACACCGTTTCCACATTAAAAACAGTGAGGTGTGCATGTGCAACTCTGGGAGTGACAACAATTCTCACATTCTTCTTGAATGCCCATCTGTTTCAGAAGAAAGGAACGAGATTTGTGAAGACTTAAATAACAGGTGGTCCCCCTTTATAATGGACCTATTAAAAAAAGAGAATTTTGAATTTTTTATAAAATTTATCCATGCTGTTATCAAACTCCGTTTTTAATTTTTATATCCCTTTTTTTATTCTCTCTGCCTTCTTTTATTACTATTATTTTTTTCATCTCATGATTTATTTGGATTTGTTATGTCATACATTTTTTGTACATTTGGGTCCTGTGTGGTATTCCTTGGTGTGCACAGGGAGATATTTTTGTTTTCCCAAATAAAAAAATATTAAATTACGACTCCTGATGACTTTAAGATATTTCTTTTAAATTTATCTAATTACGAATAGACTTGAAATTTTTACTTCTTTAATTTTAAATAGTTTAATATAATTAAATTTTCTTACCTGAGGGGAATAAGCAAAATTTTATATTAAATTACTGTTACTAGCAAAATATGCATAGTTAATGCCTCAATATTTTTATTTCATAATTACAAGAGCTGTTAAATTAAGATTTACATTTAATTTAATTTCAATTAAAGATCTTGCCATAGGATTCCATGGAATTTATTAACCATAAGTTTCTTGTATACAATCTTTGTTTTTGCTTACCCTATTCTGTTTCAACTTCTAATAAATATAATTTAATTTTTAACTATATAAATTTTAAAAATATAGATAAAAATATTTTAGAAACGTAGTTAGTATTTATTGAATCGGATAGAATAACTGAAATGTAAAGCACAGGTGCAGTATAATCCATGATTCCAAATTCTGAATTTTTTTGGCGATGTAAAAATGTTGCCAAGATGACGTATCGTGACGTGCGCGATGACGTAAATGCTAGGACTTACAAAATAGAATTTTCAGCATAATTCTTATAGGTATCCATATGTATGACGTAACAAAAACAAGGTTGCCAGATATATAAGTAAATCCGACAAAAAGCCCGCCAATCTCAGAATTTGGCGCATGGATTATACGGCATCTGTTCCAAATGTCTCATTTTTGATATGTAATCAAATTACAATTTTGCATTTAATAAACACATTATTAAAATATTTTGTCAGGAAAATATATATATTTTTTATTTTTTAATAAATTAAGGGATGATATATTTCTTGGATTGCTTGCTTATAATGATGCTTTCACACACTATTCACTTCAACCGCAAAAACATAGGGTACACTTTAGATGAGACCACTCTCTCAAAATCCCTCTTCCAGATTTGTTAATATTTTTAATAACTCTCCGACAACTGCTCATGTTTGATCCCCTTATTGCCAACGATTTCATACATTAAATTGCTATCATTCGTTTACATAAGGAAAAAAGAAATCAGACGATAATATTTTTAAAAGCATTAATTTCTCAATTTAGTCTTCTAAGTTTGTAATTATTCAAAATTCCTAACACTATTGGGTTGTTCGGAAAGTAATTTCGTTTTTTATGAAAATGAAAAATGTGCAGCAAATAAATATTGTATTGCACTGCAGATTGTCTATTTTAGTCCAATAACTTTTACCATCTTTCGATAAGTAGCACGATTCCACAGTCATAACGTGGTTGGATTTTAATAGCAAAAAGCTGATCCATGTAGGAAAAACGAAATTACTTTCCGAACAACCCAATATGTATGTGCTTTTACGTAGCGAGAAATTTATAATGTTGATATCGTTAAAATTATATTAAATATTCTTGGAAGAATACTTCAAATAATTCAAGTGTTTGTATTCCCGAAAACAATTATTAAATTGCATTTGTACTGTTAAATGTTTCTCTCTCTCTCTCTTTATTTCTCTCAGTTCTATGAAATACAAAATTCCATTCACCTTAATATCCTTACAATAATTTTACTACCTTTTTGTGAAAAAATTTTCACTGATTGAACTTCTATTTATAATATTGTGAAGATGTGAATTATATGAATTTATATATTTTAATGAGCTTCATTTTCTGCGTGCTAGAAAAAGATTTCCTGTTAAAATCTGAACGTAAGAAATGAACTACAAATTGAATATGGTATTGATTTTTAGAATTTTTTTCATTTGTTATCCTTCGTAATGAACTGTAAACGACATGAAATTATTTTAAATATTAGATATTTTTCTTATTAATTGAATAACGATTAATAATGACAGTAAGGATTCAATTTAAAGAAAAGAACACACAATAATACGGATGCTTTAGAACTTTTGAATTATAAAAGCAAATATGCAAGAAATCAAAAGTTCATTTCTTTAAAGTTTGAATTTTATATAAAGAAAGCAATACAAAATATATTTACTACATTCCGATCGAAGTAAGCTTTTCTTCTAATAAGGTGTGTAATCTAATCATCAGGGAAAGAATCAATGTATATTCTTTCATATTTTTGTCCGGCTTGTCTCAATGTAAAATACATTTTTCTATCTATCAATGAACATTTGAAAGTTATGCATTTTATGATCAAACAATCAAGGAATGAACAACAATAAATTACCACTACCGTATATACATTACCACTACCGTATATACGGTACCTATCGTAAACTATGAACATGAAATAACTCATAACATTTATATCTAGTTAACAGTTTCTACAATCAGTGATTAATAGTAAACATCTTTATTCACCAATGTTTTTATCACTGGAATCCTCGCACCTATCTTCGTCAGAAGCAGATTCATTTGTTCTTTCTTCCTCATCATCATCGTCATCCTCGGCGTTCCGGAGCACGTCATCTTCACTGCTATTCAATGAATTTGAAATGCAGCATTTCTTGAAAGATTTTACAATCATTGGTCCTTCGATTTACCAGGCAGCAGAGATCCAGTGTGTAACAATGTGCTGTGCAGCACGTTTAATTTTACCTGTCGGGGTCAATTCATGGTTTGGCTCACAAAACCATTTATCGTACTCAATCTGAACGTACCCTATAAAAGGTTTATTTATACTAACTCTATGCTACTCCTCTATGCAATAATGTGTCAACGATAAATGTAACGGTAAATGTAGACAAGAAATACAGTTATCCATTGTTACGATTTAAATTTGGTTGACGTCATCAGCGAACTGCTGACGTTGCACTCGAATCTAATGCGCACCCCAATTTTGAATACTACATTTGGCCAAAAACCATGCGCATTTGACTCGCGTAAATACGGTAGTGTATTTAAGCTTTACTATTGTTTCTAGATGCTTATAATTGTAACGATATTGTATTATATTCTCATCTTCAACGTCACATACAAACTGAGATTTTCTCGGAAATACTTTTCTGTTTCCGTTTTTTAGTTAAAACACTTTATCTGCTTTTTTTATGCATATCAGTAGATTTAAAATTTCTAATTTATAATAGTATTTATGAAAATAGGAACAGCTATTAGTGTTTTACAAATATGTATACAGGAATTTAAGAAACTTTTATATTTAATACATATTTGCTGTTTATAAGTACCTTATTAATAAATTTTACTCATTTTAAAAAAGGGCATAAATTTGCAAATAATTGTAATTAGTACCAGTCTCCGATAAGTTTCTTTAGATGACTTGATTCCTTATTCTTTCTCAAAGATAATTAAATATCATTAAATATCAAAATAACCTGTTTTCAAATATGATTAAATTAATTATACTTTCCAAATGATGAAAAATATATATACGAGATGTTTATTTAATGCATGCTTATCATAAGAAAATCATTAAAATGAACATTACTTATAAAGATAAGAATTCAATCATTTTGCTTGCTTGTGTGTGTGTGTGCATACTTGAAATAGTATGTAGTTTACTAATTTTAATAATTTTAAGTACTTTGAGAAAGCCGACCGATGGCTGAGTGATTAGCGCTCCTGACTCCTGAGCTGTGGGTCCTGGATTCGAATCACGGTTCGGGCTTGAATATTACTTTCTTTCTCTGTTCTCTCTGTGTTTCTCTATCCTTTCTTCCGTGATGATGTATGAATGTGGCCCACCCTATAAACGGGCTTGTGGTGATATGGCGAGGGTAACGCTACTCGCCTCTGGGACTTGGTTCACAGGTGCCCGCTGGGTAACGACAAATGAGTAGCAGTTTCTGGCCTTGCTGTGGCATAGGGTTCAACCCTCAGGTGCCTGCCATTGGAAAAAATATATATTTTGAGAAAATGTATGTTATTTACATTGTTTACATAAAATAAATTTCAAAATTATTGCAATGTAAATAAGTTAAGAAAAATAAATGATTGTCGCTCACATTCAATTTCCTTTCACATTCATTATTATTTTTATAGTCTTTATATTATGAATATGTTAGAGATTTATCATTTGAAAACAATACATATTTGTTACAGTTAAGTATCTAACAAATGAACTAATTTGAAATTTATTTGATATGTGCATACAATTTATAAGAACATATTTAAAAGAAATAAATGAGCAATCCCTTATAAAATTTTATTTTAATATTTTTCATTCGTTTATACGTCGAGTAAAATATTTAGCATTAAATACATTTAAAGTATTTTCACCTTCGTGGTGTTATGATTAAAACGAAAGACGCTCCCTATTGACATAAATTCGCATTGCCAAGGCATAGCTAGCTTGGCTTGTCCAAGGGTCATAAGAAACACATTTAAATGGGGATTTTTAAATTTATTATTATATTTTTAATTGATAAATTTATTATTGTATATTTAAACTAATGCTGAAATATGTTAATCTAATATTATAAATATTCTAAATTGTATTTGTCTAAGAAAGCAAATTATAATTTTTTATTGGTTTAACGATCTTAGAATTATATCACAGTTATATTTATAATTCTCTTATATAACTTCAATATATAATTATAATGTTTCCGCCCGTCCTGTCTAGTGGTCAGAGTACCTGACTACGGATAGGGAGGTCCTTGGTTCGAATCTTAGTTCGGGCATGGATGTACTATCTCTCTCTATCTATCCTGTCTTTTTACTTTCTGTATATGAATGTGTTGTAAATGGTTGCCTACCCTATAAACGGGTCCTTATGGCATGTGTGTACTGAAGGAGTCGGACTCCCGACCAAAATAGAGTTCAGTTGAAAAAGTGGAGCAGCGCACTCCATATTGCCAGCCTAGCTGGCACACGACAACAACAATTATATATATTAACATTTATAATATAAGGAAATTTGTTTTAAAATTATTTTCTTCAAGTTAATATATAATCTTACAGCAAAATTTTTAATTTAGGTTAAATATAGAGGTTTTAAAATATTTGAAAAATATTTTATTTAACGGTGCATTTAGTTCCAATTATTTGATTGATTTCAATGTATAATTTTATCTATGAGTAACTAATGAGAATAGTTAAGTCAATAATATTTATCATTATTGAAATAAACATAAGACTTATATTTCATTTTCTTTTTATTTATCAAATTATTTTATAATCTATTACACATACGTATTATATACAAAAGGTTATTTTCAATTTGTTTCAAAACTATCAATACCTGCTGGTGTATTTCACTACATTTTTATTTAATAAATATTGCTACAATTTAAATCAAAAGTAATATGATTTATATAGGGATTTATATCATGTGTGTGTATAATTCTTATCATAAAACATTTAATAATTGACATTAAAGTATTTTTAAAATGTAACATTTCACCTGGGAATTTTCTTTTAAGAATAATATGTATATAAAGTAAATGAAAATGTATTTTCAGTATAAAAACTGGCATAAAATGTTTTAAAGTAATTTGATTAAGTAAAAATAATTAATTTTGTATGGAAAACAAAACGTCTGGTACTTATATACTTAAACTAAATCCTGAGTTTTATTATAGCATTTTTACTTTTTTCGTTATGTATCTTAGTTAAAAATTGATTCAAAGTTCTTACATTTGCTAAAATATGTATATTTCAAACGTTGTCTTGAACATGTGCTCAGATCTACAAAGAAATATGTTATTTAGATAATATACCACAACAAATTAAATAAAATTACTTTATCAATTTACAAATTTACTATTGTAAGTAATAGTTTTTATTCCCATTAAAGCTAACAAATAGGACTGTTCCAAAAACACTTTAAAATAAAATTATAGCCATCGAATTTTTATTGCAAAATTGAAACTTAAAAATTATATTTTAATTTAAACAGATATATTCCACCAATATTTTGCAATTCATTTAAAAACTATTTTATTTTGTTATCCTTCTACATAAAATTAACCTCAATAAAACTATCAAGATTACATTTATCTGAACCGTTATTTTTAAATGAAACTGTTTGTAAGAAGATCTGAAATGGTTATTCGTTTTTCTTGAAAGAAAATGTAAGCAAACATTCGTTTGCCTTTAAGTAAATCTATTTTTCCCGTTTTTGTTAAGCATTTTACAGCAAGGATTTTCCCTACATATTGTTATTCTTGAATACAGGTGACCATTACATATTGGTTTCCAGATATTTCTAAAAATTATTTCCATTATAATGGCTGTTTTGTATTAATTTTTTGATTAATTTGTTAAGCTCCGCAGTAAAAATAACCCAAAAATGTTTTTTTAATATATTTCTATTCATTTAAATTTGAGCTTATTTTGTATTAAAATACTGATTTAGCATTATTATAGATTTCCTTACATAAAAATCTTTCATTTTTAATCAGTAAACTATAATTTGAAATTAATTATAGAATCAAAATATTTTTTACTTAAAATTGACATGCAAAGAGATAAGTAATAAATTATTCAACTTGAATTATTATGCAACCTTATTGATTTAAAATCTGACACATATGTTTCAGTTAGAAGTTTTTAATTCTTAAAAAATAAAATTTTAAAATAGTTTACATTAATTACATAAATAATTCTCAGTCAGTTTCAAATTTAAAACAAACACGCATTTAATTAACCAACACAAAACTTTTAGAAAATTCAACTTGATCTGTGAATGAGATACTCACCAAGAACTTTTCTTTATTGACCACTAGAAGAAAAACTAAAAATTCGGTAAATAATTTTTATATTCAAAGAATTTCAGAGAACGTTTGAACAAGAATATTACATTTGGGATGAATTATTATAAATTCTAGTTCCCAATATAATTTTTGAGATTTATTTTGCTATGTTACTATAGCATTAGAATTGCTTAGGAAACCATTAATGTGAAAATAAATTTTTCCTATTTTAAAATTCAGTTTAGCTAATAAAAACTGTGAAATCAACGATGATCTAGCTACAAAATGATAACAAAGAATTGATCATTAAACTAAAAACTATTCCCATTTGCATTCGATAACATTTTAACTTTCAATTTTTTAGGATTCAGTTCTTTAGTTTTATGTATCACTGATTTAATCTTAACTCAATTAAGCTATTGTCATAAATACATAAATTAATTATTTACAGAAAACAGCTTTCAAAAATTATTATGATTTGTAAAATTTATCGCGCGATTTGAAGGGCTTTACACATTGATCGTTTGAATATAACTTTATTTTTCCAGTAATTTATCCTTAAAAATATTTAAATATTCATAAATCAGTGATATGATACATGAAGTTAAAATATACACTTTAATGAATTATAACTAATGCATTTACAATATAATGTATTAAATGCTTTCGTACATATTTTGTTCATGTTATTCAATGTTAATGCAATTATGTGTTAGAGAACATTATATATCCTATTTGTTAATAGTTATTTAGTTTTAAATAATAATTTGTATAAATATTTTGAAAGCTAAGGTTTTTTTTTACTTTTTCTTATATATATATATATATATATATATATATATATATATATATATATATATATATATATATATATATATATATATATATATATATATATATATATATATATATATATATATATATATATATATATATATATATATATATATATATATATATATATATATATATATATATATATATATATATATATATATATATATATATATATATATATATATATATATATATATATATATATATATATATTGATAATTTACTTTTCTTAGAAATAAAGTATATTTATGTGAACATTTTCTCTATTTATTTTTACAAGCATTATTCCCTGAACTTTTAGAAATTTCTTTTATTTATGCATGCGAAAATTTTGTACAAGGTATGCAAATTCTGTTGTATGTATTTGAGCTATACATCTATTCTTTGTTTATTTGTGTGTTAGAAATGAACCAAATAAAAGCTTCATAATAAGTTCAACTTCAAAAGCAATCAATCAATACAGATTTTTACTTTGTTTATCTATGTCAGCATTTTACTTAATAGTATTCTTCAAGTATTTTTTATGAAATATTTAGTTTAGAACAACACAGAATACTTTTAAGCTATCTATATTTAAACTTATTTCTACTGGAAATGTATTAGCATGTAGTACTCAAATATATAGTATTTGATTTTTGTATTCAGAAAAATTCTCCCCTAAACGTATGATAAATATACTAAAGAAAGCAATATACATGGAATATTATTAAAATTTTGCATATCATATTTGTAGATTAACGAAATATATTTGAATTAATATTAAACTACATTATAAGTTATATATAATAATAAAAATATAGCAAATATAAAGCATTGGATAGGAATATTTGTAAAATTTTAATTTTTGAAAAGAGGCTGGTTATATACATTTAATTCCCTATTATTTTACCTATTTTTCATATTTCAAAATTTATCATTAAAATGGTTTTTTACCTTGTTTTAATTAAACATTTTTCTAAAACTTTTTGGATATGAATTCTTTTATTTATCTACAAGATGTTTCATTATATTATACATTCTTTAAAGATATGTTCATATGAAATATCTGATGTTTTCAATAAATTTTCAATTCAAAAATATAATGTAAAATATCGAGATTTATTCAATAAATTTCTTATATTAATTTATGATTAGACTTTTATTTTTGAGACCCACTTATTTGAATTTAATTTTATTTGAGTAACCAATTTTCATGTAAAGAAAGAACCTCTGCTCTCGATAAATTAATATGCCGCAAGAAAAGGCTTTATTAAATAAATACACATAAGAGATATTTAACATTAAGCAAGTTCTTCTGAGTAATTTTAATTGTTATCAGAGATAACAAAAGATACAATTACAAACAATAAAATTTAACGTGTAAGTTTTAATATTGCTGATGCATAATAATTTTAACAATAGTACATGATTAATTATTAAAAAAATTATTTTTCTCTTGCAAATATCTTCCCACATAAATTTAAATGAGATTTGGTTTTTTTATTAGAATCTAAATACAAATCATTTCTCTAACAATATTTTCTTTTTACGAGAATAACAACTTTTAAATATTTCTTTTTCAATTTTTTTAATTAAATTTATTTAACTTCAGAAAAGATTAACGTAAAAGTATCAAGATTTTCCGATTACTTGAAATTAACCCCCAAGTTGACGAAGAATTAATACCTACAGTATGTAAAAATTTAACATTGTTTCCTCTTACACGGTTTTTACAAACATTAAACATTACTTTCTGAAACTAATTACAAATCATATCTCTAACAATATTTTCTGTGTACGAGAATAACAACTTTTAAATTAATTTTAATTAAATTTATTTAACTTAAGAAAAGATTAACGTAAAAGTATCAAGATTTTCCAATTACTTGAAATTAACCCCCAAGTTGGCGAAGAATTAATACCTACAGTATGTAAAAAATTTAACATTGTTTCCTCTCACACGGTTTTTACAAACTTTAAACATTACTTTCTGTGAAAAAATAGGTAGTTTCACATATATTCCAATCATGATTATCTTATCAATAAAATATGACAACAAAGAAGGTAAAAATAATAAGCAGAGCAAGGTAATAAATAAACATTTTTGGATATGGGATGCCACCGATGCTATTAATCATAATATGAAGCTATGTGTCCCATCAGTTGCCAAACTGAGTCCCTTCCCCTAGGTAATATGAACTGAAGGAAACGATTCCGAAGTGACAACTGAATAAGCTTACACAAATTGTTTTATTGGTTTCCCAAAATTTACAATAATTTAGAAAATATATTGTTTTGCTTAACTGAAGCTTTAAAAATTGCATATATTTTTGAGCATATAAATTTATTTAAAATTTTTTGAGCAAGATATTTTGCTACTTTGAGCTGTAACTTCATTGAATTGCCAAAGACTATTCATTGTTAAATAAAGTGTTTGGCGACACTTAATAAGAAACTAGTTACTTGATTTTCTCAAAGAATAAAATGCATTAAATCATCAATTTTACATAAAATAAATTCATTCATTGGCGTATTCCAGCTAGGCTAGCAACATGGGGTGCGCTGTAACACTTTTTCAACAGAACTATATTTTTGGTGTGGAGTCCGACTTCCTCAGTACATACATGCCATAGGGAACCGTTTACAGGGTATTCAACCATTTACACCTCATTCATACAAGGAAAGGACAAAGACAGGACAGGTAGAGAAAGTACATCCATGCCCGAACCGGGATTCGAACCCAGGACCTCCTTATCCATAGTCATGCACGCTGACCACTAGACAAGTTGGTCTGCTATTGTTTTGTTTAACTGAAGCTTTAAAAATTGCATATATTTTTGAGCAAATATACATTTATTTAAAATTTTTTGAGCAAGATATTTTGCTACTTTGAGCTGTAACTTAATTGAATTGCCGAAGATTATTCATTGTTAAATCAATTGTTTGGTGACACTTAATAAGAAACTAGTTACTTGATTTTGTCAAAGATTAAAATGGATTAAATCATCAATTTTACATGAAATAAATATTATTTAAATGAATATTTATAAAAAATATATATTGTGCCATTATTAAACTATAAAAGTGCGTTTCATCAGTCTATATGTATGTAGATAAAAACTTGTTATTTATCTGCAAAAACTTTTTCTACATAGAATACTAATCATTGTGATTTATTATTTGATAAAAGAAAATAATTGGTACCTTATAATATATTCATATTTAAAATTACTGTTCTAGTAGTTATGGTTATACATGTATAGTAAAAGAAGAATAAAATATTAATAAATATTCTAATCTTCATTGATTCCTTCATTGAATTTAAAATTACAATGCTTTTCTGTTGATAAATTTTAATCAATGTGAATAACATATTACAACAGCATATAACATTATCGACATTTTTCTTACTTTGAAAGACAGTTATAAAAATCTATATGTACGGTAGATTTTGTTAAAATAACATAATTGAAATGCTATGAATTCTTTATTTGAATTTAGCTACTTTGTTATTGATGTTCTGTTATGTTTAATTTCATTTATTTAATGTTTTTATAACACAATTTTAATAAAGTTTGAATTATGTTTTGTTATTTTCCACTAATATAATATTACATTAATTTTATACATTTATTATCTTTATGGAGCATTTATTATTGTTTGCTAAAAAATCAATTCCATTGCATACAGAAGAAATAAAATTAAATTTCTATTAAGTACCTTAATAAACGTTTACGTGTTTCTATAATTCGATAGATTTCTAAAATTTAGTAATCACGATAGATGTGGCCAGTCATGGTTACATTCTGAACAAGCAGGTTAGTTCTAGAACCCAGTACAATTCCTCCTTTAACGAACAATCCTGTACCACAGTAACGGTTTCGTTCTGTGGTGTTCTCTTGGTGGTAACGGGTACTTAGCCCTCTCCATATGAAAATCCGGTGAGAATCAGACTGAAAGCTAAACCTGAAGTCGTCGGAATACATCACACAAGATCACTGTTGCGGTATCCATAATGCATGCTCTCTACTCCAGGTTAACCGCAGGCGACAGTGAGTTGCGGTAAGTGGAACACATCTGACAGGTCTACATAGCATATAGACCAATGTGCCCTAAGCTTCTGTACATGGTCTTACTTAAAACTGTTGTACCGGTAGCTGAAGAGAGCAAACTAGACAGGTTTGACGCTGTGTTCTGTCTGTTTCTATAGGCAGTAACTGCCAAATGCTGGTCCTTATTTAGCGTTGTAGCTCGGGATGACTTGTGCTGTATAGTCTACTCACATTCTTGGAACGGTCGTCAGAGAATGTGAGTAGGTCTTGGAACGATCGTCAAAGCCTGGAGATGACACAATGGGCGATTCCAAAATCCTCGGAGACTTCCAGTTTAGTACATCCACATTCCAGACGGCCGATAATTCTACCACATAAAACATCCTCTAAATGGTTCCTTTGTGTCATAACTATGCGGTTATTGCACTGAAAGTCTTTTAAAGCGCTTGTGAGCAATTTTACTTCGTTGCAACCATTCCTTATCCCTCTTTTACACTCTCGTCATTGTGATGTACTATCTGTTGCGTTACGAAGTGGTTGTGTGTTTTCTTTTATTATTAAGTCCTATTGTTTTTAATATTTTATTTTAACAATAACAATTTTCATGATTACATTTCATAAAATTAAGTTCCACACGATAATACACAGGTGCCAATACGGTCTTTATTCGACCGCATCCAAATAGCAACTGAGCTAGATTCCCTATCGGATAGGGAAGATGCGCTTCTCATTACCCTTTAGGGATTTACTGTGGCTGAGTTGCCACAATATCGGCGCCATCTGGTGGTTTCTTGTAATTTGCATATTACTCTTCAAGATGTGTGTGATAATTCTACATGTGAAATTTTTCTTTTAGAGTTCAATTTCTGTGTGATTCTGAATTATCCTTAATTAATGGACATGAGTGTATTTAATAAATAGACTATTGAAAATTAAAATTTCAGATAAAATCAATATAAAATACAAAAGAAAAAGAAAAGTTACATTTAAAATTTAAAATAGATAGGTTACAAGATTATTTATACAGAAGTAATCTAAATTCTTTCATTGTGCAGAAATTAAGAAAAGCAAATTCCATATATATATATATATATATATATATATATATATATATATATATATATATATATATATATATATATATATATATATATATATATATATATATATATATATATATATATATATATATATATATGTATGTATGTATGTATGTATGTATGTATGTATGTATGTATGTATATATGTATGTATGTATGTATGTATGTATGTATGTATGTATGTATGTATGTATGTATGTATGTATGTATGTATAGTACAATTCCATTATAAATATAATTATTCAGAAGTCTATAATCGTAATATTTTGAATTTCATTGCTTTAAAGAACATTTTTACGATAAATTTAAATTTCTTCAAATAATAAAAAAAAGTTTCATGAAACACATTTCTCGGTGAAAAGCTTTAAAACTAAACGTTTAAATGAGCTTAAGCAATTAGAATTAAACTTATAAGAATACGGTTGGAAAAAAAATTAAATTTTTTCACTCAACTATAAGTCAAGATGCCATTTATGAAAATGACATTATATTTAATTGGTAAAAATTAAACTGTACTTAACAGTTATAAAAGTTACTTAATTATATTCAAGTTAATTTTTAGAGACTCTTTTTTAAATATTTTCTTATAATTCCCTACCTTTTTAACTCTGCATTTATTTCTTACTAAAAAAACACTATGTAACACGCACAAAATATTCAAAAAGCTACGAAACTATAAATTTTCTTATCTCTATTTATTTTAGTTTGCACATTTTTTATTGACACCTTATTCATTGTCTTTTTTCTGAATAACTTTAGATTTATATAATTTCGTTTCTTTTTTTATTTCTGAAGGAAATATAAGATACAAGGATTATAGGGCATATTCGGAATTGCTTACACCTAATGAGCTAAATGCCACTTTTCTCGGGCATGTCAAGACGTCGTTCTCATTATCGGAATCTTGTGAGTTATTTCCCGGATTAATTGTAGATCCACCGTTTTCAATAGAAGTGGCTGGGGTACGTTAAATATGATGTGGTTGCAATGACCTTTAATTAAAATATCTCTATGGGAGGGTCAGGTATTCGGGATCTCATGCTTGATTCCTGTTTCTTCATTTTTTACGACTCCCACTTGGTTGCATACATTTAACTGTGGAGCTTAATTCAAGGCTAGAGAAACGTGTTGTGAAACAAGAACAACATACAATGAGC
Source organism: Latrodectus hesperus (assembly GCA_037975125.1). NCBI lineage: Eukaryota > Metazoa > Arthropoda > Arachnida > Araneae > Theridiidae > Latrodectus > Latrodectus hesperus. Next base: position 21,666,200 of record CM075852.1, read on the forward strand.
TTCTGATATAACTTTTGTTATAAATGCATAAATACCTTAAAGTACATAAAATATTTTAAAGACAGTATAAAAAATTGCAGATCCATTATGAGATTCGAAGAAAAATATGTTCTTCTATGAAATATATGTATCATTTAAAGAAATAAAAATAGTTTCTTTTTAAATTCCAATATTTTTAAATAAAGGCATATGAAACTACTTGCAGTAATTTTTGAATGAAGAAAGACGCACACTCATATTAATTTATTATACTTTTTCTTAAAAAAAATAAGAGAGACTTTACTTTAACATTATAATTAATTCATGATCATAACTTTTCCGCGAAGTAAACTCTATTAAAGTACAGAAAAAATAAATGTAAAAAAATATTCATGACAATATTTAAGAAACAAACTATCGTATGATAATTATTAAATGTAAATTTTATGATCAAATACTTAATTTGATATAAAACGTATTAAAATTTGAATTCTTAATTAGTTCTATTCATCAATTAATTATTTTTCCAGGTTAAAATTTTAATGAGACATTTTTGCAACTACACACACACAAAGCAAAATTAAAATTAAAACTAACGTGACATAAGCTTTTTACATTAACCGGAATATTAATATGCATTTACTTTATGCGGATCTTTACAATGTTTGTTTACTTCAAAGTTAAAAGCATAGTTTTTAATTAAGAAGTTATACCGTATAAAATAATGATATTATCTAGTTTTATGTTTCATATATTGCTTGTAGAAATAAAAATTATTAATTATAGTTTTAATCCTTCTAAAATAATAAAACTTTAATTCAATTAATGGATACTTCTTAAAAAATAAGAGCATTTAAAAAATTTCTTATTTTATAAGCTAAAAAACTTTTTATATTAAAATTCAAAAATATTACAAGTGAACTTGAGCTGTATCTTACAAATATAAATCAAATTATGTGAAATGTTTAAGCATACTATTTTAAAGAGTGATCTTTTCTGCATCGCAATGAAATGAATGCATTTTGATTAAAATTCAAAAACTATATTTTCAATAAAATTTATTAAAATTTGGACAATATGATTGTATACGAAGCATTATTCAAAATTTCTTTTAAGAAAAAAATTTGGATATTATGTGCTTATAAAAATATATAATCGTGCTATTTAAAAAAATCAGTGTAAGTAATATCTATGAATCATTTAACCATCAGGATGTTAAAATAATTTTAAGACATTGGCATTTTTGGCTGATTATAAACACTATCTAAATTAATGTTTTTATTAAAAGCTTGAATAGTCAAAAGTTCGTGATTATATAGTGAAGGAAATCCGCTAGTCTTTGTTTATTCTCAAAAGTTCTGACACATCTCAGAATAAATCCAGAAGGTTGATTTTTCGAGTGGATAGGAGTGGTGTGTGTGACTTTGTGGGGTATACCAATTATTACCAATTTTAAAAATCTAGCCAGTTGCATTGATTTCAACTTTCAATGGATTCCCTCCCCAATTAGTATCAAAGGCAATGAAGCTGCAGACATCTTGGCTAAAAGAAGTAGCTACGAGTTTCCAAACAGAGACTGCTCACTAACTTACAAATTTTCTCTATAAAGAAAACAGTCAAGATACTCTGGCTCACCACTCCCTCAAATCCCTGATTCACCAAGAAGGCCCATGGGGAAGCATTAGAATTCGAGGGTGACAGACATGATCAATCGGCAGTATCAAGACTTATTAGTGGGCAACTGAAATTCGAATTTGGGAGCTAGGTCTTTTCGTTGTGCATAAAATGCAATCTGAAGCCGAATTCCCTCGATCACATCCTGGATTGTTTGAGGTTCGTTCTGGCGGATATTTGCTCAATTCCATGACTGGTTCTCGACTTCTAGCGTACATGGTGTCATGGATCTGATCTAGCTGCCCCTAGATCCTTGAAAGATTGGAAACAACAACAACGGGTTGTTCCCAGTCAGAAAATCTGTAACAATAAAGAAAAACTAAACTCCATGGCACGACAGCCCATGTGGGCCAAGGCCTACAGTGCCCATAACTGTTTTCATGACAGAGGTCCCTGGCGTGCGAAGCATGCGTCCCAGTTAAGTGGTCAGCCTAACGTAAGACCCCCAGTGTTTAGTTCCCTAGCATGCTTGGTACTCAGTTAATCGACCCACTGAAGGGATGAAAAGCTGAGTCAACCTTACCCAGCCCGAGTATCGAACCTCGGACCTGTAACAATATGCGGATTGTATATTATGTTCCTCTGAGTAAGATCTATGCCTTCATGATCCAGTAAAACTGAATGATCACAACATTGTTTACAAGTGGAGTAGATTTTTCTGCTAATATGACAGCTAGGATGGACAGCAAAGGAATGACATCTAGTATGTCACTTGTTTGTTAGAGCAGTCTGTGAGCGACGATCACCTATCATTTCCAGCACTACTTCAGGGGCCTGCATTAGTGGTGTGTAGGGGGAATACGGGATGTAAAGTGAAGTTAGATTTTAAAGTATAATTTAAAATAATTGTAAATTATTTAATAATGTTACAACAGGTTGTATTGTAAAACACCTCCAGATAGTAAAAAACACGTTTTCTTTCATTCGTCATATTTCTAATTTATAAAATTAATAAATTAATTTATTTAACCTCAATTGCTTTTAAATATATGCTTCAGTAAATGAACATAATACTGGACATATTAAATAATTGAAGATAGATCAGCTTATAATATAATAGATCGATAATGATAGGGAAGCTTCCAATAAATAGTATTTTGTGTGTTTCCAGATATATTCTTTATTTTAATATTTAACGCTAATAATCAAAAAAAAAATAATTCATCTTAGTTGTTTTTGAATAATACAATTTTCTTCCACTTATTTTAAAAAATATCGTGAGAGGAATTAAATCTTAAGCAACAACAAAAGTTTTAAATTGATATAATTTACATCTCTTAAGCATTTCTTTAATTTTATTTTGTGTAGTTCTGATATTAATGAATGCGTGTAGGATAAAGAGGCTTTAGAAATCAACTGATTTGTTGATTTCCATTATTTTTACATATTTCATTTGCTTTTCAAGCTCTTTGTAAGAAAGTTTATGAGATTTTGACATGATAGGAATCTCCGTAATACATGTTTTAAATCAAAACTTTCACGAAACACACTTCAGCCTAGATTTTAAAACATCTATTATGGAAATTTACATGTTTTGCTGCAATTGCATTTGTTTTTAACATACCACTTTATATCCTTACTAAATACTTGATCAGGTATGAAATTCTATTTGCACTAGCTATTTGATAATGCTAGAATCCCTTTTCTTGAAACCATTTTATAAGAACAATTTCATTGATGAGGAGGAAATACTTCAAGCTTCTGCCACGCGATTTCTTCAATTTTAACCTCTTTTTATATAGTCGGACCAAAATATGGTTCAGTTGGGAAAGTGGAGCAGCGCATCCCTTGTTGCCAGCCTAGCTGACACACGACAGTGAATGAATGAACCACTTTTTTCAAAATATTTTACGTTTTTAATAGAACATTTTGCATCTTTTCTTTTCTGTGCAGATAATAAAATCATTTTTATTCAGAGCTTAATTCAGAGACTCTAGGCACTCCAACATTTTTAAAATCCGTGATTTAATGAAAATTTATCGATCCTTACAATGGAATTTTTGTCATAGACACCGATCTACAATAAACACTTGGTGAAAATTTAAATTTCAGATCTATGCGGAGCTCACAAAAGTATTTATATGCTCTTTTGAAGATATTACATTATATATCGAACTATGTTATATACATATTTTTTGCCATGAATAATGGCATAATGAGATATAATAGAAAATCATGCATCCTTTCCTTTTTTGAGAGAATAATAAACTTATTTTCATTTAGAGCTTATTGAGTATCTTCAGGTATTACCACATTTTTAAGATCTTTGATTTCACGAAAATTAATCGATTATTACCATGGAATTTTCGTCATAGACAACATTCTACTATAAAAACTTGGTGAAAATTTAAATTTTAGATCTATGTGGAACTCATAACAGCATTAATTTGTGCTTTTGAAGATATTAAATTATGCATCAAACTACATTATCACATTATGCATTAATTATGCACTTTACACATCACATTATGCTAATCGTTATCAATGAAGATAATAATGTTAATGTAATCCTTATCAATAAAGATAATAATGTTAAATATTAATAACATTATGCATCGTATTTTTTGATTATTGTGATAATAAATGCATCCATTATGCACTTATAATTACAATAATTAGAAAAATAGATAAAGTAGTATTCTTTATTAGAAAAATTATTGGAGTTTAAAGTGGCCTTCATTCATTTGTCTTATTTAACGTTACTTTTTATGTTTACTGTATTATGGACATGCACTGTCAAATGTGCAACACATAAATAAAATATAATTTTCAAGTATGCATTATACAAAATTTTATAGAAATTTTTTATGTAAATTTTGCTTTTGAATTTGCTTTAAATATTTTATTTGCATCAAAAGGGAATTACCAAAGCTCAATGAGATTGAAACAAAATATTTAGTTTGGTAAATTTAATTTCAATATCAATTTGATTAGTTACAAAATTAATTTGCTTACACATTTATTCACTAAGATTAAGAAAATACATTTATATAAAATTTAAAAGAATGCAAATCAAATGATAGATTAGAATTATAAAGCTCCATTGAAATTACTTACTTTATCGAATTTATAAGCTAAATACTTATTTATATTGCTCATACTAATAATTAATTTATGATAAATGCTTAGTTTTATCCCTCCAGCATTTTTAAAATGAAGACATTTAACTAGTCTTATAATAATTATCATTAAGACAATTGAATAATTTTTCAAATGACTTTTGTATAATGTTTTGTTAATATGAGAATTTATATTAATTTGTGTTGTTGTAATTTAAGAAAGTTCTGTTATTCTTCTAGTAACAGTTCTTCTAGTATTCATTAAAGATTATTTCTTAAATTCATTCATATTCAAATATAGTTGGCTTAGTTTTATATCTTTAAAATGTTTTTCTTATCCAATGGCGGGCACACAAGTGTGACTGAACCCTATGCCACAACAAGGCCAGAAACTGCTACTCATTTATCGTTACCCAGTGGGCACCTGTGAACAAAGTCACGGAGGCCATACAACCACAAACCCGTTTATAGGGTGGGTCACATTCATACCTCAACATGCACACATCACAGAACAGAGGACAGAGAAACACAGAGAAGGAAAGAAACATATATGCCCGAGCCGGGATTCGAACCCGGGACCAACAGCTCAGTAGTCAGGAACGCTAACCACTTAGCCAATCGGGCGGTGATCTTTAAATGTATTTATTATCTTGTATATGTATTTTTAAAATGTATTTATTATGGACTCGATGTATTTTTTTAAATAAATATTGATTACTGTTAACTACTATATAATCATTTTTTTAGGTTTAGCTAGAAAGATTTATTTCTTTTCTCCAGAGTTTTTTAATGAAATATAAACAAATAAAATTAAAGGAAACATACATTCATTTTTATTCATTATTAGTATTGTTATTATTAAAATTTAGATTATACATTCTTAATGTTAAATTTCTTTGACATCATTATTCTTTGGAAAATAAAATATTTTCTTAAAACAAGAAGCTAAGCAATTGATCAATTAAAATAAATATGAAAGCTTAAGATAAATATTCAATATGCAAAACAATGCTCAGTATCAAAAATTATACATGATTAAAAATGGTTTGATTTTAAGCTTTTGAATGATGTATCTTTTGATGATCAGAGTAATTACATGAAAAATAATAAAATACTTTTAAATGGGTATTTCATGCATATTAAGTATTTGAATATAATCAAATTGAAGAAAATTATAGTATGAAGTTTTCCGATTAAATGCAGATCTGAAAAATGAATTGCAAATTTTGTAGATGTATATTCATATACCAAAAGATAACAGACTTTTATAAATAAAAAATAAAAAAACATAAAAGTTATAATGCTTTTTATATTTGATAAATTAAAAAGTACCCCTTACATAATCCGATTTATAAGAATGTACAGTAAGTATAAAAAAAATTAATTTACAAAAAGAAGGAATTTCAGCTTAGTTCATTGTGGATGTTTATTTTGTATAGTCAGAATTGCCTAAAACAAAAAAAAGGGTAACGTAAATTTATTTTTTCTCGTGTTCTTGAAATTCTCTAGAGAAACAAAAAAAGATGCTTTCTATGTTGTCGAGAAATTTTCCCCAAAAAATTCGAATTCTTCGTACATTTTCATACAAGTGAAATGCGGAAACTGCTTTGTCGTGTTTGAGAGATTAACTTTCTCCGACGCAATAAACTCAGTCGAATAAACATGGTGTCAGCTATTGCTGCTGTAATGAAAGTGTCGAAAGAATTTTGGTAAAAGAGCTGATGTTTACGATGGCGAGGTCAGATGTGATCACTCTGCGCTCATCATTTTCCAAACTTTAATAAGTGAATGCTTCCTCAATAATGCGCTTAATTTTTTCCACGTTTTTATGATGTTTAGTTGAGCTGAATTATCTTTCAGTGTAATATCAAAAATTATTTTTTAACTCAATTATCCATTTTCAGACCGTTTAAAATGGTATCGTATAAGCATTATTACTATTCGAACCTAAATAAAATTATTTATATTTCAGAATGGTAAATCCATTTAAAATCTTGAAATTCTGCTTCAGTCCTTAACAAAGACTTTTATCATTAGATTAACGAACACAGCCGAAAGGTTATCGCTACTGCGTTTGGCTCAAATTGTCCAAGATGAGTTCATGAGTTCGAATCCCACAACGGACAGGGCCGTTTGTAGGGGTTGGGAATTATGGTCTTATTAGTCCTCATATGCAAAATGCAATCACGAGTGATAAATAAACCTAACTCAACAGTGATTATCTGTGGAAGAGACTAGAAATAATAAACACAAATTTATTTTTCATACTATACTTCGAAATTTTGATGAAATAAATTTAAGTAAATTTGTAATCTCATATTTATATCTTCTTATTGTAATTTTTTCAATATGTAATATCAATGTTTATTAAGTGTAAATTCAATGTTTATTAAGTGTGAATATGCAACAAAATAATTTATAAAAATTGCAAATATTCTTACTTACGGTAAGAAAATTTATCAAATAACTTTTTTACAGAATACAATTTTGATAAAAATTATAATTTGATCTGAATGCAAATATTTTAAAGGTTAATAACTGTAATATGAGTTAGCAAACATCGAAATTAATTTAAGTACATAATTAACTGTCAAATTTTATTTCGTATTCAAAGGAAAAGGTAATATGGAAAATTAATAATTAATTTCATATCAATCTAGAGTGTATTCAAATTTGTAATTAAAAGCTTAGATGATAATCTATTTTAATTAAAAAATGAAATCAGAATTAACATAATTCTGTATCAATACTTAATCATCTTAATGGAATAAAACTATGAAATTCTGATGGTATAAATAAACTCCCAAACAAAATTTAGCATTGCATATCAAACAAGCTTTTTTTTGCTTTGTTTAAATACCTTTTTAACTCATCATTCCTCATTAATTATACTACATGCTCAAAAACACAAAGGAAAAAATGATTAAGAATTTTTATCTATTCAGGTTTTATTTGTGTGCTTGTCTCTCAAAAATAATGTTTACACATACACAATTATAATTTTCCAAAATTTAAGCAAATCTTTATTTTAGGTTTCGATTTCATTTAGAGGCATAGTTTGCTATTTAAAACGACCTTTGTATGTAACGAAAGCTTGGAAATTTCACTGAGACACTTCTTTTCAAAGTTTATTTATTAATCTAAACCATAGGTTCCCAAAGAGGTCCAGGTGGACCCCCAGGGGTTCATAGGAGAACACACAGGGATCCACGTAGACGTGAAAAGAAAAAAAGGGGCTCACAAGTTGTAAGAGGGGTCCACAAAACATTTTCTGGTTTTTATAGGAAAGGACAAAAATTTTGGCTTGGATTTACCTATCAACGTAGGCTGGTAGCATCATTCATTAGGTAGATACTCAAAAATATTTGAGACTCAGCTCAAACACAGATTTGAATAGAACAATAGATAATAGTACAAGTATACTTGGTAAATTGAAATTAATGAAGTAAATTATTAGTCGGAGCGAATTCTCGCAGTTTCCGCACTTGTCACAGATAAAATGTCTTGATGAGGTTATTCAGACTTATGCTCAACCAACATTTAAATACCCTGCATGAATGACTTCAAAAATAGATTTGAAATTATTCTGACGATGGAAATACCACCATGGTTCACAACCCCATTCGATGAAACGGAAAAGGCGAATGTGGTATTACAAGAGGAGTTACTTGAGCTCAGCACCAACGAGGAACTGAAGGTTACATTTAAAAAAGGCTATCAAACACTTAGGCTGCAGGCAGAAATCCCTGAAAAATATCCTGGGCTGTGGGAAATTGCGAGAAAATTTTTGATAGCGTGTTTTCCTCATCATATCTTGTCAAAAGAAGTTTTAGTGTCGTTACCAACCTGTTAACAAAAAAGGAGCAGATTGAACAACACAGAACGGGGAGATTTGAGATTACTTCTTACAAAACTGAAGCCAAATTTCTTTGATAATTTGCTGTCAATTCATCAAGTACATTCGTCTAATTAAAAGTACGACTATTTTTTATTGTTGATTTACATTTCAGAGTTTATTGTTGATTTTTTGTCAATTGTTGATTGTTTGTAAAAATAAATGATTATAATTTTGTAGAATCGCAAGTATTATTTTAATAAACAGGACACAAGAAAATGTGCTACTTTTTTTTCTTCTTAACACCCCCAATTTAGGGTGACATTTTTTAGGAGTTTTGGCAATTTAGTAGAAATGTCTATCGAAAATCGTAAAACTGAAAGTGGTCCATGAGATAATAAAGTTTGTGAATCCATGATCTAAGCAATTAATATTGTTATTTTTAGAGATACACCTTATTTTTCTAATTTTTCACAGTTTATCAAAGCCACCAGTAAGGAATTTCAAAATTTAATTTCCTTAATTTTAGAACTCATTCTGATACTTTAAGAATGAATGAAAATTAATTCTATGCTACTGAAAACTAATTATTTATGCTTGTTGAAATTGATTTTTTTCATGTATGAAATCAAAATAAAAGATAAAAAAAAGATTTTGAAAAAAATCAAATATTATTTTTATGTATATTTAATGAGATAGAAGTATTATATCTTTATACTTAATTATTCAAACATTGAAAAGAAAAATAATTAACTATTATATCTATGTGCATTCCAATGGAAACAAATATTATGGATGTTTGTGTTTCTATTATAATTATATTTTCTTTCAAAATAAAGTACTTCTCAAAAAAGTAAAAACTAATGCACACACAGAAAGATTTTTCGTACAAAATTTAACCGCTTTTTCATGAAAATTTCCTTGTAAATAATTTTGAAAACAAATACTTTTCTGTGTAGAATATTCATAAAAATTATAATACTTAAAGGGTACTATTTGCTTAAATGCTAAACAAACAAATTCTTGCATGTATTTTATTTTAAAAGCACTATCGTTTATTGTAGTCATTGAATTGAAAATTTTCCTTTTGTCAGTTATTTCACTACGCATACTTTACTTAATATTTTGAAAGAAAATATATTCATAATCTGAATTAACATTCAATAGCTCTTTGAATATAATATTTTCGTACTTTCAGTTTATTGAAATTCATTGTTTCCTAATATTGATACCGTAAGACATAATTTAATAAAGAGAGAGAGAGAGAGAGAGTATCTCTATTAAAATTGTTGCATAGAAGCATTACCAATTCAATTGAAAGAAATGCAGTGTTTTTTAATTTTTCTTTTCCTCAAAAAAAAAAAAATACTGCAGTTACACAACTTTTTATAATACATATATTCTACATGAAGTAAAATTTCATAACTAATAATATAACTGCATAGTTACAAATTGAATTAAAAGAGTTAAAGTAATCGTTAAGTTTATTTTATTTAGTAAATACCAGGTACACTTTTCTAATATGTCTGTTAAACATAAAAGAAATTTTACAGCAAATAATATATATAACAAGATTTATAAACTTTCAATTTAAGAAAGTGCGCGCGTGATAGTATTTAAAAAAACACTTCACCTAAAATCCTGTATAAAATTTATTTCATTCAAATATTCTACCCTTATAAAGTTGCTTTTAGGTATAGAATAGAACATACAAAATAGGAATCCTGATGAAAATGATGGAATAAAATACAGCTTTAATTAAGAGAATAAAATATTTCTTCAATTATATACTGTCGTAGTGCTAAACGACGTATGCAAACCCTGAGAACATACACATGTATATTTTTATTGCACTTTAAATTTAAGAGTTTCCTCTTTTCCTTTCAAAGCTGTTATAATATAAAGTAAAGGATGTAATAAAAATTGGCACAATGAGACAAGTGCAATAAAGGAATAAATTCTTCCTTTTGGATTAGATGGGTGTTTTTGAGAAAATTGCAAGGGAAGTTTATGTTTTATGATATGTTTTATATGTAAATATGACCAATCGGTATTGAAGGGGAGAGATTTCTGACCTATCCCATAAAATTTTAGGAGGTAGTATGGAACTTTGGAAAACTAATGGTGTAAAGAGGAGGAGCTAAAAAAAATTTATGAAGAGTTAAAAACTGCATCTAAAAATGGAGAAGACACACAGAAGCCCCAGAGAAGCCCGACATAGAAATGGAGTCCACAATTGAGGACTGGGTCCTCATTGAGCATAATAAGAAGCTAAAAAGATGTTAGTTGTAAACGGAGTATAAATGCCCTGTCCAGTAGGAGCCCTGCCTCAACTTTCCTGAATGAAGCTGCAGATGTCCGACAAATAGATGAACAGAAGAAGAGACGATAAAGTCTGAAGAGAGATAGCAGAGAAAAGGGGAAAGCTCATGAGCAATGAGCAAGCCAAGCGAGATCCTGAGCCGGTAATGCCATTGACGATAAGGAGACACCACACTGCTACTTCTAAAAGAGGTGAGTCAGATCTCTCGTTCCTCGTCCGTCTGGTCACACTCAGTTATGATATATTAATGTGTAATTGTCATAAAACAAAAAATGATAGAATTTCAATTATTTAATCGAGAATGCTTTAATTGTAACTGTGAATTCCTCTTGTAATTAAGTTACTGAAATAAATTGTTAAGTTTTATTGTATTTTTTTAAAATTTATCTCTGTCATTCAATTATTTAAAAAACAAATCTGGGTTTCCTCTGAATTTTTCTAAAATTGCCAAATATCACCACTACATATAATTTATATTTATTTAATCATGTATCTGAAAGAAAGTATTTCTGTGTTTCTTAGAGCCATGAAAGCACTATTATTTCGCTATATTTATCTGAAAATGTATTAGTTCTATATTGACTCGAAACAAAAAGATATGTCTTTTGAATTTTATTACAGACGTCATTTATTATTTACGAAGAGCGTTTCTCGAAAAAAACTTCATATCTTCAAAGATTCATAAATAAAGGAAAGAAGAATGTAACTTTGTGACATGGAAATATTTGTAGAAACATTTCTTTAAACTACACCTGTTGCAATAACGTATAAGTATCTCTGAAAATTGAATTTTAATTAGATATTCTATCTAAAATAGTGTATTATTTTTTAGTTTTTAACTTCAATATATTTAAGTTAAAATTTTTTTTAAAAATAAATATTGGTAGCATGAAGAAATACGATATTATTATTATTGAATACGAATAATTTTATTAAACTAAAAGCCTTACAAAAAATCACTAGATTAAAAGAAGAAAAAAATTTTACATAAAAAATAATTGAAAGCGTATAAAAGTAATTTAAGATGCATTAAAAATATTAAATTTCAATAATCCACTATGGAAAGTGAAAAAATATTTGATAAGCACAAATAATAGCTGTTTTTAAATTCATTAAAAGTAGTGATTTTTGTTATTAAAACAATTTAGTAATTTGAATGAGTTTAATTGAAAATGCTTTTAAATATATTTTGAGTGAATGCATTTTTGCTTCTTATAACCAAAATTCATTCAAATATATTCAAATAAGAGAGGAATTCAAAGTTTATTAACAGTTGTTAAGTCTTCATTATTTTATTAATTGTTTAGGAAAATCTAACAATGTATTAAATAAAGAGAGTATTTTGAATAATTTCTCTCTTTCTCTTTAAGTCAGTCTTATTTAACATTTATTTGTCATCTTTAATAAGTACTTTGAAATGTGAAGGTTAATTCCAATTACGAGAGAAAGTTTTTTGTTTATCTTTTATAAGGTATAATTTTTTCTGATTTCAATATTACTTTACATTTTTAATTTAGATACATATTTATTATTTTCAAATCCCTGACAACAATAATTTATAAAATATATTTCTGAAAATGATTCTATCGAATATTCATATTTAATAAAAAAATTCCTTGTTATAAAAACACGTACTTAAATTTGTATTCTATATGTAAATAAATATTTTCTATATAAAATAAGTATTTTATAGCATAGATTGCAGATTGTAAGTATAGATGGATTTGCTCAATGCATGTAATAAAAATAAATTACAGTGTTTAATACTTGGAGCTATAATTAAATAATAAAGTGATATTTACTGAAATAGTATTAAAAAGTGGAATTTAATTCTTTCGTCAGAAAATTTTGCAGAATTGCTTTGATTTCAAAGAGAGATTATGCGTAGAAAGTACAATATTCAAAAATTTCACCTTTAATGCATAAAGATAAAACTATATTTTTTTTGGATGAAAAAAAATAAGAAAGTTTAATTTCTAAATGCAAATTTTAATTTTATAAATAAAGAATTTCAATTTTAATTTATATTTTAAATTCTATATAGTGACAACAATATATATATTTTCCAAAATTTTAAGAATATATTAAAAAATAAATGAAAGCAGCTTAGTTCCAACTTTCTACGGTTATGATAAATATACCATTTTTGGTGGATCCTTTTTATAAAGAATTACTAATCTAGTTAATATTTCAACTGAATTCTAATGTTATTTGTGGCGTTTTGAGTTTCTTTTTCAAATCATTTTATTGTTCCCAACAACATAAGAGCATTATACAGATATAATTCTTACATTAGACGGCGTACCTTCACTTCTAGCAATTACGATAAAGCATCTGATGAATAATCATTTAGAAAATGGCATAATTGTCCAGGAACTTTTATCACCATCTTAGCCACCTAGATCTACGGCGAGTTCTTTCTATGTGGTTACCTACGAAAATCTTTGGTATCCATCTAAGCAAGAGAGCAGTTGCTAAATTAACTGTCCCTAAAGCATCCTATTCATTTATAAAATCAACATATATGAACTTAAAAATCAAAGATGTTACAATGATTTGATTTTCCTGCTTATATTAAAAAAAATTGGATAATATATTATACAGTTAACAAAAACAAAATGTAGCTCTTTAAGACTTCAATTTTTATTGCTTTTTCATAGCTTGTTCTTTTTTATAATTTTATAAAAAAGGTTTATCCTACACTCGTCCTCGGCATTTCTGCCATTAATCGAAGAGCAGTCCAATAAAAAGATGATCAAGTATAAAAACAGGAGTAAAGTCCTTTAGTGGCCTTAAAAGAATTATCAGTCATAACATTAAAAACTTAAGTTCAGTTCTTGAGGTGAGCGGCAACCATATCAAAATTATTGCCCAATGAACAACGAGCAGAGTCCATTATAGCTATTCGACGCAGATGTATGACCTATTCGATGCAGGTATTCATGTCCAGTTATCACCCGGTAAAAAGCAACACCAACTGCTCGTTGTAAGGAGCCAGTGATTTTATTGTTCCCATCAAGTAGAGTTTTCCACTCCCTGTCATAAACATAAAGGGAAACTCTGTCATCCTATATTTTACTGAGGACTGCACTTTAGATTTTACGCAAAGGTAAAGGGGAGTTTGGCTGGATCACAAGGGAACCAGTTTTCGCAAGTCAGGCTGCCTTCTCATTTCCAAAAACATCACAATGGCTCGGGAACCATTGAAGAGTAACGTGGTCCTTGATTTCAATGAGTTTGCAATGCTTCATTCAGCAAGAGTGGACTTGTGCATTATTATTATAATTTAGATTATTAAGCGAAAGAATAGTAGCTTGAGAATCAACAAGGAGAATAATTTTTTAATCATGGATGCTTCTTAATTTATTAATTGCATGAACTATAGTAGCATGCTCGTCCTCGAAATTATTGCAGAATTTCCCCCAATGAGTTTATACAAAAATCCCTTGAATACACTCTAGCACCAACATTTTTGTAGCATTCTCCTAAGAACCATCTGTGAAAATATGGTGTTAATCCTCAAGAGGATATCTGATATGAATTGTCGCCAGAGAAGCACTTTTCAACTCACTCTGTTGTGTGTACTCTTTTTTAACTCCCCAAACAAGATCTAGATGTACCTCCAACTTATCTAGATCCACAACAGGATTCCATTTCATTGGAAACACCTGGATATCTGGGATAGGGATATCATAATTGTCATGGAGATCATTAATAATTGAAAGAAATGAACTCTATGGGTTTTTAGTCTCTCAACCGATGGGCTGTAATTTCGTTGAAAATTCTTCTTAAGATTCTTTCAACAAAAATTATAGCATTTCTATTAACATCTACCACCCAAGGGCTCCTCCAGTGATTAGACGCAACATGCTGTTTTGGAAAACATCAACTTTGTGTCGATTAGAATCTGAGGCAATAATCAAGACCTCATTTACATATACAACAGTGGGACGAACATAGCTTTTATATGCTGTGCATAGTACATTTTGAGTAGAACCCCAAGGGATGCCTAACAAGCGCTAGATTAGTTTAGCTCTCAAGTGTCCTCTACAAATTACAGTGTCAATTTGTTTTTTCTAAGTCAATTTTGATTGGGTAAGTGAATTTGAATTATTTACTTGGGTAAGTGAATACCCAAGTAAATAGTATCATTTGCTCTTATTAGGTTTTTTTCTCTATAGCTAAGATGAATATCATGATGCTTGGTTCAAAGGGAGAACAATTGGAAAGTTGTCTTATCAGTGTTTACTACCATATTATTCTTATCAGCCCAAGATTTTAGGCTCTTTGTAGAGCACATCCCAGACCAGCTATATGAGAACCAGTAGCACTCCTTACCATGTCATCTACAAACAAGACGTTTACAACAGGGATAGATTTAGAGATATTGTCTATTAGGTCATCCTCATAAAATTAAATAGAATAGGGTTAATTTTATAATAAGGATTTATTAAAAAATTATTACTTTCTTTATTTTCTAGGATATTCAGCAGGAGAAATCAAAAACTCTTATTTTTTTGTTTCTGATTTTTCACGAGAAAAATGAAGTTTTTAGAAAACAATGGCAACAACAGTGGCAAAATAATGTGTCAAAGCATTCTATTAATAACATATAATGATCGTAATGTCATTTGTATATCAAACTTTTGGTTTCAACCGAAAAGTTTGAACTTATTTAAGTATGATTAAATATTAATTTATTCTGATAAGTTGTTAATTTTTCTACAACTTTTTGAATCTGACACTTTATTAATCCTAATATAATGGCCATTTCATTATCTTTTTTTACTTAGAAAAAGAATATTCAAGTAGGTAACATCTTTAAAAGTTAAAGAAAATGTATTCATATTTCAGGCATTTTTTGCATTAAAAAAGTCTTAATACAAAATAAATATTGATTGTATCACTATCATGGTAAATTTTTATTGATGTTTCAGTTTATTAAACTAAGAGTCGAACACTATAATTTTATGCATTTCATTTATTTACTTCTTAAAATTTAAGAAAATAATATTCATAAAATTCAAATGTTTCCACTCTATTTCAGTATCTATAAACACAAATAATACTAATTTTATGAACTAAAGGTATTTTGTAATGATAAAATTCATTGCTTTATATATAGTGCTTCTCAAACTCATAAAAAGCACATTACTTTCTGAAAAGCATTAATATTCACAATTATAAATAAAAACTAAATAAACAATAACCATAATTAGATACATAAAATAATTATTTATGCAATAGCTATATTTTAAATTTTTATGATAATATATGATTTGACTGATTATTTTTTTACTATTTGACAACGTGAAAAGGAAAGCAAATATTCACTCTTTATAAAAGTAATGACAAATATAATGATTTAGGCTGCTAAATTTGAACGATTATCAATCATGAATATATTCCGTTATAGTGTAATTGTTTTTTGTTTTTTAAATGACGTAATATTATAGTAAAATTAGAAACATCAAACAATGAATAATTTGTATTTATTTAGAAATTTAGGCTGTGGTTTTAGCCGTTAATAAATATAACAAAAAAATGTTTAATTTCGAAGACTAACAACACGAAACATAACACGAACAGCATACAAATGCATATTAATTTCACAGAAAAGCCTGTGATTTTCAAATAAAAACATTTTCAGCGATAACTAAAAGAATAATGATTAAAAAGAGCGAAAAAGTAAAACAAGAACCAATAAAAAGAAAAAACAAAAAAGGAAGAGGAATTTATTTTCGGTACTAAAAATTATCAAAATAATTATTACATAAGAGTAATAAATCCAATACAGCTCTGATACAAATGAAATTTTTGGTTAATTTGAAATCATTGTTTTCCTTTTTTTCCCACTCATCCTATTATGGGAAAAATTTTAAATATTTATTTTTTTAAGCTAAGCCCAAAGTTGTGTTCCTTACGAAAGCAAAGAGAGGGAAACTGCAAGTTTGGAAGTTCCGATTCGAATACGTTATCCAAAAGCAACACTAATCTGAATTTATTATCTAGAGGTAAACAAGAGAAAGCTTTAAGAATTCGGAAACCTTAGCAAATCTTGAGCAATGCTTTCAAATGTATTATAATTCTACTACCAAGTTAAGGAAATTCTTGAACTTTGTTTTCGAATTAAATTTTCAAAATTCACAAGCAAATCACAATTATTTTAAAAATAAGGATAATTTTACTAAGAAAAATGTATTTTGTTACAAACAGTTTTACACTTTACATGTTAATTCCAAAAATATGTTTTTTTTTTTAACTTAATTGTAATTTGATTTAAAATTTTCCAATTAAATGTAATTTGTTGTTTTAAGTATCAGATTTGTGAATTATAATATTCCTACATTTTAAGAATTAGATTTATTAATTTCTATGAGAAAAAGGTAAAAAGTATAGATGTATGTAATATTTAAATAAAATATTTCTATTATACTCATCTTTTTTACAATATATTTTCAAATGAAAAGAGTATTTAAAGCCAATTAACATGTCAACTTTAAAAGCAAATATGACTTTTTTATTGACTTTAAGAACCAAGTATGAAAATTAATTTTAAATACTTCAATTACGCAAAAAATATTTCGTAACTAAAAGTAGTTTTTTTCATAAAATACCATTTATGCTGCATAATTATTTCCCTTATTTAAAAATTAAGGTTAAAATCATAAAACAAATAGTTAAGCAAATATTGTTAAAGAAAACAACAATAAACTGATTCATTGTATTAATCTATATTATTTCTTATAAAAAAACACAATTATATATGTGTATATATATACATAGATAGATAGATAATGCAGTAAATGTGGCATAATTTATAACCTTTGATCTTTTCAAAAATACAAGAATATATTAGGATATTTTTCAATGAATGAACAATATTGAGAACATTTATTTGCGGTTCAGGGTTCTTTCTTACAAATACCTTGGGAGAATTTCTGTTGAAATATTTCTTAACGAAAATGTATTTTTTAAATATTTTATATGAATCATGAAATAAATAAATCAATTGCTATGGTGTGTTTTACTCGTAGAAAATAGACAATGGACATAGAATAAATATAACAGAGAAAAGATATACCATTTAGCTATTTAATATTAATTTATACATTAAATATAAATTTATCATTCATTAATTTGTTTTGTATTCTCTGTTTACTTGTTATCTATAAAAAACCAATTTTGTTGAATAGAATTTTAAAACCGAATAAATAGGATAAATAAATATAAATAATATTGTAATCTCATTTTTGTATTTTTTATGCATTTTTTCAATGTGCAAATTCCTTTATTAAGTGTGCAAAAACAACAAAATATTTATAAAATTGCAAGTATTTTTTCTTGTTGTTAGAAAATTTATTAAATAAATTTCTTTTATAAGAAAAAAGATAATGTTAATAGTTGCTCATTGACCTAAATGAAAATATTTTAAAAGTTAATAACTAATATAAATTACTAAACATTAAATTTAATATAGGAGTATAATTTACTTTTAAATTTTA
Source organism: Latrodectus hesperus (assembly GCA_037975125.1). Classification (NCBI taxonomy): domain Eukaryota; kingdom Metazoa; phylum Arthropoda; class Arachnida; order Araneae; family Theridiidae; genus Latrodectus; species Latrodectus hesperus. The sequence continues at coordinate 21,684,575 of CM075852.1, forward strand.
ATTCGTATTGAAATGAAAAATTTAAAATGTAAAATTGATAGGTAATCTCTAGTCAATCGAGAGTATATTCAAATAGATAACTTGAAGCTTAGATAATAAAGCTCTATTTGAATTGGTAAAGAAATCAACTTATCAATGGAATTAACTTAATTCCGTAAGAAGGCTTAGTCATCTTAATGAAATAAAAAAATATGAAAACGGTGAGGATATAAATAAAAGCGATAACAAAATTAAGCTTTGCATATCAAACAAGCTTTTACTTTTACTTAGATACCTTTTGAACATCATGCTTTTTAATACTTAAATATATTACATGCTGAAAGATCCAAAGGAATAAACGTTTCAATTATAGTTAAAAAGTAATAATTTGCAAAAGATTAAAAACTAATTTTCATGAACACCATATCAAATACTTTTAATAAAATGCATAATTTCCAAGTTCACAGCCTTAAAAATCTCTAATTACAGATTTAAATTGTCAAAATTAGCTCAAAACTTCACAATTCTTAAAAGAAATACTGTTGAAGAAACAAAGAAATTAAATAAAACATTGGTTGAAAGCAAAGTTTCAAAGTCTGGAATTCATTGTAGTTCACTTGTAAAAAAACTTATTTTTATACTTAATCATATAACAATGTGTCTGAAAGTAGAAAAGTCAGATGCATGGGATATTTTGTATTTTACTGTGCAATTCCAATCGTATTAGATTTAAGCCAATTGCTTAGTTGTTTTGCTCAATTATGTTCGGAAAAATGTGGGTTATTTTTAATGTAGGGAATTAAATTTTTGCTTAACATTTTTTGTATTGATGGAAAGAATATTTCTCACTATTCTCTTCAAAAACATTTAGTGTACCATGTTGATCGGATTAAAAAAACACGTGAAATATTATACTTATATATTATTATAAACTTATATATTATTATACTTATATATATTATTATTATAAGAACAAAATAACATTCCATAAATTTAAAACAATACAAAATTACTTTTATCGATGGTCAATGAAACCATTTCCTGGTAGGCATGGATATTGATAATTGAGGAAACACGGATTCGATAAGGTGAAACATCGCTATCTGTATAATAATGCAAAATCAAAAAACAATATCTCAGATGCTTGAAAACATTGACGCTTGTCTACCAAAGACATTTTTAATTTGTTAGATTATCAAAAAGTCTGTTTGTCATTGCGGAGAAAGCTTAGAAATGTGGGACCATGCATTGCTCTTAAAATAAACAGAACCCAACAGGTAAAATATATTTATAATCTCTCTCTCTCTTTATGGTAAAGTCGAAATTTTGCGAGCAATTAATTTATCTTGTAACAACATGAAAAAAAATATACAGATACCTCAGAAAAATCAATAAAATATAATGGCTGAAAGCTTTTTGACAGAGAAAGTTGAATACGGTTTTTGATACAATTTTCTGTAAACAAATTAATACGAAATTGAGCAATTAGAGAATGGCAGTATAACACATGATTACCTATTGCTGTTGTCAATTTCTGAAATGACTAGCACCTTTACAACTTACATTATAACATCACCGAGACATAGATTCATTTACTCTTCTGTGAAAGATATCCCATTATATCAGTGTTTATCTACGAATGGGGCAGTGGCTCTTGAATACTCACTGTCTCCCGATTTTCAATGTAGCAAAATGATTTTCAAAGTAACTCCTGCATATTATTTTCATAACATTGAGCATGCAGAGATAAAGTTTGAAAAACTTCTCTTTAAAGCTTAGTTTCCGATTCAGCAAAAATGTGAGATATAGTTAAGAGAAGTAAGAATTTATACAAAATAGTTTAGGTTAAGTAAAGAACGAAATCAATATTTCTGCATACCTTTCTAACAAACTCAAACTATATATTTCATAGGAACATTTAAGCTTTTCAAAAATTAGTCCTGAAAATGTATATGAAAAGGATTATATGAAGCTTTTAATGATATATATATATATATATATATATATGTATGTGTGCACATATATACATATATATACACACACTCACATATATATATACACATATACATATACGTATATATATATATGTGTGTGTGTGTATATATAAATATAAATAAATATATATATATATATATATATATATATATATATATATATATATATATATATATATATATATATATATATATATATATATATATATATATATATATATATATATATATATATATATATATATATATATATATATATATATATACTAGTTAGGGCAAATAAATTTTATTTAAAAAGTTATTGCTGAGCAAAAGTACAAAATTTAAGAAAATAATCTAATGAGATGATTTTAAGTGATTTAAATATTTAAGTTAAGTTTTTAAATTGATTTTTCAAAATGTTTTATACTAAAGTAGATATGTATCAGTATAGGTGATAAATTTAGCTTATAGATATAATATGAAGTGTGTTATTTTTGAGAATCCTGAATGCAGTACATGATTTTCATGATATAAAAGCTTGAGATTTTTCACAAAAATTGGGTTAAATGGAAAGTTACATTGCAATAAAAAATGATACTTTTTCAAAAATATTTTTTAAACACTATTTACCTCTTTAGGTGAAAGAATCATCGAGTCATTATGACAGAAGCCAATCTAAGTTTTATATTTTAAAATTAAATAAATGTTATCAATTACAGAAATCGCTGCAAACTCATTCAACAAATTATATTTAAGAAAAAATCTTTTAATATATCTCCATGAAAAAGTGTACAAACATTATAAGGATTTTTTTTTATTTCTAAAATATAAAAAAAAATATTAACGAGAGAAAAATGATGATTTACAGTCTAAACTTTAGAGTTAATTCATATAGTAGTAACTCATCTGATTTGTTAATTTCAATGCAGAACTTTTATGTCAATGGAGATCACTTTTTAAAAAATAATTAGTTATATCCATAATATAAAATGTTGTACTTATTTTTTCTTGTTAAGACTATTGGTTTAACTAATTTGCATAGACAATTTTTATAAAGCTTTATATTGTTTTAAAAATGCTTAAAAAGTTGCTGAAATATCCCAGAAACTCAAAAAACATTACCAAATATTCCATCTATTTGGAAAAATATTTTACTATTCACCCATTCAATTGTTTCTTGCAAAATCATATTGAATTTTTAATTTAACTATATCAAGATTGTTAACACAAATCACAGTGCTTCTAAATTTCTACATTTCAGGCTATTTCCATTATTTTTATTTATTTATAATTCAATCACTCTTAAATACAAAATTTGGATGCTATTTTTATCGTAATCCGAAGTATTTTTTAAGTGAAATCCTGGATTGTGAGTAATTTTGATTATCACAGGAATTATACATATCTCTTTCAACATATTTACTTTTCCTGTGTTCTTAACGTTATTGTTACAAATTATTAATCTTGGATCTATAATAACTAGCAAAGTAGAACTCACTTTTCCTCCCAGTGACTAGGGAAACAACAAATTCTGCTAGAATACAGGTAATATAGAATATAAAATATTTAAGTTTATGCTTTTCACCAGCCTAAAATTGGGAGTGTCTTTGAATTTGTTAATTCTAAAGCATATTTGCATCTAAATATAAATTTATTTCATTGCTTTATTTATACTGGATGATTATTCACAAATTTTTATTGAGACAAGAAAAACAATCTAAGTCCTTCGGGGACATTATGTTTCATCTCCATTCATCATTTTAGAAGAAAATTTTTTTCCTGAAACAAATATCTGTTATTTTTCTTCCTGATTAACATAAAATCTATAAATTTCGTCATACTATAAATTATTTTCGTTTATTTTTACCTTTCGTTTTCAAATCATAACATATAGAGTAAAGTAATGTTTTCCATTTGTGTATTTTTTAATTTCGATTATCTATTTTCCTACATTTTTTCTATGAGTTGTTTGAGCAATATGTTCATGAATTTTATCAGAATTTTTTTATTTGTTGGTGCAATTTTCCTAGCATCCTTTATAGGGATGATGAATTTAGTAACTATATTGTGAACCAATAGTAAACTTAAGTGGAAAGGTAAACTGCAAAATGTTGCATCTTAAAATCAAGCATTTTCCAAACTGTACAAAGAGAAATCTTTTTAATCGTTTCAATTACAAGTTTCACAATTTTTAACATTAAAACAAATCTTTTAAAAAGATAATGTTTCTGTATGTTTTTATTTGACTGTGTGAAATACAATTATGTTACCAAAATACGTAAATAAAACTGTATATAAAGGGTGATCTTTTTAAAGTGACAGTGTTTGGAGGGCTCTATAGCTTGATCTAATAACCAAAATAGCACCCAACTTGGTATTTAGACTAATCAAGACACGTGAAAAAAGATTATGTGAAAAACATTTTAGTTCCAAAAATGGTCGCTAGGGTATTTTATCGTACTTTACAATGCTCAAAATGTGAAGAAAGAAAAATACTAACACATACAATTGTATAGTTAATTTATTAATGTTTATTTGCTACATTAACTTCCCCGGTGAGGAATTTGACCACATTAAAAGTGAGCACCCTTTTCAGAAATAACACCGTGCATTTTGCGTACAGCATTCCCCGCAGCCGAACGTAACATATCACGAGGAATATTCCACACTGTCTTCGTTATGTTGTCCTTTAGAATAGACAAATTTGATACACCACCAACATAAACGCACGTTCCGGTAATGTGAGAGGCATGGCCACTGGAGCTCAATTATTTTAGCTGAGATTATTTGTCGGAGCTTTCTATTTGCTTTTATAGCCCCTATTATGGCATTGTCATCTCACAAAAATTGCATTTTTCTTTGATACCCATATTTTATGCTAATCCTCGTTGTTGTAAGCTACAGCAGCGCCCCAATATGCCCTGGCGGTGATTTTAGAACTAATTTTTTTTCATGGAATCTTTTTTCCCATGTTTTGATTAGTCTAAATACCAAGTTTGGTGTCATAAAATCTATTAGATCGCGCTACAGAACGCTCAGAGCACTGTCACTTTAAAAAAGATCACTCTGTATATTTAGCTAAACATTTATAAAATCACATAAAATGTTTGTATAAATTAAATAGTATTTCAGTTGATATACTTAAATCAATCTTTCTGTCTCACACACACATATATACACAAACGTAAATATTAATTTTCTTACATCTTCATATCTATGTCTTCATTATTAATATTTTTCAATTTTAATAATCATTTTAAAATTGATTGATTATTATTTTTGAATATTTTAGGAATACAAAAATATTTTAAAATTATTCTCGAAAAGAATCTGATTAAGAAGAATAATATTTTCAGAGTATATCTCTCTAAATATTTTGGACAGTAAATTTATTTAATTAGTTTTTTATATATATTTCTTACCAATAACACATATATAGGAGCACGCGAATTTTATTTAAAAATGAAAAGTTAAATGGAAATAATTTTAGATTTAATTTAGGGGATATTTCAGTCATGTTTCTGCGTTTTAAAATGGGTCAGGACTTGTAATTTTGATATATTAAATGCATTGTTACATGTTCTAAGCCATTCTAACACTACATTCTAAGGTCATTTAAAGCTAAAATATGATCCTTGATGTAAAGATGGCATCGTTTTTTGAATTGAACGAAGCAAAATGTGTTATTTCTTTTATGATGCGTTCAATCGTAAAACATTTCTTTTCTATCACGGTCCAAATCAAGTGATAGAAAGAATAAAAAGAAATATTTGAAAGAACTTTTTGCTTGAAATGATATCTCATAAGAATTAGTCAATTGGAAGAATAAAACAACTTTTTTATATGTAAAAGATCTGCAAGGCTCTGTAACTCTTATTAATAAATGATTCACTGCAGTAACATTAATAGTTATCCAGATGGATTTCTTGCTTTAGAATTCAAAATACGTAGTAATATTTCATTGCAAATGTTTTAGAATTATAATCGATATATTTCAATTGGTAAGAGGAAGAAAGAAAGTAGTCTTACTTCAAATGTTGATTTGGATAAAAAAAATATTGAAATTACCAGGAACCTGTGCTCTTAACTAGGTATATGTTAATAATATTTATAAGTTAGCTTGGGCCGTGGTAGCCTAGTGGTTAGGGTATCGGCCTTCCATCTGAAATTGTGGGGTTCGATTCCCAATGCCACCAAAGACCCATCGGGTTTATATACGTGCTCGTTAAATCTGTGGAATCGAAAGTCTTGTGGTCGGTCGTTGAGCAGTTACCAAGGGTGCAATATTCTAGAGAAAATTATTCCCCCTTCAAATCAATGCCAAAATTGAGGGAGTCGATCCTCTGGTGGTTCCATTTATCGGACGCGTTGAAGAGCAAAAGTCGTACTTTCACCTTCTTGGTGCTCTAATTAAACGAAAGACACTCCCAATTGACTTAAATTTGCATAGTCAAGGCATAGCGATTTTGGCTTGTCCAAGTGTCTTAGGCAACAACAACAACATAGGTAACAACATAAGTTTGTTCAAGCATGTATTTAAACATGTATTTAATTAATATGGACGAAAGAGAGAAATCCTTCCTTAGTTTTTACTACTTTAAATGAATGTTGAAAAATCTTGTACATTCATATCAATAAAATGAAAATGTTTTTTAAATTTATTCTCATTGTAGTAAAAATTCAATTTAAATAATATAATTTGATTAAATGGCAACAATGAATGAAACATGACAGTAATGAATATGAATATTTTTCACGTTTTATTTTAAATTTTTGTTATTCTAATATTGATTTCTAAAATATTTTTTCAATATGAATAATTGCTATTAAGACCAAGCATATTATTATAAAATTATTTTTGATCATCTGAAAACAATAAAACATCTGAAACTTAAAGAATTATCAAACAAAATACTTGATATACCTATGTAATTTAAAGCCTTTAATTGCCCATTTTAGAAATGACTGAAGATTTCGATAGAAAATTCCAATTAGGTATAATTCTTACATTTTTGATTTCGATAATTTCATCATACGATGATTTTTAATTTATATAGCGAAATCTTATAAGCAAATATTTTAATTTAGTATACATTCTAAAGAAGTTTTAACATCAGATAGTTAAATTCAGTTAGTTTTGGTTCAATGACGTTGAATATTTTGTGATTTCATATGGATTTCTTATACGAACGAAAAATCCTTACTTTCAAATAAGAAAGTTTGTCTTATTAAGAGTAGGACTAGGAAAATTACACATGAAAATTATATTCTATAATATTCATAGGTTGCATTTCATAGCAAAAAGTACAACTGACATAACATACAATCAGCTGAAGCTGACTACAATAGACATGCCAGCAAACTGTAAATGCATGATGTCTGTTTTGTGAACGAATTTGCACCCTGCACCGAAACGAATTGTAAAAATAAGCTTCAATGACATTCCACGACATTTCAGGGAGTGAATATAAAAAAAATAAGAATTACTCATGGCATATAAGTGATAATAGTAATTCCTCAACCAAATAAGATTTCTTATTTTCCATAGATAAATGATATAAATAATTTGTGATTAATAAGAATTCCATTATGTGTTATGAATTTGAATGCATTGTGTGAATTACAAAACAAATCAATCTGTATTTCAAAATTTGTACGTTTTTTTTTCTTTTTTGTAATTCATTTTTTGTAAAAATAAAATAACTGTAGATAATTTTGAAATATGAAAAACTCAATTGTCTACATGAAGAATATAAGTTCATTTCAATTATCTGTTTTGTGTACCAAATGAAGCCATGCGTATTCTTATTTAAAGAATGTATCAAACAAACAATAAATCCTCCTTATTCAATTCATTCAACATTGTTTATGGCTATTTAAGATTTATGAGCTCCAGTGGCTCAGTAGCTTCACGCCGCTTCCCGTAAGCTCAGTAAAGTGAAGCATCGATGCGTCGCGGGCAGTGGTTGAGAGGGTGACCACGGCGTACTCTCCTTCACTGGGTTACTGGAACTCCGTGAGTTGGGGACGTGTCCACGTTAATATGTGACTTCCAAAGTAATTCCGCTGCTGTGGCGTGGATGTGGAGAGGAGGGTGCCAGCTCAGGTGTGGCCTCGTCACCTGACCGTGGTTCAAAATTACGAGGCACATTAAAAAGAGCAAAGTCGTACTTTCACCTTCGTGGTGCTCTGATCCAAACGAAAGACGCTCTCCATTGACTTAATTTGTACTGCCAAGGCATACCGAGCTTGGCTTGTCCAAGTGTCAAAAGCAACAACATACAAGATTTATAATGCAACAATAAATGGTACACGCACACACAAGTAGAGTAAAAATATGCTATCTCTCACTTAATTGAGGATCTTCATATCTATCAGCTATTAAATATTTATAAGTTGTAATATAAAATGTAAATAAACTTAATTTAAAGTGCATTATTTTCACCGCATAAACAAACTTCATGCTTTTCATGATAAATTTTGAAAGAAAAACTATTTTTTAAAATTTCATGAAACATTTGCTTACAGGATACATAACGAAAATGAAACATTTTAAAAAAAAAGTCTGGTTATAAAAAACCTCATTAATCTTGATCAAAAAATTTTTTCTGCTTATAAAACTATTTTTTCTCTACTTATAAAACTATTTCTTTCTTACTTTCAACAAATTAAATGTGATCAGGAAAGCTGTAATGTGCCTTACGTGGCCATCTTAACTATCTAGTCATGGTAAATGTGGCATACTTTTATTAAAAAAAGAATTATTTCATAGATTTTACATCCACAGTCTCACAAAGCTATGCTGTTATAAGATTTTACTTCTATTATATAAACTGTTAGGACTTTTAAATACATTTAAAGAAATACTCAAATAGCCAAGTATTTTTTTCGTTTCCTTGTTTTCATTCAATTAAATTTTTAAATAAAAATATTTAAACAAATAAATCTAAAGTTTACATTTTCTAAGTGCATTAAAATAAATATTAAAAAAAATCAACATCAATTTATAAGGGAATCATTATGAAAAGTATCTTTGAGATTCGAAGCATTTTACTTATAACTTAAATTTTAAAATAAGTAATGATTTTATAATAATACTCTATCACAAACTCATTGAATTTCAATATTTTAATAGGAGTAGATAAACAAAAAAGTTGAAAATCCTATTAAATTTGTCTTGAAGTATTTTAGTAAAAATTAATATCAATTTTTGTATATAAGCAAGTGCTTATTTTAATTGTAAAATATAAGTGCATAAAACAATATTTGCTAATAAAACTATAATTCAGTTTTAATTCTTAACAATAGTTAAAAATCATTTAGTGTTTGATTGTGGTATAGCGGCTTTGGTTGACGGAAATCAGCAGCATCGGAAACCTATTAAAATAAATCTAACCCTATAAGTATATATTTTATGACATATAAACTACTTATTTTTATTTTGAAAGTGATTGAATAATAAATATATTTCTTTATAGAAGGTATTTATTATTACACATTTAAATATGATTAAGTATTCATATGTTATTATATATTATACATGAAAAACATTATTATATATTCAAATAGTGAAATTTACGGGAGTTTCTTCGAAATGTTAATAAATCTTCAAATCATCAGAAAAATAATATCCTATTAATTTTAATATTAATAAATGTTATTTTTTTATTTCAAGAGATATTAACTAATTTCAAATAGTTAATTAAAATTAAAGTATATTTTCTGTAAAAACAATTCTGTTCATTAACTGCAACGTTTACTTCAAATATATATTTCATATGAAGTCTGGATTATTGTGTTAATTCTTTGAGAGTAAAAAAAACATAAATTTTCTGCAATATTTATTAATTATCTTTTAACTGAAATACTTTAAAAATATCTATAATCTATATAATATATCTAAATATTTTTCTTAGCAAAATAATAAAAATTTTGATGAAAACAAAAATACTTAATGACTTTTATTTAGATGAGAAGAATTTATGTAATTCTAATATTTTTTAAATAACGTTATTGTTGACATTGAAACTAAAAAATATAAATAATTTTATATCGATGTTAAAATTAAAGTAATTCATATATTCCTTCTGTTAATCAAACTAAAATTAGAAATCTAAAATGACTCATTTTATAATAAATGTATGACGTCATGTAATCTTATTCTGTAACTTAAAAAAAAGCTGAATTAAATTGCTAAGAAAAAAGAAGTATTTTTTTATAATTTTTCAAATAATATGGTTTTAGTATAGATGTTTTGGAATTAAGTTACATGGAGTTGCTACAAACACACACATTGCTAAACTTTAAACACAGAATAAAGAAACTATACTTTATTCAGTGAAAGGAATACTGGGAATCAGAGCATTTTTACTCTTGGAAAAACTAGACAAAAATTCAAATCTATAAAATTTTGATTCATTCTCTTTCGAAAATATTTGGCAGATTGAGCTCAAGAAACGAAACAAGAGATTAATTTTTTTTTTTACTGTTAGTTTGATTCAAGAAAACAAAATAAAAACTGAATCAAGCCATCTTAAGTAAAGACGTAGGCGTTTCACATCCTTTGTGGAAGGAACACAGAATAAACAAACAGAGCTCCATCCTTCAGCAGAAAAACGCAGTTCCACTTGCGCTTGGTGTGATCGCAGCGACAATTGGAGATTTTAGGAATTGCTGCTGCCTAGCCCGGCAGTCGTCGCTGCGGTCAAGAAGGCTTCGGATAGGTCCGATTCATCGAAATCGCTTGATTTTATTCTTCATCCTCTAATTTCCGTATACATCTGCTCTCGTTTTCCGACGCGTCGTCCAGGCGGCTAAGATTGTCGTCTGCGCTTTCCTCTCCCTCGTTTGCTCTCCGAAAGCTGCCTTCCACCAAAACCTAAGAAGGAGGAAAAATGGAAGCTTTCTGCGAACGGCCATCTGGTGCTTAGGCAGGTAGTACTCCCCTTGTTTTTTGTGCACTTTCTCAACAGGTGGGCTATATTCAACAGGTCAAGAACTTAATCTCAACAAGGCGAAATGTTAATTGAGCATAAATTGCCAATAACTTTAGTTTTAATTCTTTAATCTGATTCTATTTTTTAATGTCAGTGTTTGCTTGCATTTTTAAACTTTATAAAGCAATTTAAACAAATTATTTTTGAAAGTAATTCAAAACGTAATTATAAAAAAAATATCATTATTATAATTCACAAGAAAAAAGTAATTCTACTAATATTTACCTATTTTTATCACGCAAATTTTATTCCACACTATAAATATTTTTGAGGAAATCTGAAAAACTATTTTTGCATTTTATTGCGCATAGACAGTTATTTGTAACGTAAATACTTTTTTTCATGAATGAAGCTTTTCTGAAGTTAAATGAATTAAGGAGTTTAGTAATTTTATAAATGAAAAGAGTTAAAAGGAAAATTACAATTTTAAATATTATAAATTGAAAAATGTATTTGAACTTTAGAAAATGATTTTCTTAACTGTATAAACTCATTAAAAATTATTAATTGTGTTCCTAGATGTTTAGAATTCCATATACATACATTATATTAAATAAATATATTTATTACAATTTTTGTAATTAAATGGAATCTTAGTTATAAAAAAAGAGACAATTAAAATGAAATTTTGTAAATAACTTTTAAAATTTAAATTAATCTTAATGCAGTTTCGAAAAATATTGTTAATTATTAATAATGTAAGAAATATAATTATGTACTATAGGTGTAATAGCTTCATAAACAACTGAAAGGAAAATAGATAAAAAATTCAGGAAAATATTTACTGATATGGAAACACCGAACAAATTTTAATTTATCATATATAAATATATATATATATATATATATATATATATATATATATATATATATATATATATATATATATATATATATATATATATGATAGATAGATAGATAGATAGATAAATAGATAGATAGATAGATAGATAGATAGATATAGATATAGATAAAGATTTTTAATTGTTTTAATAAACATTCTAATGATATAATTTTTTATTGAATAAAAATTATACAAATACATTAAATACATTTTACTAAATTTTGAGATTAAAAATTTATATTTTAGAGAGATTTTGAAAAAGATTTTGTTATATAATATATATATATATATATATATATATATATATATATATATATATATATATATATATATATATATATATATATATATATATATATATATACATATATATATATATATATAAATCGTTAGTTTTTCGTAAACGAGAGTAATTCTTTATCATTGATACTATTAGATCATTTAATTGTTGATTTCTATTGATTGTATAATTTTATATATGTAGTTTCCTTTAGTGTCTGTTTATAACAATAAATCTAACAACAATATGATAATAATTAATGATATAATATAATAAATATGTGTTTGAAAAAATAAATAACCAAATAAAATACAACAAATCGCAAAATATTTCAAATTGGTCATTATGTTTATTTATTTGGGACATAAGGAATTATTATAAACTTTTTATATGTGAAAATTTTGTATTAATGTTGTCCTTATAATAACGCTTTTCACCAAAACATCTTCAATTTTCTTAATTTAAAATCTTATGTATTGTTTCAAGCACTTTATGTTTTTACATATTATTAATCCAGAAAACAAATTGCGGAAATTATTGTACCTTCACTAAAAGCATCATATTTCGATTAATTTAGTATTACATATTTTTTTCAAATATTAATAATTTGAAAAGCTTTATTGTTTTTAATTTAAATAAAATAATATACTAGATGATAGTTGAAGACCCTTGTTTTATAAATGCAATATATTATTGCATAATTTTTTCATGTCAATTACATACCCAAGAATAGGACGACTTGAGGAAATAATCCTTTAAGTAAATCAACCCATTCAAAACATCACATTTATAAGTAAATATTTGCAGCAAGCTAACATATTTTTTTAAATTTAGATATTATTTATAAATGTAAAATGATCTGTTTATTAAGTGTTTCGGTGATCACAGCAGAGGATCTGTCAATACATTTCTATTCCTTAATTTATTACATATACCTGAAACATCACTTTTTCCTTTTAGCAGTTCTACTTAAATTTGATTTTCACGAAAGTTGCTTCATTATTCTTCTATTTATTTTTAGTAAACACTTCATATTTCTTTTTATGTTCAAAAATTTAATATGATATTTCATAAATCCTGATTTCTACCGCAACATTTACAATATTTTACAAATGTCATCAATTAGCAATGAAATGTGAGTTTCTGCAGAAAAAAAGTTAAAATCATTAATTCTTTGCAAAGCCAACAGAGAAGTGTGATATTACTTTTAGTATATTATGTAACACAATCACAGATTAATCTTTTTAAGTATTTTAGTAAAATTTTAAGAAAATTTATTAAAAAAATCTTTGACAGTCTTTCTAACTGTTTATCTTTCGTGATTTTCTCTGAACATTTAATTGTATTTTTCGTTGTTTGTTTGTAATTTTATCTACATATTTAATAAAATTTAATGAGGTACATTAGTAAATCATACAAAAAATGCTTACGTCAGTAAATACTTGTTTTCTTTATGTAAGCACATAAAAGTATTCCTCCGCAATCTGTTTGCAATTTCAAAATACATATTTAATAGGAATTTAATGAGGAACTTTAATAAATCATACGCAAAAAATGCATAAGTCAGTTACTATTTATACATAAAATAATCGTTTCTTTATTTAAAAACAATCCGCTTAGTCATTTCAACTAACTTTGCTCCACTGGTTTTCTTGACATTTAAGAAATATCATGTCTGTATAGTTTTAATCTTAATCTCATTATTTTTTTTTAATATTTTCGAAGCTGACCAAGAAAACACATATTCTTATATATTTATTTAGCTAATTCTCTCTTTCTCTATCGACAGATTTAAAAATAGATAAAATACGTATTCGAAATATGTATGACATTTTCACTAATCTTATGTTTAAGCATACAATTTGTATGGGCATTGACTCAAAGAGCTCTAGATACAAAAAATGTCCTCAAAAAATAAACCTCTGAAATTTTCCAAAATATCTGAAAAATATTTTCTGTAACCACCACTTTAACTTGAATAGAAGTCCGACTTGATAAATCCAAATAAAGATATGAGTAAGGCAATACAGTTTGAATATTTTTTATGTATATATATAATTTGTCACGTATTACCTCTTGAAATTTAATATTTTTCGCTTTTACTAAGCGTTAACAATTTGATTAATTTTGATAAGGAAATAAATATTTAACAATTTTTAACTATTTCTATAATTAATTCATTTTGGTCATAGTTTCATAGCTGTTGGAATATTTAAAAACATAGTGTATTTTAATACATTTATTTATTTTATTTAATTTATTCGTGAAAATGTAAGGATCATCATTCATAGTTTAAATTTACTTTTATTTTGTCTCGTAAGCCGCAGTTTAACTCAAATAAAATTTAGCGCAAACCATTTGTCAAATGTAAAAAAAATGGTAACTTAAGCATGTGCATTTTACTTATTATTTAATAAATAAAGAGTAATTATTTATTTAATACCCCATTGAGATGATTGTAGTTTGATTAGTTAACACATTATTTATTTAATTTAATAACTCTTTCTTTATTTCCTGCCACACAATTTTTTATAGTTCATTGTTTTTGTTGCTACTTGGACAAGATTATGACGTTGGCTTCGCAAAGTTAATTAAGTATGGTGCGTCTTTCGTTTAAGCAAAGAACCACGAATGTGAAATTACGACTTTGCTTTAAACTCCTCCGACAGATGGTGCCATCAGAGAATGTTAATCATGTGTTATTCATTATTCAATCACCTAAATGTTATTTATTCTCTCATGTTATTCACATGAGAAATTCTTGTGTAATGATTAGGAAGTTTCAACTTCATTTTGAGTGGAATGAACAGACATATAATTAATATGTTGCATTTACAAAGCAATTAACTTTTTAGTGATTAAATTTTTATAAATATTTTTCTCCTTTTTCCTCTAGTATTAATATTAGCTAAATACCGTTTACGAATTTAATATTTTGCACATTTATATTATTATTTGATATTAAGTCCTACGTAAGCTATGGTTAATAAAATTTACTCCAATATTCCTTATGTATTCTGGAAAAATATCTAAATCCACTTATCGAGTTATAACTATACTTTATTTATATATTCTTAAATATATTGTAATGTGTTTAAAGGTATTTTATAAGAACGATTCTTATAACCTTAATGACTCAATAATGAATATCATCAATGATTATTGACTTTCAATTATCACTTTTTAGAAGCAGACCTAGAAATTAATATCAAGTTTTATTCTGAATGCTGTTAAACTATGGAAAAATGAATAATTCATTTTCATTTAACAAGTTTTTTAGATGCTTCAAAAATTTCTTGTTTTATGATATATATTTATCGAAATGAATTTGTCAAAGATTTCAACGAATGAATAAGGGCTGAAACTGAATGCATAAACCTTGAAAAATTTAAAAATTACTGTGATTATAAAGTACTCATTCTTAACAATCTACAGCCTAATATCAAAATAAGTTAAAAATCATTCTAGACTGAAGAATAATGAGTACTATAGTGAATTATTATGATTAATTAACAATTAAAAACTTAAGCCAGATATCTAAATAATAAAAAATTAAATAGTGAAATTTTTATAGTTAAGTATCGATTATTGATATTGATGCAATTCAAATAAATGAGATAGGAAATGTTTTGAAATAATTAAAATTACAAATGTCTACTGAAGCAGAAATATTGTTATTAAACGTTTAACTAATACTAATGTAAAATAACTTAAAGCATTCAAATTATCAAAAATATTCAATTTAAAAAAAATCATTTCGTCAATTTTTTAAAAAAAATTAAAATTAAAACCTATTAATTTAAAACATTTCAACAAGGAAAAGCTAATTTGCAAATTTTAAGTTTTTAAAATTTTCATACCTTTTAAAACATTCTGTATTTTTCTAGTGAATAAATAAAAAATAAACTAAGAAATATAAACGATTTCAAAAGCAGTGATGACGTCGAATGACTAGAAAAATTCATGACTTTATCACACTTCCATATTTGTACGAGTAAAATATAAAACATTTTATAACACATTAAATTTGACACAAATTTGTCGTTCCTTAATCATTTTTTGCTCATTATGTCTGGTTAGCTGGTACAATTTCAAGTAGATCAAATAAAGAACAAGATATTAGAAATATAGTACAATGAATAAAAATATAAATGTCAACAATTTTGCTCTATTTAATCTTTATATTATACATAACTGTAATATATAATAGCGTTATACGTATTGAAAAAATTATGAAAATGTAGGTTCTCTCAGAATATGGTGTTCCAAATTTGATGAAATTATTTACTATTTGTTAGGATCATGTAGATGACTATAACTTAGGTTAATTGTTCTTCATTACTTCATTTTTCATAAATGATTTGAACAGACTTTGGGCACAGGTGCCATATAATCCATTATTCCAAATTCTGAATTTTTTGGCCAAGATGTTGTTGCCAAGATGACGTATCGTAACGTACGCGATGACGTAAATACTAGGGCTACCAAAATAGAATTGTCTGCATAATTTTTATAATTCTCCATATGTATGACGTAATAAAAACGAGGTTGCCAGATACATAAAAAAATCCGCCAAAAATCGCCAATCTCAAAATTTGGCGTCGTGGATTATACGGCACCTGTGCCCAGACTTTGAAATAATGAATTTGTTATGACACACAGTGATCAACCTTCACCTGATAGTTATTGTAAGTCTTCTCTAATCATTCGTTAGATAGATCTCTTCAAAACGCTGGACTGTTGTTAAAATAGTCTTATTTACGTTTCATAGGGGTAGATACACGGTAAACTGCCGAGCAGCCACCTGACAGATATACATGCAGAAGCCCCACAACCAACTACTGTTATTCAAGAGCCGAGTTGGCAGACGAATGTTTAGCACTGTGCCCTTTGACTGTGTAATAAAGTTCAACAACCTACTTTAACTAGAAGTTCAACAGTTCAATTCCAGCCTGTCGCATTGTTACTGAGTAATGGGATTCCTAATGATATAAGGCTATTTTAGGCATTTTATAATTTTGTAATTAACTTAGTAACTGCTTTTCGGGCGAGCTTTTTAAAGATAATAGGTAATATTCACGTTTCTAAACTAAACTCCATGGCACGACAGCACATGTGGGCCAAAGCCTACAGTGCCCATAACTGTTTTCATGACCGAGGGCCCTGGGGTGCGAAGCATATGCCCCAGTTAGGTGGTCAGCCTAACGTGAAACCTCCAGTGTTTAGTTCCCAAGCATGCTTGGTACTCAGTTAATCGACCCACTGAAGGGATGAAGGGCTGAGTCCACCTAGCCCAGTCCGAGGATCGAACCTCGGACCTGTGTCATGGGAGCGTGAAACGCTGCCACTAAGCCACCGGGCTTCATATTCGCGTGTCACAAGGAGGAAAACCAGAAAACCCCTAAGCATTCATTCCGATAGAAGTTCTTTTAGAAAGCAGAAGAGAAACCTCCATATTCTGTTGTTCAACAGCGACTGAGATCGAACTTTGAACCTTTAGCAATTGGATGCTTGTAATGGTTCGGAATCAACTTTGAACCATAAACTTTGACATGGTTAGTCGTAGCCCGCAAAAAAACATTTTCAGAACCATTGAGACGCATTGAGATCCAAACCAATAGATCTACCAACCCGATATTCAACATAGGCTGGGATTATATCCGGGATCTTCTGCTCTTAAGATTTTGTCTAAACTACTTGGCCATATGAAACCGAATTACATGTATCTGCCTTTTTTCGTCATTGTTTTGACAAATGATTTCAAATGTGGAATCTTTTGCTCAGTTATTACTTGATTTTCTCTTTTCCCTTTTGTAAATAATAACAATCAAAAATATTATTCATATTTTTAAGGTTTCAAGAAATTCTGTGTTATATTTGCTTTTACGAAATTATTATTTTAATTCATTTTAAAAATTTCATATAAATGTCATTCCAAACCGTACATAAAATATTTCATTTTAGAGATTAATTCTGAAAATAGAGCACATTAATCTGGAAACACAATGCATCATTTCTTAACACAGAAATTAAGAAATATATGTATATTTCTCAAAATAACTTAAATAAATGATTTGTTGTAAAAGTCTTGTTATTTAAATGCTATATAAATTGACTCTCAAATTATCGGTTATGTAAATATTGTTGTTTGAAAGAAATGAGACGCTTTAACTCTTAGCTTTATAAGAATAGTTGGTAATTGTAAAGATAATATGTTATAAAATATTATCTACACAAACACTTTTTGTACAAAAGCAATATAAATTTGTTTTTTAAATAAATTACAATTTAATAACAATTAAGTTTTTTACTCGTTATAGTGAATGATAACAATATTTATCTGAAAGAAAAAAATTACAATAAAAAGTACTGGATTATTAAAATATTATCAGTTATATTTGCTCAGATTTATAAACTTTTCAGAATTTGTTTTAAATTACTTTTAGATGAAAATATTGATGAGAGAATTATTTAGGAGGTATAAAAAAAGTCTTTATTTGATATTGAATATACGAAGTGATTAAAGAACATTATCCATTTAAATTAATGAAAAGTAGTAATTTTAAGGGTTAGTCTAATTTATCATTAATGGTTAAGACATAATTTATACTCATTTACATTATGGAGTAATTAATAAGAGAATTTAATCCAGATATTAGAAACATATACATTTGTAAAATGTATATAGTATATTTTATTTTTGAAACATAATTGAATGTAACTGATATTTTTTTATTTACCTTTGAAGATGCTTATTTTTATTCAATAAAAATTCAATATTATTTTCTTATATTTTTGTTTTATTATTAAGACTATTATATTTATCGATATTTGCGTAAATGTTTTTCAATGTTAAATGCTAGACTACTTGAACTAAAAAGATATATTGGTCTTTAAAAAGGCTAAAATACATAGAATCATAAATTTCATTCACCCCCTTTGTACAGCATATCATTTGAGAAAATATTAATAAATTAAATAACTGAAGATAAATTGTTTTCACTTTGACAACATTGATTTGCTTATGAATATAATATGTTTCATAGATTTTGCATACATTAAACCTATTTTATTTTCTAAGATAAAAGAATCAATTTTGAGGAAATTAACAGCAAATCATCCATTAAATTTGCGTTTTACGAAAAAAAAATTAATTTTTTATTTAATGGGTACTATTCATGTAGCATCGCATTTTAAAATTTCACATGTTTAAACAAAAGATACAGTACATGGCCTTAAAATTTTTACACCCGCAGGAGATGCAAATAACAAAACGATATTTATCAGAAAAGCATACATTATATTTGAAATAATGAACTAATAAACTTTCAGAACACTTGGAAGCATGAATCCTGAGAAATTATAATCTAGAACAATTACCTCTGGGAGCAATAAAACATTTAACCTTTAACAATGAAAGAAGTAGAAATTAAAGAGTTTGTATAGATGTAGCTTAAGAAGCATTTTGAAAATAATGTCACAGTTTATCGATTGTAGAAACTGAGGAATAATTAAGAATCAGTCTTTCAGCAAATACTGACCAAAGGTATTCTGTTGGAATTAGATCTGAATAATATGCTCTCCCGGGCAAAGGCCACGCAATTTTTCTGCATCAAAAAGTTCCAGGATTTACTAGAAATATGAGGTTACGTAATACTCTATTTTGAAATGTATCGTTTCGCATGTCTCAAAATAAAGTGTTGTGTCCTATACCTCACAGCAAAAATGGAATAGTCGTCAAAATGACGTCACAGTGAACAAGAGATAACCAGAAAAGTAAGCTATGACACAACATACATCATTCCAGGTAAGTAATAATTGAAATGATGTCAAATTCATATTGGCGATGTAGATTTCTATGATATTGCCAAACACGTGTGCGGTCATCATGATGCTGAAAAAAAAGAATAAAAAAAATTAAATATTTTCTGAAATCAAGACTTTATTCTTTATCTAAGTAAAGTTCTATCGTTGATGTCACCATTGAAAAAAATATGCATATAATAAAAAAATTTACATTTTTAAATTCTTAATAATAGTTACACGAAAATTTTTTTAACAATTTAAAGGATTATATTGCGTTTTAATTTATAAGATAAAGTATTAAAAAATAAGTAAATACGCACTCAAAATGACTATTTATCATAAGTAAGTAAATTTCTTATTTTTTAGAAAATGTTAGTATATAATTTGTGTAGTTATTGTACATATGCTATTAAATTTTTTATTAATCCATGCTTATTAAATTTATGTATGCTATGTAAAGGAATTTAGCAAATGGATATAATGCAAAAAAAGTGAAATTTTTATTTTTAAAATGTTATTTCTGAAAATTCTTCTTTCTCGCAACTTTTGTGAAATCAATTGCTAACATAATGTCAGATAAACTAATATTTTTTACCCAATAATTACCCAACACACATTCTCAGAAGAGATTCATAAATTGCTTGAACAGAAAAAAGTCATTCGAAGAACATTTTCAACTATCTTTGGATGAACCGTGAAATATTTATCTTAATTCTATGCACTCAGATTTCTGAAAACTAAAAACTGCACTTATAGAGTAAATATCTATAAATATTATCTTTACTATAAATGTAAGAAAAAACTATCAAAAGCTGAAGCGCTGGAATAGCTTATGTGATAAAGTGGACCAATGATTTACAACACCAAGACGATTTAATTGATATGTGAATATATGCCGGCATCATATAAGATTTAGAGTTAGCCACCCGAAGAGAATAATATATATTTTTGAATTAAACTAAGCTATATACATATATATATATATATATATATATATATATATATATATATATATATATATATACATACATATATATATATATATATATATATATATATATATATATATATATATATATATATATATATATATATATATATATATATATATATATATATATATATATATATATATATATATATATATTAGTTCTGAAAGAAATTCTTATATATCATACCGCTCTCAAAGGAATTTTTCTATGTTGTGGAATCATACAATTATTTTTAGCATTAAATAAGTGACCTTGTAAATTTTTTTCTAAAATAATATTAAGATTTTTAAAATGTAATAAAATAAATCCCATATATATATATATATATATATATATATATATATATATATATATATATATATATATATATATATATATATATATATATATATATATATATATATATATATATATATATATATATATATATATATATATATATATACAATTAAATCTAACTATATTATCATATTAGATTAATTTTGTTTAACAGAAGGATTTATTTTTATAAGGTTAATTTGTGTTCCCAAATATTTTAAACTATCTTCTCAATTTTCTGGTGTTTAAAAATTTTTTAGATGAGCCTTTGAAAACCATTGAATAAATTATCCTTATAGGCTAAGAATTAGAGTTACTAATAATGAATAAGGATATCAGTATATTCTCAATGAGAATAACTTGTTAATTTCAAAATCAAAAATATTCATTATAGTGTACTTTTTACATCAAAATATTCCTATAAATCAATTTTAATGTCAGAATTTTGCTGACATGTATGGGATTCAAATTACTAATAAATTTAATATTCTCAAAAATTAATTAATTGCAGAGATTGTTTTAGCAGAATAAACTAATTATAATATTTTATTAAGAAATGTTTGAATTTAAATCTTAATTTCCAATTATACAAAACAGTTTACTTTAAACATATACGTTATTCCTACTTATATTCTAACGTATTTTTCCAATCGACTACACACTGCTTAAGTGAATAATAGAAATCATGAAAATGATATTTAACATTTTTAGTCGTAACCTCACATATAAATGAATTACAATGTACAAACATAATGCACTATAAGAACATTTAATTGAGTAGGGTTTGATGATAAAACTACAATACTTATTTCTCTTATTTATTTGACTAAATAAGCAAATATTCAATGGAAACCTTTCAGATTAAATAAATCATTTATTGACCATTATTTTTCCCCTACTAAGCAACCAATAAATAACAAGGGTTTTGTTTTATTTAATAGATTTGTTTCCTCGTTTATTGCTATGTACTTGAATTTGTCCAATCATTATTTTCGTTTCTTTTCTATAAACATTGACTGTTATTAAATTGAGTTCAGTTAAAATGTCTGTAGATTCACATTTAATCTAGATAAAGCAGTTATTCTTTTGCAAATTAAATGTGTTTTATATATAGTTTATTGTAAACATTGTGAATTGTATTTCTGTTATCAATTTCGGAAACACAAGAAAAGCTTAACACATATTTTTAAATAAATTTTATTTTGATTGCAAAATCTAATTTACAATTTTCTTCATCCTTTAAAATGTATTTAATAATTTAAACTTTAATTTTATTGTGAGTTATTAAAATTCATTTAAGTGCAAAGATTCATTTTGACTAAACAAAGAATAGAATTTTTTTGAAAAAAATGTTTCATATTTCTTTTATTTTAACACTCCAATTAATTCATTTTTTAGCAATAGAAACACAGTCATTTTACAGAGAAATATTCAGTTGCATGTTTTTCATAATATGCTTTAAGTTACTAACTGATTCTATATATTTCGCTTTAAATGCATGCAGATAACAAAATTTAATATCTGAATAATACTTGTTGCGTTCACTGATAACCGTATAGTCTATTTAACTAACTACTCAAATGGATATGAACAGAATCATTTAGCATGTATTTTCAAAAATGTTGTTGTACAGTAAACATGTTCCGTACCAAACATAAAAACACAGGTTATGATATCTTGTTCGTAATGATCTCAAACTATTTCATAATAAAAATCAAATTGTTTAAAACTGACAGGACAAGTTACTGTATTAACACATATTAATATTATATTTTCTCTAATACCACAAAATCGGAGTGATCCAGAAAATATGCCAACATGCATTCAAATTGCAGCCGTAAATAAAGCGAATGCATTTATCATTGTTGATGTTTAATGTTGATCATCTCATTATAACTTTTCAAAAGAAAACATCCTATGACAAAAAGGGATTGATTCAGAAACATCTCATATATTGGCATGCATCACTTTTGGCTTCCTATTTTTATTAATGTACACAATCTGGAATCAAATTTGTTTCAATATGTCTAAAAGAAAATATATATATATATATATATATTCATAAACATAACTTAAATCATAGTAATTAATTACCCAAAGATGAACATGCATTAAAAAATTTGGTTGAAAATTTCAATATTTTTTATGAGATTATCAGGAATTTTTTTAATATTAAATAAAAGTTATTTTACTAGAGGATCAATTCTTTCTTTATTAAGTAGGACCATGTTTGGTAACACTTATCTTAATGGATTAAATTTTTACTACATTATACTTATAAACTAAATAATATTAAAACCCTTAAGTCAAGAAAATAATATATATATATATATATATATATATATATATATATATATATATATAATTACAATAATATAATTAACCATAAATTTTTGAAAATTAAGGCAATTGCAAATGAAGAATAATAAAGTGAAAAGATGAAATATGGCAAACACAGGTAACATGTATTCAATATATAGTTCAAATTTTATAAGATACTCAGAATAAAAGATAATTGAAAAGATGTACCAAAATAACCAGCTTCTTCAAGGGTTGTTGACCTCATTTACTCAGGCTTTTCTGCAGTGGTTCCAGACTAAAGTCTTAATGAAGCCACTACACCCCAAAGCCACGCTAAAAACGAATTTATAACTAACTGTCATACTAAAATATATAATATCAAGCCAAAATAGAGGAAATGAATGTCAAGCCAAAATATAAAATTAAATCCAAAGTTGCAAAATTAAACTATTAAATTCACAATAGTCAAGATCAAAATCTGAATTCGCAAAAATTGCAAATAAATATAAATATATAAATAATGGAAACCAAAAAGGTAAAATTAATACTAAATGTAAACAGTATTGGCAATTCAAGCTTCTGATAAGACCTTCAAGGCTTATGTGACTCTTCTGTAGTTTATAACTACGTATTACTTCACTCTTACAAGCAATATTCTATTAGCCAAATAGTATTAAATAAAGTTAATTGGATTGTTATTTTTAGTAAAAATATTTACCAGTATTTTGTTTGTTGATAATATTAAAATTATTACATATATTATAAATTTTATTTAGTAGATTGAAAATACCATTTTAATAAATTCTAATTGAAATATTTGAGTTCCAAAAATTAGGTTACTTACTTCGAAATTAAAATCATTGGTTTTATCATAAACTATTTCAGGATTTATATAATCAGTATGTGTAAAGCTTTCTAAAATTCAGTTTTATCTATATTATAATATCTCTATTGGTTTTAACTAATTTTAGTTCTTCAAGATAGATAATTTTGTCAAATTCTTAAAAAGATTAAAAAGTATGAATGTGTCAATATTTCTAAATGCAAAAAGGTATCTGAATAATGAAAAATTTTTAATAATAACGTATAAATATATTTTTCTAAAAAGATTGAGAATCTTGAATCTTGAGGGATAATATTAATTTGTAAATAAAGTATTTCTCCATAGAATATATAATTATTGTTAATGCAAAATGTACAAAGATCTTTATTGGCACTAAAAATATAATTATTAAAATATATATTGGCAAAAATATATACTTTAGTAATGCTAATATTTTAGTAATAACTACTTTCGAGCTGAAGGTATTGCTAAACGTATATTTTTTTAGTTTGTTCTTGCTTTTATTTAAACTAATGCTTATTATAATTCTAACTATTATATATATATATATATATATATATATATATATATATATATATATATATATATATATATATATATATATAATCATATATATAAGTATATTAACATATCGTACATATATTTGGGGTGTATTAAACAAAATGAATTAATTTAATATGTTTTTAAGAAACGTAAATTGGTATATAAAAAGAATTCATACAACAAAACATTCCCAAAGCAGTTTGTTTTGTTTGCTCAATTACATTATTTTTTAACGTGAACCCTAAAGAAGGTATAAATAATGTGTAATCGATACTCAATTTTCTAAATGCACCCGTTAGCATCTGGGGCTTTACTGTCTCAATTGCATCTGTAATCTGTGCAGAAATATTCATTATAGTTAAGAATATCCTCCTAAGCCCAATACCATTTATTATGCAAAAATTACCACATGGAGTAATATTGAAGATTAGTGTCAGGTATTCCTAGAATTGAACACTTTCAAAATTTTCAGTTTTTTAATTTTTATCCGCTATAAAATTTGCAATAATAATGTAATGAAAATAACTTACAATAAAAATTCACTGGGTATAATAAATTATATAAATAAATATTTTTACAAATAATCAAATATTGTTCACATAAATATTATCTTGAGTGCTTTTTTTGCTTAATCTTAATTGAACGTGTTGTTACTAATACAATTATTAAGGTTAGACAAATAAAATTCTTAAAAACTATGCAATAAAATGTAAAATTATTGTAGGAAAAATAAATTAGGAATTTAGAATGCTCAAAAAGTTATATAGTTATTATTATGTAAAAGAATTGGGAATCTATTTCAATCACTATGCTAAAAATGTTATATCACTCAAACATTTATTGTTCAGTTTCTTATATGATTGAAAGCTATTTAAATTTGTGATCTTAAGTACTTAAATTTCTTAAACATTACCACAAATTATATTGTATTATTATAAAAAAAATGTGTGTTTTAAATGTATCAGAATTTGAATCCCATACCTTTAATTAATTAAAGGCACAAAAAAATATGAGGAAATATAATTTTTAGTTTTATGTTTGATTAAAGCAAATAAGAATTTCATTATTTGCCTTATAAAGAATGTAAATTACAGCAAAAATAAAGTTTTATTAAAATAAATGATAAAAAATATAAAAAATAATTACTAATAAAACAAACAATAAATAACAAATCATAATATTCTTACAACAAAAATAAAGAAACTAAAAATAGGTTTTAATTTTTGTGATGGTATTATCCTTTTATTTGATATTATTTATTTTGCGTGAAGGTATATTTTTTTGTGATGTTTTATAGAAAAGACGATTTAAAAATGCTATTCTAAAACAATTCTTATTACTTTAAATACATTTCATAGGGATGGTGATATATTTTGTTTATGCATAATCTTCAAAAATACTTGAATCAATCAAGAAACGAGTCTTGTTTGAAGCAGTAAAATCTTACAGGAAAACATGCCTGAATAATACTCTTTTTTAAAATAACTATGAAAACTAAATGTGACAGCATTATCGAAGTGCATATGTCAGATTGTTCATTTATTTGCTGAAAAACAGAAAATGGTGAAAGAAAATAATGTTTTCTCTTGAAGTGGTTGAAAGGTGATTCAAAGAAACACAAGTTGCGAATGTAACATAAGTAAAGACAATGAACAAGCAGAAACAAGTATTGGAAAAGAGAAATTGGTTACTTCGAAAAAGTGTCATAAGTTTAGCCAAAAAAACAAATAAAAGAGTACTTAAGAATGAGTAGAGTAGGATTTCGAAAAACGAAGACTAATCTATAAAAATTTCTTTGTAGATTAGTCTTTGTTTTTCGAAGAATCGTGAAGGGGTTTTATATAAAAGAAAGCTTAACAGAAGATAAAAATCGTGTTGATATTTATCATAGGTATCAGAAATGATATTGAAAATTTAAAATATTGTAAAATGATTTAACTTACTGAAATATAAATTCTGTTATGAAACACAGATTTATCACTGTTTTCATAATATTTAAGATGAAATATCAAAAACCATTTGAAACCCATGGAATGAAGCTTGATAAATCCTAATTTGAAGCGTCTGTTAAATCTTAAAATATAATTTACTAAAAATATTTTATGTTTATATAAAAGAAAAATGCAATAACACATTTTTGTGACAACGTCTTTGAAAATGTAGTTGGAAAATTTAGAAACATTAAAACACATACTCATACACATAAACAGTCCTATGAAGGAAATTCAATTAAAAAAATATTTAATTCATACATCATAGTAATGAAAAAATCGTTTAAACTGTGAAAATGGTCATTTAAAAATTCTGCTGCCGACCAACTTGTCTGGTGGTCTGCGTGCCTGACTACGGATAAGGAGGTCCTGGGTTCAAATCCGTGTTCGGGCATGGATGTACTATCTCTCTCTATTTATCCTGTCTTTGTCCTTTCCTTGTATGAATGGGTTGTGAATGGTTGCCTACCCCATAAACGGGTCCCTATAGCATGTGTGTACTGAGGAAGTCGGACTCCACACCAAAACATGGTTCAGTTGGAAAAGTGGAGCAGCGCACCCCTTGTTGCCAGCTAGCTGGCACACGACAATGAATGAATGAATGAAAAATTCTGCTATATTTCTAATATGTACTTCCTACATTTTGTATCTGTAACTGTAATAATTTATGAAAAATTCAGTGATAGTCAATGAAAAATCATCTTTGAAGTAGGCATAATTTGTGTTTTACTTTAGATTTATTTACTTTTTATTATTAAATACATAAAAGTCGTTTTATGTATTTAATATTTTCACAGTTTTCTACAAGAATGTTGGTATCATAAACAAAAAATAAGTTTATATTTGAATACTAATATGGCTGTTATATCACTTATATGTGAAGCTTACTAGCAAAATGTTTATTCAAATCCTTTAAAATTTCTTCTTAAAAGCTTTCAATAAAAGAAAATTCTGAAATTCAATTTAAAAAACACAGAAATAAAAATGGGAGCAAAGTATGCTAATTTCACTTAGCAAAGGAATCGCTATTTATTCTTTTTTTAAAATCTAACGTGGATCTATGGAAACATAGAAAGTTGATCACAATTTATTTAAAAAAAAAATAGAAGTTTTAGAAATCTTTATATAAGTACTGTGTTAGATTTGGAACCGTTTGGAACTATAAAAAGCACCTTTAACTGCATGTGATCTGAATTTAAATACCACATAATATCTAATAGTGATAGAATCAATCCGAAAACAGCATATATGCTTGATAAAAAGTAGGCAATACGTGATCTTCAAAATGCCGTCGACCATTCCTGTATAGCGTGTAAGGACAGAATGAATTTAGAAATCATTTTTAATTTTGATGCTTTTATATATATTATTCTTTTTATTATATATATTTTTTCTTTCTCGCATATCATATTCTATTTGTTACTCATAAATAAATTTACATATTTCAATTATTATTTTATCGTTGCCAGCTCAATAACATCACATGGCATATTCATGGCCACATCAACTCACCGCCAAAACTCTAAATGATCATTTTCAGTATCCCATTTTAAAAGTAGGTAAATTCCTTTTTAATTGATATTTTAAAGATTTTTTTATAAAAAAAAATTATCTTGAAATCATTTTAATCTTTTAGTTTAGCTTGTTTTTGTATGTTGCTAAATTAAACAAATATGATGAAATTCATCTTAATCTATTGACAATAATTTTAATAACACCTCCATATTCATATTTGATGACATATTATCACTATCATTCAATATTTTAACTTATATTTTTTTCCAACGGCGGGCACTTGAGGGTTGAACCCCATGCCATAACAAGGCCAGAAACTGCTACTCATTTGTCATTACCCAGTGGGCACCTGTGAACCAAGTCACAGAGGCGAGTAGCGTTACCTGCGTCATACCACCACAAACCCGTTTATAGGGTGGGCCACATGCATCATCACAGAAGAAAGGATAGAGAAACGCAGAGAGAACAGAGAAAGAAAGTAACATCCATGCCCGAACCGGGATGCGAACCCAGGACCCACAGCTTAGGAGTCAGGAGCGCTAACCACTCAGCAATCGGTCGCATTTTAACTCATATTAAAATCTGTATAGTAATTTGATGGGCAAGACAAATTCCATTTTTTTATTGTATCAAAGTTTAAAGGTATTGAATCTGCCGAATTTAAGAGCTTCAATATACATTGAAAATATTTTTAAATTTTAAATTATTATTAATATTTCCTGAGTTGAATGTAATAAAAAACAAACTATTATTCTTTTCGAAAAATTCTTAAATTATAATTTTGTAAGATATCTTTAATTATTCCTCTACATCCAGTCTTAATATCAAAAGCTGGTTCATAATTTTAAAAATCGTAAAAATTAAAATAACTGAATACGGATAGAATTACTTAAATTTTTCTGATTTACTTTTATTTAAAAACGACATTAATAAAAAATATTATGTAATTCTGAAAATTAGGCTTTAAGCTATTTTCACTTTTTACTTCATGATAGAAAGTTGTAAGCTGACATTTAATACGTAATATTTTATTTAATTGAAGCGGAAGTTTCTTCAAAAAATTTATAACAGTATTATTATGTATTACTTGAAAATGCTTCAAGAAAATTATAAGTTATGTAATACACTTCAAAATGAGAAATTTTTATTAATAGCATATTTTTAGATAATTTAAATTGAGATATATTTCAATTCTGAATTAAACGCATCCAACGATATCCGCAGCAGGGTTACAGCTGCTAACTGATTCTATTTCGGCTTAAAAAAAGACCTGAAATCTACTTTAGTCAGTCGAAAAACAAAAATTTTGATATACAAATGCTGGTGTCGGCCTATTCTCACTTGCTCATTTGAAACGTGGACATTGACGGAGAAGGACAAAGAAACCATCTCCATTTTCGATAGAAAAATTTTAAGAAGCATCTTTGATGGAATAAAATGTGAGAATACATGGCGAAGAAGAACTAATTCTGTGATCTATAAACTATATAAAGAACAAGATATTGTTAAATTTATCTCAATACAGAGATTAAAATGGGCAGGACATTTGAGCCGGATGAACGACAATCGGGTGACGAAAACAATTTTCTTGGCTAACCCCATTGGCACCTGAAGAAGAGGACGACCGAAACTCCGATGGCGTGACTGCCTTAAAACGACCTAAAAACTCTAAAAGTGACAAACTGGATGACCTTATCCAAAAATAGGCGGTCCTGGTATGCACTTCTGAGGAAGGCTAAGGCCCACCCTGGGCTGTCAGGCCAATGAAATATATTTCAATGAAGTTTTTTATAACTTGAGTAAAATATTTTTTAAAAAAAATATTAAATTCCTTATTCATTTTTAAAACTTAATAAATTATTTTTATTAAAAAATACTCATTCTATACATGTTTCGAATTTTATGCAATATTTTAACGAAAATAAGTTGTTTAGTGATGATCGCATGTAAATAAATTCAAGCAAAAATTTTGTTTCTAAGTTTACCTTAAATAATTTTACCATCATAAAATTTGAGGAAAATGTGCATTATAGAAATAAATTAAAAACAATTGGGTTTTATAACCTTTGTCGTCACTTCTGCAGTTGTTTATTACGATGGGACACGAAATCACACTTCCTTTATATCGAGAGAATTTATTACCAGCTATTGATTTTTGTCATTACAATGACGCTGGGATCAGGAGCCAAGAAATAAAACTTTTATGATTTCCCTCTAGAAGGAGAAAAAAACTAACCAAATAGGGTTGGATGTGAATGTTATTTCTAAAATGATACTTCAGTATAAAGACTCTGAATCTTGATCCTCATCAATATATTGATAATCCTATTCAACTGTTATCTGATCATTAAGATCAAATGTAATCATTATCAAGAATTGGACACTCTAAGTTGCTCATAAAAGAAAAAAATATTCTTCAGCAATCAATATCACCATGCATCATTAATTCTTGATGAGATCTGATACATTTGATTTCATTAAATGAAATGAAATTACTTTATTACTCCTGTGTATAAAAGGAATGCAGCAGATTTTTTTCAAATTCCGATTTTCTAGAACTTTTCAGTGAATGCTCTAATTATATCAATGATAGATTTCAAAAATCAGATACGTTAATGCTTTTGAAATACATTTTGACGTCCGAGTTCAATTATTGAATTATCTTTACGATTATCTTAGATATGCAAACTAAATACGAAATAAATTATCTATAAATGTAAACCATTTAATTTGTAAATAAGTAAATTTATGCTTTTTTTTTCAAGAATTATATTTCCTAAAACGTTTTCACATTTATTGAAAATGCTGTTTTTATTTTTAAAAATAAAGAAATCCAATAAGATTTTAATGATCAACTGGTAATTTTCTCGATAATCATCTGTCTTAGGATTGAAATAACAGCAAGCGTTTTATACACATTTATACGTAATTGATATTAGTGTATTATTTTAGTATTGCACATAAATATTATTTCGCTATTCATGCTTAACTCTACCAGGGAGATATGTCTCGGAAATAAATACCGGCAAAATAAATAGTGTCCAAACTTTTTACTTATTGTGAGCTAAATGTTGATTTTGTTTTTCTCATCCAAAATCTTCGTGAACTTTGAAAATCATTGCGTTTTATGGGAGGCTTTGATAGGCTACTACATAAACATACTATGTATTATTTGAGGGTATCTAGTAAATGGTGTGTGATGAAGAACAAATATTGAATGATATAGATTATATGTATAAAAAACTAGATATAATTAATTAAAATACAAAAGTCAAGAGGTGCTGGACGCCTCATTCTATTTAAAGTCTATCGAACCACAAAATTAGATGACCAAACCATTAGGTATTAAGAAAGAGAATTGCCAAAACTTAGATGATCAAACTGCGTTAAAAAGTACTTATAATTGTTGAAAGTTATAGACTGGAAGTCTATTATCAAAAATAGGGCTGTTTGATGTTATATTCTGGAAACGGGTAGGGTCCTGGTCTACCATGCTACTGAAGAAGAAATCTGGAAACGGCTAGGGTCCTGGTCTACCATACTACTAAAGAAGAAATATACATGTGCATATATAAATGTATTATGTACCTAGTTATCAAAAGATGATAAGCTCTGCAATAATAAGACACTTGAACATCTTTGTCAGATGTCTTTGGAAGTCTATTATCAAAAATAGGGCTGTTTGATGTTATATTCTGGAAACGGGTAGGGTCCTGGTCTACCATGCTACTGAAAAAGAAATATACATATGTATATATAAATGTATTATGTACCTAGTTATCAAAAGATGATAAGCACTGTAATAATAAGACATCTGAACATCTTTGTTTCATGCTTACAGTATTCTGAGAATTTATGATGAAGATAGAATAAATTTTCCATTGTTTCTCACAGCTAGCTACTGAGTAATGAAAGGCTTAGGTTTTCAGGTTTATATTAATAACATTTTATATTGTAATAGCATCCATAAATAGGAAACTTATGTTTGGCATAATGTTTATTAGAAAGATAAAAACCATTAAAAATCAAACAAGTTAATTATGAGAAATTTCAGTATCTTACCCTATTCGTATTATGAAGAATGTCTCCATTAGACTGTTTTATCAATTCCTATTAATGTGCATAATTTTCTTTAAACACTAATTATTATTATTTTAATGTGAAAATTGTATAATTTTAAAAATTAGGCTGAATTATTCCTTAATTGCAAATAACAATTGCTGTAAAAATGGCAAAAAATTTTTTTAAATATTTCTATCATATACTATTTTTATCATTTGGTAAATTATATTAGACTTAAAAATTTCTATTTAAAAATAGAAAATGGATTTAAATAATTTATTCATCCATTTATGATTCTTTTAAACCTCATTGATTAAAGTTT
This sequence comes from Latrodectus hesperus, assembly GCA_037975125.1. Lineage (NCBI taxonomy): Eukaryota > Metazoa > Arthropoda > Arachnida > Araneae > Theridiidae > Latrodectus > Latrodectus hesperus. Next base: position 21,717,344 of record CM075852.1, read on the forward strand.
TTTATAGAACATCAGTGATTAAAACAATATTTGTATTAGTTTCTGATACATATTTAGTAAAAGTACTAACAAAACAGACCGACTTTTTAGATTTTGCTATAGAAAAAGTTATGAATACTTTTTGTTTGAGTTAGTATTTGAGATATTTAGATATCAAAGAATGTGAATAAAAAGGAAAATGTTTCGCAAGTTTACTATTATCTTTACTATAACTTATGTTTTTATTCTAGTTTTATAAATATCTATAAAAGTTGGTAGTATAGTACTTTATTTATGTAAGTTTCTTCGAGAAGAAATTTTAAAAAAGAAAAAGTTTTTAAAATAGAGATAAAAAGTGTAATTATATGCCAATCGTTGTATTTTTTAAAGTGTGTATGTGCCTATAAATATCAACATTTCAATAAGTTTTATATTTTATAATTTAACAAAAGTCGTTTTCATTTTGTAAATAGTTATCAACTTAAGTAAGTTTCATATTTAAAATATTTAATCTTATTTTTCAATAATTACAATTTCAGTTTTAAAAAAAGTTCAGGATAATTTTTTAAATCGTTTATTATTTTTATATGTAAACTTGTGAGAATTTCAGTTAAAGGAATTACGAAGAAGATCTTCAAACGACGTAACAGTATGCACACGTGTACTTAATTTCCGTAAGAGCTTATGTTAAGAATAATTAATTATTTTGGTATGAAAATAACACGTTGCTTTAAGTAAAGAACAATTCAAATAATGTTTCTTTATTCGATATTATGACGTTCCAAGTGTTTTAGCGTTTAGTATTACATTAATTTAAATATATTATCTTCCTAGTCAAGAAAATATTATATTCAACAGATAATGAATTAAAAGTGGTGCCATATTTCAGTTTTTGGCTTTTTCTAATAGCTTAGTTTTGTCAGTTTGAAGCAAGAAACTCTTGATTACAATGCTCGACAAAACAAGATAAGACATTTGTTCTGGGTGTGTAATAAATTTTTTTTAAAAACATGAAAAGATTGCAACAAAATGATACAGATACATAATTAAATGTAAAATTAAAGAATTTGAATGAGTTACGTAATTTATATATTTGGGTGTAGTACTATCAGAAAACTGCCATTTGTTCAAAAATCAAGCAAAGACTTTTATGGCAGTAACCGCAGCTTTTTATAAGATATAAAAGAATCTAAAACAATAAAGCTGAAAACAAATTTTCTAGAGGTAAAGCTATCATCTAATCTAGTGTTATTGATATATCAGGGACATGTATTTTAATCCTATATCAGGAAAAGATGTTGATAATATGTTGAAAATTTTCCTTATACATATTAAGGAAAATTTTTAATGGATTCAGAGCGGATTATGTTTGGAGCAAATGACAAAACCATGAACTCAAAAAAAGTATTTAAGAAAAAGATATAATATATAATGTAAAATCCTAAAGAAAAAAAACTAATGTCTTTGAAATTTGATAAGCATGACTAAAAAAACTTTGCTTAAAAAGAAATTCATTGATGAATAGCATGGTCAGTGTAAACGAAGAAGATAAAAAAAATAGTTAGTTTAAGTATCCAAAATTGAATATTTTAAAATAAAACGACGATATACATATTTTAACAGACAAGAATATTTAAATTTTGAAATTAAATTGCTAAGAAAGCCATGGCTTATATTGGATTCTTGGATTGTAGTGTGGAGTAAGTAAGATATGGCAGATAGTTTTTTTATTCGTTTATAGTATTCCAGTTTCTTAACTATAAGTTTACTTTAATTAATTACACTTTAAATTGCTTTTCATTATGGTTGACTTTTTAAGAAAAAGGTTGATTCAGCTTTTCTTTTCCTATTTCAAGCTAACGTGGAACATTTCTAATCATGTTATATTATATATAAGCTGTAATTTAGGAGATAAAATGAATAGCGTGAAATCATATTTTTATAAAAAAGTTCAATTTCAATGTTAGGTGTCTTCAATTAATATGTGTGATATCAAAAACATTTCCTTCACTTTCTCCCATGTCAAGGGTCATAGTGGTGTGTATGGAAATGAAAGAGCAGATTTCTTGGCCAAATCTTCTCTTTCACTTCCAAATAAACTCGATACCAGCTTACCCAAGTCTTTTTTCAAAACCACTACCAAAAGAAGATTATCACAGAATGGAACTCAAGTTTCATTTCCTCTCCTAATTGTAAGTGGACAAAATCTTTTTTCCCTTCAGTTCCCTGCAGAATTAAGAACTACTGGTTTTACACTGACTTTAAAATTACGCAATTCCTCACTGGGCATGGGAAATTCAATAGCTACCTACACTGTTTCCACATTAAAAACAGTGAGGTGTGCATGTGCAACTCTGGGAGTGACAACCCTTCTCACGTTCTTCTCGAATGCCCTTCTGTTTCAGAAGAAAGGAACGAGCTTTGTAAAGACTTAAATAACAGGTGGGCCCCGATTATGGTGGACCTAGTAAAGAAAGAGAATTTTGAATTTTCTATAAAATTTATCCATGCTGTTATCTAACTCCTTTTGCATTTTATATCTCTTTTTTTTCTCTCTGTCTTCTTTTATTATTTTTATTCATCTCATGATTTATTTGGATTTGTTATGTAGTTAATTTGTTGTACTTATGGGCCCTGTGTGGTATTCCTTGGTGCACATATATATATGGGAGATATTTTTGTTTCCCTCCCAAAAAATGTTTCGTGCTTGTGTAAAAATCATATTATATCTCTTGTTAGAAGAAAGAAAGTTTACTTTCACATATTGAATTTTGACCAAAGTACGATTGCCATCGATCTTAACTGCAAGCATTTCGAATTTAACTGCTGTTTGATATCAAAGTTAAATTTATTTGAATTCCGTTGTTGAAATAAGTTAAAAACTCCTTATTGCATGAAAAACAAGGAATTGAATGACCAAATTAATGCATCTTAAAATTTAACTGAATCTGGAATTTATAAATGCAACTGGATCTTCATAACAGAACACATTCATGATGTAATACATTGTCGTATTCTTACTGTCAACTCAGGTACCTTGCATCATATAGACTTGCACTTAAAATTACCAAGATTTGAAAGGATAGCTTAATAACTGTTTCAGCAAGACTGATTAATATTACAATTTCCTATATTTCCGGTTCACTTGATATTGATGCAATGATAAGCGTGACTATAATTTTTGAGCTAAGATGTTTATTTCGTATTGTATTTTCATGTAACTTCGGCGAATGATATTACAATGCATTAACCTATTTGTTGAAGATCAGAGAGGTCAGACCTAAGGCAGTTTATATTTGTCATCTTCTTTCGGTTACAATGCAAATGGGTTGCTATAATATTGTTATTTCTTGGCCAGTATCTGGCAATGTCGGTTTTAAATTTTAGTCATATTCAGTTTTGATGTTGTGTACCATATTTTCGAGTAGTATCGAGCATCATTTATGATCAAACTTATCAAGCTGTCTTGTCTCATCCTTCCATGGTGTAGAAAAGTCTTAAATATTCTCAAGTTACACGATTCTTAGACTTGTTGAAAAATAATCTGGCATAAATTCGAAGAGTCTCATTAAACACAGTTTCTTTGAGCGCCAACATGATATCGTCCATTGTAGCTTACAGAAACAGAATATTACAGTAATGATTAACTCAGTCGTCCTTTGGTTGTTAAAAACATCTCCAAAAATAATCAATTTTTTCTCATTTTACTATTCATTTGTTCCTTATAGTACTTCGAAATCTGGTAATAACTTTCTTTCCCCAAAACGAAAAACATAATACCTATGAGATTGAGTAGGATAAAAAAATCATTATAATCATTCTCTTAAGAGCCATCTTCTTAACATAAATTCTTGAATAATGATGATCGCTTAAAAACGTGATCGCACATAAGAATGCTTAGTAACTCAAATTAAGTTTAAATATTAAGAAAAAAACTTTATTAGAAAAATAATACAATCATTGCGTAGTTGAAATAATTTAGAGGCAATTTAAAACAGCGCAAAAATTATGGAGCAACATCAAATTTATTTTCTGATATTTCGTTTTTCTTAAAATGCTGTAATGTAACAAGACTGCAATCTTTATTTAATAATTTTACAATTTCTATTTCAAATGAGATAAGGAAAAAAAGGAATTAAATTTTTGTTAAAAGTACATAAAATGAAATTTATTCATTGCTTATAAAATTAAAATATAATATAGAAATTGATTAAAATTTTAAGAATATTTAATTGATAATTTTTTGTCTTGTGTGACAAAATATGTGCAAACATACATACACTTTGTTTAGACTGTTAAAATACCAAGACATTATTATTTATAATAATTGCATTAGCAATACATACTATGTGCATAAATGAAGGTATTAATATTTAATTTTTTTAATATAAATAAATTAATATCCTATGAATAAGTATTTTGACCAATACTTGTAACAACTGATGAACAACAAACTGTACTGTCTTAAGTCGCAATTTAACTCTAATTATGAGAGAAATTAAATTTTTCAAGTCGATCTATATTTGCTTATTTTACTATTTTTGAAAATTCCCATCTTTCCCCCAACTAGTTCTCCTCTTTTCACAGTGTTTAATGAATATTTTTTAATATATATATATATATATATATATATATATATATATATATATATATATATATATATATATATATATATATATATATATATATATATTCATTCGAAGTTAAATTTTACTTTATATTCAGCTGCATATTTTTACTCATTAAATTACTATGCAGAAGCTGGTAGTTGTAGTTTTAAAAAATATTAAATAGTAAAGTCATATGTAATCGAACAGCCAATTAACAGTTAATCTTTACATTATAGGACTTCATCTATAATATTAATTTATTGATTTTAAGTCTGTGTCTTTAAATTTTAGTAGCCAGAACTACATTTTTAAATTATCATTTTGATAATATTCAGATTTTCATATAATTAATTTGTCGGTTAACAGTTATTGGAAACATTCCAATTTGATTTGAAATATTTTCCACAATTAGTCAGCGACAAAGTATTGAACACTGAAGAAATACCTGTATTGATGTTCTATTTTAAACAGTCGATAAAACTCAACAACTCAAAATCTTCCATTTATATTAAAAACTCCTTAGAAATATTGATTAGTCTGAAAAATATGCTTTTAAAATAACTAGTATCACTGTAAAATATATATCTGGAAAATCACATTTAGTTGATTTTTATAATATTACATTAAGTAAATTTCTATATTCGAATACGTGTATGAACATTCTAATTTTTCATGCAATATAGCATGATTTAATATGTATCTCTAATGAATTTTATTCCTTTCATTCAGATTAGTCTACAATGTCGAAATATTTTTATGCGAGGTTATATCTTGGCAGTAAATGTTTTATATCAAACCAGTGTACTTCAGAAGCATAAAGGATCTAAGTCTTAAAACCAAGATAAAATACACCATTTACGACGACAATTTATATTATGTCGGTAATTAACACAATCTCAGCATTCTTTTCCCCATTTATAAAAGAATAAATCAAATAAGGTAAGAAAAATTTAAGCTAAGATAATTCTTTAATGAATAAAATGAGTATCAAAAAATACAGGGTGATCATAATTAAACTGCAAATTTAAAAATGCTGTAAAAAAGAGCTACTGGTAAAAAGATCTGAAATTTCTCCAGAATGTACTTCAAACTAAGGGATTTTGTTTGGCGTGGGAAAAAAATTAGGAAACAAAGTGGCCTATAGATGGCGCTGCACAGGTGGTTATATGTAAATTAATGTCTTGTATAAAATTCTGAGTAGTTTGAATTCTCGTTAATTGTCGATGGTGATGCAACGCCATTTCGGAAATGACCGTATTATCAGCCGACATTTTCCAACTGCCTGGCCGCCACGATCACCGGACATCACTCCCTGTGGCTTTTGGCTCTGGAGATTTCTGAAAAATGTTGTGTACAGTGCTCCACTAGACACTTTAGCGGATTTGAAATGCCGCATTACTCAGCACGTTAACAACATCAGCACTGATACACTCCAAACTGCTGTGGAAAATACTGTTTTACGTTTACCCCTCCTAACAGAAAATGGTGGATGCCATATTGAAAATCTCTTGAAGAAGACTAAGGCCAATTAAAAACCGAATTATTGTTGGCTTTTTCTGCGGTTTTGGCTGCAGGGCAATTAAAAACCGATTTTTTCCTATTCGATGTGGCACCACCTTGTCGCTCTGAATAGGCTTTACACCACGAGTGCCACAACATCAGCCTGACTTACAATAGCACAACTGGTTTAACGTTCAGCTCACAACCACAGTTGATTATCGTTCATGTCAGAATTCACGTAATTAACTTGCAGCCGCCTGTGCAGCGCTATCTATTGGCTACTTTTTTGCTAATCTTTTTCACATGCCAAACAAAATCCACCTGCTTGAAGTATATTCTGGTGAAATTTCAGGTGTTTCTGACCAGTGGTTCTTTTTTACAGCGTTTTTAAATTTGCAGTTTAATTATGATCACCCTGTATTATGTAAATCACATTAAGAGGAACAAACAAGTAAAGTGTGCTTTGGTAGTATTATGAGATTTTATTAAAATATATTCTACAGCATTTCAGTTATAAGATAATTTATATCCTTCAGGGCATACATGAGTTATCAATAATGAAAAACGTTTGATCATAAACTCAACAAATATTAATATTAATTCACACAAGAAAAATAATTTAGTAAAAGAATCATCAGAGAATTTTTCCATGAAACGTTTAATGGTAATATATTTCTCAGTAAAAAAAGTATATTTTACACTGTAATTTTCTTAAAAGTTATAATGTTTTAAAGAAGAATTCTTCTTTTTATTTTAATCACACAAATATTTCAAAAATTTAAAAAAAGAAATTAATAAGATACGGATCTAATTTACTTGTAATAAGGTCCCAGAATTAGATTCAATAAATTATTTTATGGTATGGAACTTTTGACCTCTTAGTCTGCTTCTCTGTAATGTCTATTTCAATGAAACAGTTAACGTATTGACATATTAACTGATTCATAAAAATCGTGCTGGTGTTTTTGTGTATGACACTTGGACACACAAGCCAATATTGCTATGCCGTTGGATAAGCGAATTTAAGGCTGTAGGGTGCGTCTTTCATTTTAATCAGACCACCACGAAGGTGAAAGTACGACTTTGCTCTTAACTCCTCCGATAGATGGCATCACCAGAGGATCTACTTCAATTATGACAATAATCTGAAGAGGGAGAAAGTTTTCTCCAGACCACTGCTCACATGACTTTCGATTCCACAGATTTAATGACCACGTATTTTGCATGTACTCGGGGAGTCTTTTGGCGGCATTGCGAATTGAAACCCGCCCTTCCCCACGGAAGCTCGATTCCCTAACCACTTAGCTACCACTTGCTGAATACACACGCACATATTTTACACAAAATTTCTGCAAATTTCATCTGATTTTAGAATTATTGAAATATTGTTATATTTCTTCACAAGACAAAAACGTGAAGAAAAATTGCATTTTAAATATAGCACATGATCCATTCAAATGTATGATTAAACAAACAAATTTGCAAACAAGTTAATGGAAGCAGGGTGAACAAAATGTATAAACAGGCATTTTTTATGGATAAACATTATTAATTTATGTTAATTACGATAATTTATGAGCTTTAGCGGCTCAGCAGCTTCACGCCGCAAACCGTTAGCTCAGCAAAGTGGAGCATCATTTGCCGCGGGCAGTAGTTGGGAGGGTGACCACGGTGTTCTCTCTTTCACTGGTTTGCTGGAGTTCCGTGGGTTGGGGACGTGTCCACGTTAATTTGTGACGTCCAAAGTCCTTCCGCTGGTGTGGCGTGGATGTGGAGAGGAGGGTGCCAGCTCAGGTGTGGCCTCGTCACCTGACCATGCTTCAAAATGACGAGGCACCTTAAAAAGAGCAAAAGTCGTACTTTCTCCTTCGTGGTGCTCTGATCCAAAACGAAAGATGCACCCTGTTGATGTTTTTCGCACAGCCAACGAAATAGCGAGCTTGGCTTGTTCAGGTGTCATAGGCAACAACAACACGATAATTTACTTAAAGAAAATCTCAACGGAAAGATGATAGCGCTTTGGAAAGTACATTTTAAGAATAATATCTTTTTGAGTATATTCATTAGTCTTTGTTAATACAATAATCTCATGAAAGCGAGATAATTAAGTGGTTTTTATTCTTATGATCAAACTAACATTTCCATCTGATTATTGCGAACCTATCAAGAATTTTGTATGGAAAAAAGTATTATCGTGTCGGAAGAGAAATATACCGTTTCCAAGTATTTTCCCAGGCGTCGGAAACGTAATGTTGACCAAGGTCCACCATACACAATAGGATTTTGAGTTTGTATTTGTTAACGGTGTAAAAAATAATCAAGTACACGCACGATATAAGGACTAGAGTCCTTTCGAATTCTGCTTACCAGAATTGGAGAAGAACATATAGAAGGGGAAGTTACTTTTAAGGATGCCGTTTTCAACATTTATTGCATTTGGCAGCCGCCCAACTTGTCTAGTGGTCAGCATGTCTGACTGCGGATAGGGAGGTCCTGGGTTCGAATCCCGGTTCGGGCAAGGATATGCTTTCTCTCGCTATCTCTCCTGTCTTTGTCCCTTCCTTGTATGAATGTGGGGTGAATGGTTGCCTACCCTATAAACGGGTCCCTATGCCATGCTGTGTACTGAGGAAGTCGGACTCCACACCAAAATAGGGTTCAGTTGGAAAAGTGGAGCAGCGCACCCCATATTGTCAGTCTGGCTGGCACACTACAACAACATTGCATTTGGCTTGAAATATATGACTTGCAAATTGAAAACAAAAATTTCATAAGATAAAAGAGTTATTCACTATTATTTACGATCTGAGACGTATTTGCAAGTATTTTAGTATTTACTGCTTGAATCATTTGTCTGCTTGTAAATACCTACCATCAAGTATTTTTATGATATATTTTTCATCATTCTTATATGTAAGGAATAAATTTTAAAAAATATCATACTTTTAACATGATTAAAACCAAACACAGAAATATTGCTGGCTGTAGCTCTAGATCATAGGTTCCCAAACTTTTTTTTTCTCGTGGACCACTTTCAAAGTTTTACTATTTTCGGTAGACACCCTACTGCTAACAAGAAGTACTTAGGTACTAACAAAAAATACTTAAACAAAAAAGTTCCTATGTACATAAAGTTTAATTTTCCCTGGCTTTTTGTTCTTTTATAGAAGTTTAGATTAATATCTAGAATTTAGTTTTTAGTACCTAACTACCTACTACTACTCAAGTAGTAAAACATATAATATGATTGATAAATTACAATATACAATAAAAATATGTATAACAAATAGGCAGATACTTATTTTTTCCGGCACTGCAAACACTGACATCGATTCACTCAGTCACACTTTTATGTTTAAAATCCCGGAAACAAATGAAATACGTTTTGTTCTTGGTATTTGTATTTATACTTGACATACGTAATATATGTGGATTGCAAGCACAGCGCAAGTCGCATTTCATCCCTTTGCTGGTCTAAACAAGCATCCCGGACGAACGGGCGCACGGGCGGCACTTTGCAAGTCTCGGCATGTGTGGTATACACTTGTACTATTATCTATTGTTGTATGCAGTTCTATGTTTGAACTGAGTCTCGAATATTTTTGAGTATATACCTAGTGAATGATGCTACCTGCCTACGTTGATAGGTAAATCCAAACCAAAATGTTTGTTCTTCATTATGATAAGCAGAAACTTTTTCGTGGAACCCCCACTTACAACTTGTGTACCCCAGTTTTCTTTTCACGTCTACGTGGACCCCCGTGTAGTCTCTTATGGACCTCTGGGGGTTCACCTGGACCACTTTGGAAACCTATGCTCTAGATTGTGATGATATAAAAAACTGTCTGATGCAGCAAAAACTTTTAATTTTGATTTGATTAAAATACACTCTGAAAAGAATTTTTTAAATAACTTTTAATAACTTTTTTAATTAATTTTTTAAATATATTATGAACGAAGGATTGTGAAAAAAGTATGCTTGATAACGTAGCTCATTTATTTATGCAAAGAATATATTCATGCGTTCTTTAAGATCTCGTGAACGATTGAATGCAACTTTGCGCTCTCTGACGATAGGTAGAACGTACACGAAGATTAAAAACTTACACAAAAATTATTTCTCCTAAATTTGATTCAAATAATAGAAAAAAGCTGAGTTAATTATAAAAGTTCTCCATTAAAAATATTTGAGAGAGTAAATATATTTTATAGTCATTTTTTGATATATTAAACCAGGGGTGGCCAACCTATGGCTCGCGAGCCACATGCGGCTTTTTGAAAGATTAGTTGGGGTTCTCGTTAAATGTACCCGAGTTTTCTTTTCATTTTTGTGTTATTATATCATAAAATATTAATACCTTTCCACATATGCTTCAAAATGTCTTTTAAATTACTAACAACAAATATGAAAGATTAAGAGGAACGTTGTAGCAAATTTCGTTGTAGCGAACATAAACAGTGGCGTAATCGTCCGACTACAGACCGATTTTGAATTTGTTAACTTTCATTGCAACGGACAATTGATATTGTGCTTTTGAGGAAATAATTTTTATCATTATTGCTACGAATATAATTTGTAAATGCCATTTTTGGTTAGTTAACTGTAATTTGTTTCGTAGTATGTAAAACGTGTTGTTATTGTTTTAATAACACAAAAATTATAAAGCTAGCAATTTACGTCAACCTTATGAAACCAATCATCCTCAGGTTTTCAAATCAGTATCCATCAAATTACAAATTATTATTTTCCTTAAAATCAAATTTAAATGAACACAGTCAGATTTGATGACCCTTATTAAATTCTAAATTTTGAAAAATGACTCGGATCATCAAGCAGGTTGCCCACCCCTGAATAAAAGGCACCCTGAAATAAGGTAATAATAAAAGATTAAAATGCATAAACTTGATTTAGTAAATTAAGTTAAAAATTTTCGTTATATATTTTTTAATTAAAAAAAGTAAGATGATAACCACTTTAAAAAATGGAATCAATAATGAAAAAAATAACGCAATTCATTATTTTAATTGTAATGTTTTAATACAAGGGAAATTTAAAAAATGTTTCAATTATGTGTTATGTTTTTTTTATGTAATACATCACATTTTGTATGAGCATATAATAAACATAGTATAAGTTTTTTTTCACTTCATTCTTCCTATCAAATATTAAAATTTTTTTATTAATATCTTAAACTTTTTTATAAGATATTTTTTTATTCTATTTCTTCTTATTTTCTTCTTATTTGATTCACAGAATAATGCTCAAAACTTGACACAAATAAGGTTTGTATGCTCCTGTTAATTCTTAAATTATATGTATTATAGGCATTTTAGCAAATAAAACGAAAAACGAAATGGGAAGTTTCAGAAAATGTTATTTTTCCGATGTGTTGCCAAGAATACTTAACAATATTATGGGAAGAGACACTCAACTGCATGAAGCTACAGTTTACTTTCGATTATTAGTCCCCTGTTGGAAGAAAATTCAGAACTTTATTGAATTTTCTTGAACTGTCATACTACCCTCCACACGTTATCGTGCTGATCCAAACGCAGAAATGTATCATGTATGGCAGGTTTCTAACCAATAAGTCATCTGTTCGATAATTGAATCTAGAAAATCTCAAATCATGAAAAGATCTAAATCATGATCAAACAGTAACACAAAGTATTCTAGTAATTACTGTTTCCCTGGTCCAAACAACCTTATCACAGCTCTTGCTCATGCATTGTTATCCATCGCACCATATTTCAATCTTTAAAAGTGTTGTTGTTGCTAATCCCCGACTGGCGTGACAGTACCATCACACCAGCCCCATGAATCCAAAAATAGTCATTCTCTCAAGCACCAGCTCCGGTCTCAAATCCATGTCCCCTATCTCACACCCAATGCACTGAAAAATATGAGATGAGGAGGCCTGAACCACTCGACATTTGGGACAGAGAGGGTAGACATTGGTACCAGAGGCGTGTCTCTGAGCAAGCAGGTGGCCACTTCGCAGTCTTATCAGAGCCGTTTGGCTGCATCTCTTGTGTTTACCCACTAGTGCGGAACCAAGATGTTTGCATGCGTATCATTCGTGGGTAGGAATGGTATCCCTAAAAGTAACATTGATAGACATCCTAATTTTAGAGGTCAGATATGAGAACGACAAGCAGTCACCAATGATGATATTCTGTAGGCTTCCATCCTTGACTAACTGATCCTCAACTTCATTCCCATACACTTTAACATGAGATGGCACTCACTGGAAGAATATGATACTGGCTTTCAAATTAGTAACATGTTGTACTATTTTAGTTGTTGTGATGTCACCCTGCCGCCACCACTGTGCCACATGTTGTATGGAGCTTCGGTTATCACTGAGGATCCAAATATCAGAGACTTTAATAATCAGAATCATTAAATATCAGAATCTTTAACAGTTACAAACCTCAATTAAAATGTATCAACATTGCAAATGTCCGTGTGATAAGCATTTTCTTAAATGAAAAATCACGAATGTTATCTGTTCTGAATTGATGGCCCTGGTTTTGGCCTTATGTAATGTGGAAACTCTTTGCAACATCTTGCAAACATCTATCGATTATTTCATGCGATATTTTTAACTTTCTCTTGTTTTAATCACTTTGTATCTTATTTTTACTCAATCAACAATTTGATCCAATATATTCTTGGAATTTACATCGCACTTTAACTCTTAACAAGAGGTGAAAGCTCTTTATATAATTGATGAAAAATCTCTCAGACTTTTTTTTATACTAATTTAAGGCATTTGCAGTCATGAACCTTTCAAATACCTACATTTCAATCAATTTGGAATTTGCATGATTGGACTCCAGTGTTAATTTTTTGAAATTTACAAAACTTAAGCCCTTTAGTTTATTTTAAATACATTATTTACTTCAAATAATAGGAAAAATCAAATTTTAATATTTTATATTTGAATTAATGTTTAAGTAAGAAATTCGTGCATAGAAACTAAATTGTGAATTTTCTTTTTTTATATGGTACTTTCAAAGTTTATATGTGTTTCAAAGTTTATATCAGTTACGAAGTTATCATTATTTATATTAAAGTGATGATAGCCATTTTATAAAATTCGAGAACAAAATATATTTATAAATTTTGTCTAGTAAAATTAAACTATATCCAATGTATAATAATTTGAAATATTATTTATATAACTTTTTATAGCTAAATACCAACTGTAAAATATTTCCCTGTTATCACTCTTTTGCTCAAAATTAAATTTTATTTTTCAGAAAGTGAAACGTTTTGCATATAAATTACGTTGCGTCGCATTTAATATTCAATACTTTCTGACAGAATTTCTCAAGTGCTTTACCCACATATGATTTATATATAGATTTCATTTTTTAAAAAAGAATATTTTTAGCATCTTATTTTTCTAAATAATATAATTTGATAAATTTAATTTGGTTCCAATTTTATATAGATTCTAAATTTTAGTTAGTTTAGTTAATTTTAGCTAGATTCTAAATTTAAATTTAGATTAGCAATTTTAGTTCTAAAATTATATAACCTAAACAAAAAGGATGTATAAGAAAAATGTTCATTTAGGAAAAATTACTTTTGTATCATTTAAATTTTAAAATCGTAAGCTGTATATATAAATGAGATGTATAAAACTATAATAATTATTTTAGGTTTTTAAATTAACTCTAACATGATTTCTAAATTAATTGTAAAAATTTCTATTACTTTAATTTGCAGAAAAATATTGTAATAAAGTGATTATGTATATTAATAGACATTAAAAATGCTGAACTTGTTTTTTGCTAAGTTATTTATTGAAATTATGAAAACTGAATTAATAGTTACTAATTTGCTTTGCAACACTACACAAAACGTCTCATGAGTTTAAAAATGTAAAACAAACTTTTTATAAAATAAATAAAAAAACTTATATGAAAAACTACATTTATTAATATTAAAATCAAACATTCAAGAATCATTATTTTTATCGCAGTGAAACAAACCGTATTTACCAATTAAAAACTAATTATACCCTTCAAGTGTTTTATTGCTTACATTTTTTCTTTTGAATGTAATGCGACATTTAGAGGCGTTCTTATTTTAAACTAAAATATTAAATTTTTAAAAACATATTTTTTAAAAATAGCACCATACTTATTTTGTTTATAGATACAAAACAAAATATTGTAGATTTTATTTTTTTATTAAAAAAATTAATATTAATTAACTTTGATAAATAAAATCTTGAAAAAAAGTATTATTTTTAAGATATATATCTTTAATAAAGAAACAACTTTTTTGCTTAAAATTATTATTTGAAAAAGTAAAACTAAAATTAATGGAAAATAATTCATTAAACTTTAACTGGATAATTGTAAAATATAAATGAATTGATTAAATCCTGAGATATTTATACACAATTTTCAATAATCTCTCAGTAGTTGTTTACTTATTATTTAAAATATAAGACAAAGATTTTTGGAATTTAAATTTTGCTTTTGACAAACATCAATGCAACACGTGATTTGTGATAGTTTTAACTATATTAAAATTTTTATCATTTATTATACAAATTAAAATGTTTTAATAATAATCAGTGATTGAATTAAACCGTTTACTTAATCATCTTCCAATAGATTTTAAGCACACATATTCCAAGAAATTATAATTATTCGTATAGATGAAAATAGTTAGATGAAGATTCAAGACATCATTTGATTGAAAAAAATTTTGGTGGACAGTAAAAATTTAAAAAGCTTTGAAATGTTTTGGATTTAAAAAATTTGTTCCATTAGAAAGACTCATATATATTTCTTAAATTTAAATATTTTAACATTTTTTATGTTTTTGAGATTGAACAAAGGGAAGCACAAACATTATAATATATTATAATTTTAAGTAATTTTAATATCAATTTATTTTTAAAGCCAATACATTCTCACTAATTTGTTGTTTTTACATTATTCAATAATTCAATAAAATAATTATATTTTTGTAAGAAATGTAATTAGAAAAATAAAGTAATATAAGATACATTTTCCTAACACTTTTCTCCATTTTGCTTTGGAATCAGAGTTACCAACTCAGAATATTATAATTGTCTTTTGATTTGTCATAAAAGTAATACAAATTTATCTGTCGGTGTAAATTTGAATAAAATATAAAAATTATTATATAAATTCTTCAAAATTAAATATTAAAAATTTCTAACATAGAAATATATAAATGAAAATTTACGTTTCATAAAACTAAATCAGTAAATATGATTGGAATGATATAAAATGTCTTATCTAGTTAAATGCTGCAAAGTTTCCTCGAATTTTGAAAGTCCTTACCTTAAAAGTATAGCAGAATCAACATTCCAGAAAAGTATGATATATATATATATATATATATATATATATATATATATATATATATATATATATATATATATATATATATATATAAATTGTTTATGTAATTTTGGTCTTAAAATACTAGCTAAGTAGTAGTATTTTTTAATTTTCAAAATATAGTGTATATATCTGAAAAGAAACTCCAAAACAATACTCACGAAAAAGAAATTTAATTATGATTTTTGTAAGCGTTTTGCATTAATTTATTATAATTTTAATCTGAGAGTACTTGTTTGCCTTAATTTTGCTTATGAATTTACAAATGCTTTCTCAAAAGTTTTTTTTTTGCATATATTTAAAATTGTATTTAAAATAAATCATCAATAAATTATTAATATGTTAGTCAATGGTTTCGCTAACTGCAATATAGCTTTATAAATTTTATTGAATTCAAACTTGACATTTTTTATGCAGTAAAACTAAAAATATTAAAATAATATTTGGAATTTTAATTTGAACGAAATATTTTTAATTTTTGAAAAATCATATTTAAAAAAAAGTGAAAATAAACAAGCATTGTTATTTAATATTTATTATTTTATTGCGCAATTTACATTTAACAAGTGTCAAATTTATTAGTTTACATTCTAAAAAGTTTTTGCACGGAAAAATTTTCTATTATTTATATAAAATAATGGATGAGAAAGTGTTGTTCTATATTTTGAAATATTTGTTTCATAAAATTCTTTCTTAAAATTCCTAAATTTTACATTAATTTCGTTCATTTTATCGTATTTTTACTTGTTGAATATTTTATTCATAATATTTAATTTAATTGTATTGTTGTATTTTTTACAGGGTTCCCGATTTAATAAAACAGTCCAAGTTTTTTGAAGATTTAAGAACAGAATTATTTTCCAGTTGTAAACAATTAAATGATAACTAACATAATAAATCAAATTTTCATAAATTTAAGTATTGTTATTGAATTGTTTTAATAAAACGCAAACAATTCAAAGGCATGACACATTGATACCCAATATTTTTAAAAGAAATATATATTTTAGTTTTTTCGTATGTAAGGAAGAAAACATTATTATATTTTTAACTTTTAATCTGATTAATTGCATTGATCATTTTATACAGGAATACATTTTTAGTACTAATTCATAACTTTAAAAATTCAATTTGACTGTTGGATTTTAATTTTTTTTTAATTATTTACTATTTTATTATTTTAGAAATTCAAGTTTTGTGTTTGATTGGCATGCAAGCAAAAGATGAGATTTCTTCATTAGGATCCAGTGGTGAGAAAAACACCAAAACTGAAAATGTAAGTCAAAATTTTCAGTCTGTTCGTTTTAATAAAAATAATTTTAATAACTATGTATAACATGTTTTAATGACATTCTGATTTATATTATATATTGCTATGACATAATTTGGGTTAGTTATACAATCAATTAAAATGAATATCCTATTTCAAAAGAAAGAATGGCTTACTAATTTTTATTCACTTATAACAAATTTCAATATTATTAATGCTCAAATGTAAAATAATAAATCCAGAAAAACAAAACTAAATATATTAAATTAAGAAATTAAAAATTGAATGGACCGAGAACAATAATTTAATTACCGTAATTTTTGAAGGACCACGATGTTTGAATATTTTAAAAATTAGATTTTTAGCGGTTCTGAGTTTCCGCTGATGGTACGCTTACCTGATAATTCATTAAAGGGCTGTATATATAATAATCATTATAAGATTTAAAATCCTGAAAAAAATTGCCTGTGTGATAATATTGCTCAAAATATTACCAGAAATTAAAACTATAAAATATATATATATATATTGCCGCTTAAAACGTTTCTTTGTCGCCATAGCTCAGTGGTCAAGGCAGCGGATTTCCTTCTAATCAGTCAGCGTTCGAATCCCGCACGAGTGGTGTGGAAAATTTTTGAGTTTTATTTCAAGTGCGAAAATTCTAGAAAATTCTTTGGTTTACTGGAATGGTGTTCCAGAACTTTCTGTTATCGTATAAAAGAGCAAGTAGCTCAGTATGTTAGTTCTCACCTTTGTGAAAGAATATTAATAGTGAAATAAAAAGCTTTGCCTTATAGAAGTTTCCCAATTATTCTACGCGACTCTATATGTATTATGAATGCTGAAATTTCCTAATTTGCAACAAAATTATACTCGTTCATTGAAAATAACAGTTCCTCTTCATTCGCAAATTAACTAATATCAATATAATTAATTTTAAATTGTCAATACTTATAGAACTTTCCAACATTTCATTACGGCTTTCAGTTTTCACAACTTATAAATAAATTTATTTCACAATCATTTATAAGTTGTGAAAATATTGGGTTGGCAACTAAGTAATTGTGGATTTTCTTTAGAAAATCAAAGACAATTTTTTCGTGGAACTAAATAACTTTATTCTGTAATGTTTTGCCCATTTTGATCAATGACTTTTTTCCATTTTTCCGGCAGCATCATAATCCCACGTTCATAAAACTGCTGGTTTTTATCAGCAAAAAACTGAATCAGGTACGATTTGACATCTTCATCATC
This sequence comes from Latrodectus hesperus, assembly GCA_037975125.1. Classification (NCBI taxonomy): domain Eukaryota; kingdom Metazoa; phylum Arthropoda; class Arachnida; order Araneae; family Theridiidae; genus Latrodectus; species Latrodectus hesperus. The sequence goes on from CM075852.1 coordinate 21,735,353, forward strand.
ATTGAAATTTTTACCATTTAAGGAGTTTTGTAACGATCGAAACAAAAAGTAATCAGATGGTGCAAGGCCAGGACTATATAGTGGATGTAGAAAAACATCTCAACCTAGCTCCAATAATTTTTGCCAAGTGACCAAAGATGTGTGGGGCCTTGCATTGTCATGATGGGATGCAACACCTTTTCGATTTGTCAATTAGGGCCACTTTTTTTAACTGTATTGTTTTATTTCGTTAGTTGTTCAATGTAGACATCAAAATTGATCTTTCAGTTGGGTGGTAAGAGTTAAAACTAGACAATTCCTTTGTAATCCCACCAAACTGATAACAAAACCTTCTTTAGGTGAATATCAGCTTTTGATGTTGTTTGAGTTGGTTTACCTGGCCTACTCTACGATATTTACAGCTTGATTGTTGCAAACAACCCATTTTTCATCGCCAGTTATCAGTCGTTTTAAAAATGGATCATTTTCATTACGTTTCTTTAGCAAATCGCAGCTGTTATAGCGTTGCGTTAAATGCGTCTTTCAGTTCGTGAGGAACCCATGTATCAAGATTTTGAACATAGTTAAATTGTTTAAAGTGATTTTTAATGCATGTTTGTGATGCCTGAAGCTTCTCAGCAATCTCACGTGTTGTACTGGGACGATCCGAATCGATTATTGCTTTGATTTGGTCGTCATCAACTTCAACTGGACAACCAGAGCATTTTTCATCTTTGAGTGAAAAATCACCAGAACGAAATTTGGCAAACCAATTTTATCACGGCCATTCTTTTTAAGGCTTCGTCACCATAAACAACACATAACTTTTTATGAGCTTGCGATGCGTTTTTCCCTTTGCGGAAATAAAAAAGCAAAATATGACGAAAATATTCCTTTTGATTTTCCATTTTTCAACGAACGCCAAACTAAAACTACGCAACCGTACAAAACACTTTTCTTACTGGTTGACAGCTGAATTGCCAACTATCAAATAACAAAAAATATTTTACATTTGTACTACGTCTGCAAACCTAAAAATTCAACTGAAGCCATCTATGAGTAAAATCCGCTAATACCTAGTTGCCAACCCAATAGTTTATGAGTTGTTTTCAAATGTAATATCACGCGACAGCATTAGATTTTAAATAATTTAAAATTTGGTATTCAAAATAGAATGATAAATAAAATTAACTTTTCATGGAGATAAAATAATTTGGAACAAGTTCAATATCCCCATACACTTGGCGACCGCGGTGAATTTTTTGTCGCCAAGCTAGGCGCGCGTTTATAAACACGGGAAATTTCCCAAAGTTCGATCGAAAAATAAGCATTTCAGAAAATTTAATAAAGGAAATAAATATAAATAATGGACTTACTTGATATGAAGTTAAGCTGACATGCCGATTGGTATATTTATTTCGACATTTTATTCGTTTGTAACCACAGTGTCACTTTTCAGTAAAAATAATTATCTAATTTTACAAAAAAAAGCATGAAAAATAATTTTTCTAAATATATACACTTTATAAAATTTGAAAAAAAAACATGCAAAAACTTATTCTTCAAATATATACATTTTTTAAAATTTAAAAAAAAACATGAATAAAATATTTTTTAAATATGTACACATTTTAAGTAAATAAAAATGAAACACGAATACAATGTAAAAATACATGTAAGCAATAGAATTTAAATAAAATAATTACACCATCTCCAAATCCAGTTTCCGTTAAAAAATTAATTAATTTTTGCGAATCCTAAATTAATTAATAATTTGGAATTCTGAGCAATAATCCATCATTATTATCTTTAATTTTTGCTAAAATAATTTGTTAATATTTTTCAACAACATTTTGAACATGAGACATTTTAAATTAAAACAATAAATAAAGTAATTAAAACAATAAAATGATGATAATAAATTAAGAAAACGAAATAAGGAAAAAAGAATATTTAACGGTTTTAAATATATAAAATAAAATATATCATTTAATAAAAAAATATATATTAAAATTAAACTAAATAAAAATAATAATGAAAAAGAAATAGTAAAAAAGAAAAATTTACGATGTTTGGACACTGGCGACAACGAAACACAACAACGGGAAATCCACTGATTCCAGCAGCAACAGTAAACGAAATTAAAATGACTACCAATTAAAACGTAGAACAATTAGCAAAGAAAGTTCTGGAAAGTTCTCGAAGTGAAACTAAAAAATCTATTGCCACTAAAAAAAGCACATTTATAACGTAAAAATTATTTAAAACACGAGAAAAACGGAATCTGGCAACGAAATAATAACAATAGTAACAAAAACTAAATTTGGCAACACTACAATAAAAACAAAAGCTGAAATCGACAACACTACAACGAAAACAACGGTTTCCAAATTTGGCGAGAAATTAGTGTATGGGGATACTGAACTTGTTCCAATAATTTTAGCAAAATATAAAACTTGAACTACAAGTAAAATTTTTATGAATTCTTTAGCAAACATTTTTGAATATATTAAACGAGTTTAATAAAATACTTTTGTTATTAAAGTCTTTTATAGTATACGTTATTTTTATTTTACCAAAATAGAACTGGAGTTGTAATACTAAGCTTATAGTATTAATCTTCATGAAAAGATGCATTTCATTTAAGCTTTTGTAAAATGATGTATGTGTACTTGAGCGACATTTGATTGAACCCTAAATTGTGTCGGAACATAAATTGGCATATAGGGATCTCAAATAATTTTCAGTGAGTTTTTTAAATATTATTTATTTATTCTGTGTAATGTTTGTATATACTTGGGAAATGATGATGAGGTAGTATTTGAGAAAATTGTAAAATGTAATTTTGGTACTTTTCCACTTCGCCGGCGCAAATCTCGCCAAGCGAAAACTAAGTCGCCAATTGGTGACAACACACAGTACACACATAAAAATTTTTAGTTAATGTTGTTCTACATAAAAATTTTTAAATTTATTTATATAATTGTTGTTCTCGTGTTCACGCTATGCCAGGAATGATGGGTGCCAGAGCCTCAATTTATTTACTTATTATATTAGATTACAATTTATCTGGTGATACAAATTTCAAAATCTTATTATTGTTTTTAAATATTTTTATGTGAATTTGTTACGATTATTATTTTTTAAGATGTATTTTTAAAATCCGATTTTTTCCTGAGAGATTTAATGAAATTATTATATTTGTATATATAGCAACGTAGCATAAAATTATGAAATGGAAAAAACAAGAGTCGAAATAAAGTCGTTGACAGTAAAAGGCCGTCACATATTTTTAAAATGTAGCAGTAAAAGGTTACCAGTGGAGATATTCCCTCTAGCGCCGGTTGTATCATTTTTGGCGACCTTTTCGCTTGCACCGGCGAAATGGAAAAGTGCCGTAATTTCGTTTATAGGAATCTAAAGACAACATACGTTTAAATTTCGTCATTATAAATACCACCTTCGGCAATCATTTAAAATATGAACTCAAAAATTTAGAGAAAATACGAGAGCGATTAAATGAAGGTATTATCCATAAGCGCATTAAATATGAAAACTATGTTACATTTCAATGCTTGACAACATAACCTTAAATTACTATTAAAAGATGCATCACTATATTTGATAGAAAAATATGTTTACTTTCATTTAAGGTGTAAGATTTCATGATATAATTTGAAATTTTACTGAATCAAGAACATTTACAAAAACAAAAATATTGTCTTACACGAGAAGTTTTAAGTTTAGATAAAATTTATTTATCTTTCTTACCCTGAGTTAAAACATGTTTTGGTATTCAAAACAAAAAACCTGATATTTAAGGTACAAATATTTTATTTTTCATCAGGCTCTTCCTTTTTGAGATTCTTTTTGACAATATTTGAACAGTTTGTTATTAATAAGATATGTGTCCAACATGTTTCATAGATCACATTATCAGAATCATCAGTTATCTTTTTTTCATATAAAAACTTAAAACAAATGAAATCTGTTAACTAAATTTCCACGTGCGTAAATTGTTTCGTATAGTTACCATTTTGATATTATGTTTATTACAAATGCCTACAGTAAATTTAATTGTTTATATGTTTTTTAATAAACTTAAATATAAATTTATATTTTTCCTTGAATCAGGATCTGTAATACATAATAAGATATTTACAGATTATCACAGCTGATTGAAATCATGTTACCAAATATTGGGCATAGATACGAGTATATAATTATTTATTGATTGTACGTAACTATAAAGAGATATAAAGAAACAAAATTGGAACATTATATATATATATATATATATATATATATATATAATGTAAAGTAGTCCTAAGAAATACATAAACATATTTTATACAAATTAGATTAAATTGAAAAATAAAGTAATATTCTATTAATTCCATATATAATATATGTTTAATTCTTTTAACGAAATCGTAAATGTTTAACCTGAATTCTTGATCCTTTAGCTTTAGCAATTTTTTTAAATTCATAATTATATGCTTTTCATAATCTTTTTTAATAAGTATAAACTTTTTAGCACTATCTATGCAATTTAAATGTTTACTATGCCCTCTGATTATTAATGAAGTGCAAAGTTTGCAAAGGTAAGTCCTTAATTTTGGTCATGCTAAAATTAAATAAACTAAAAACATTTATGAGCACTTTGTAGATTTCCAATAATTGTAAAACTAATAACAGAATAAGATAAACTAACATTAAATTAATAATTCAATTAACCAAAATCTCGAACTAGTTTAATTCACTTAAATTATCTATCTATCTATCCGTCTATATATATATATATATATATATATATATATATATATATATATATATATATATATATATATATATATATATATATATATATATATATATATATATATATATATATATATATATATATATATATATATATATATTATACATATATATATATATATAATTATAATTATAAAGAAACAGATCTATAAATGTTTTTTATTATTTAAAATATAAGTATAATTTATGATTTTTATCAAGTCAAAATTTTAATGTGTTTTAAAACAAAAACAATTTACGCATATGTAATAAATATATTAAATATGCGTTTTTCATTGTTTTCAATTCAGCACTTAACACTTAATATTAATTTTTATTTAGTTATATCAAAGCTGTTATTTCAAATGGATTAGTTTTTATTTTCATTCAAGTAAATATATTATTGGGATTTCAACTCGAAAACAATATATATATATATCTAAACTGCTTAATTCAACTGGAAATTTTTTTATTTAACAGTATTTTTAAGTTTTCTTTACTCGAGATAAAATTTTATAATAAACGTATTAAAAGGATTGAATAATGTAAGTCACTTGTTGTGGTGTATTGATTTTTCTCCTTTTCCATCTCTAGAGACTATTAATCTATTGAATAATGAGAAAGTGAAATAAATTATGCACACCCATGCATAAATGTAACAGTTATAATGCTGATTCTTATCACGTCACACAATTGTGGACAACTGCTTAAAAAGTGGACTGCGTAATTTCTTGCGGGAAAAGGAGAAATAATTTTGTGCTTCAATCATTTTAAGCTCATGCATATTAATGAAAGTGGTAGCTTCATACAAGCAAAAATGTTACTGCAAATCTAAAGAAGATTTCCAATATACATTTGAGAGAAAATATGCGTTTATTTAAATCACAAACTGCACTTTTTGTTTAATTAATTATGAATGTTTTTAAGAATAAATTTGGAAATACAAAATAATTCCAAATTACCGTTCATTGTAAAATTTTCATTTATCATCAACTTACATATTTGTGTTATGAAATTCATTTTAAGATAAAATAGAAATAATATATTATATTTTCGACTTGGTCTTTCAGGGCTTTTACTAAGAAAGAGAAAGCCAAAGTTCTAAACATATTAACACATTGAGATATTAATTTTGTCCTTCATTTTTATTTCTGATGGGTTTTGTTGTGCAAAATAGGATAGCAGTATGTTAACAAAAATATGATATTTTTTGTTTAATGTGTGTTCTGTTAAGATTTAAAAAAGACGTTTTTGCAAAAAAAAAAAAATGAATCTAAAATCAGAATTGAAATAAGAGCAGTGTTATAATGTGCAATATATTTCAAAAATATTATATTAATTTTAAGTATATATTTTATTAAATTCTCAATTATTGTCTCTTGTATCAAAATTTAAATAAATCAATTATGTGTTTATGTACCTTTAATTCTCAGATTGCCAAATACAAAGGAGCCAGACCTAAGGTCCGAAATCCAAAGGAAGCTAAACGCCGTCGATTTGTAATGAAGCAAGCTAAGACAATCTCCAAACCACAACTTCTAGAAAGCGTATCTGAAACAGAAGAGTCACAAATTCTTCTGCCAAAAGCAAACCCTGAGCCATCAGAAACGTCACCGAAAAAAAGCGGTGAATTCTTTGGGGTTCGATCTTACGTCCACACATTTTACGAAGCGATGGCCATGGACAATCCACAAGGATACGAAGACATCGAAAGTCATTTCGGATACATCATGCCGTACCGGAAACGAAGGAAACAAATAATATGCTGGAGGATTATGTTTGGTTCAGGATTGGTCATCCTCCTTATGGGTCTAATTGCGCTTTCTGTAGGATTTTTAGTGCCAAAGAAGAAGGAAATTGTTGATTCTCAAGAGGACATTGAAATCATTGATCGACAAGATCAAGCATTCAACCAAGATTTGGATATCTCTAAAATCATTGGAATTATTCTTTTCTGCAGTGGAGGATTACTTCTTACAATTGTTCTCTTGTCGTTAACCATCTTGTGGAAGAATCAGCCAGATGATCCACTGTCTCTGGAAGATATCCCCATAGCTACTAAAGAACCAGATAAGGGATTGAATGCACCAATGGATGTAAAAGTGCCAGCCACTGAAGAAGTTACTGCTGTACAACCCAAAAGAGTTGATCCTGATGAAGTGGTCATGACGAATGCTGGTTTGTGCAAGATACCTTGAAAAACTGCTTATATTTTTAAGAAAATATAACAAATAAAGAATATATGTGATGTTCTTCTTTATAATATGTGTCTTGTGATTGAATATTAAATATATGAATCATAAAGATCTCTTAATCTTTAAACAAGCTAAAATTATTATATTTCTTTATTATATTGTAATTCTAAAATTTTAATATCGTCGTGCAGATAGAAAAATGTTATTTTCATGCCAATGTGTGATTTTCTTGGGGTGCTCTTTGCGTGTGTATTTAAATTGTTCCTCTTGGATTAGTAAACATTAATATTTTATATATGTATTGTATACAACTAGAGATAAATGTATATATTTAAAGCTATTGATATTTAATAAAACAGTATATACACTTTCTGAAATGTTTAACAGAATGTATCTAAAAAAGTAACACTTGTTACATTTAAAAAGTGCATTCAATTATTCGACGTCTGGATTGTTGTGAGATTTATTTCCCCCTTATGCCTTGTAACATATGTTGAATACCTAATTATGATAAATGTATATCGTCAACATATTTAAAGAGTTGTTGTTATCACAATTGGATAAATAAAAATTTTGAATTTAATGTATTTTAGTTATATTTTACTTTGAATGTTTTTTCTTACATTCATGTAATAATTAATTTTAGCTACTAATTATCTCTACAAGATACAGCATAGCATTGCGAAGTGGCAGGACCCCGGACTTTACCAACTGGTTATCTGTTTATGCCCACCATCTCCGAGAGCCTTCCGTAACATTTACGTGGGCCCACTTACGACCCAGCCTTTGAATTCTTTAAAATTATAGTCCCATTGGTAGAACTGAAAGGCCTACAGACATCCTAGCACAGAAGGTGTCTGCATCACAGTTCAGTTACATGATTGAAACTAGTTATTATAAAATTTAGTGAAAATATTATATTAAGAAAAAGTAGAAGTAATTACAGGAAAAGTAAATAAGGAGATATACAATCTTAAAATAATAACAATTTAAATGAATTGACAAAACATTAATGTATCATATTTCTTGAAGCATTAAAATTAACTCTAACAAAATAACTATACTATCATGAACAACATATGTTATATACGCAGAATTAAATGAAAGTATAATTATATAGAATTATTATGCAAGCTTAAATGGCACTATTTACAAGATTTAATTTTTTTTATACATTTGACTCAATTAACATATTAAGTCATGATGTTATGGAGCACTAATAATTGGTATAAAGTACTCGTGTTCATTATTTCCTTTAAAATTTTGCATGAACTGACAAGACATTAATGTTACATATTACTTAAAACATTAGTTTTAACAGTTAAAATAATTACACTATTATGAACATCATTAGATATAAACAAGTATTAAAATAAGGAAATGAAAGCATTATTGTTCATCTGATGAATTTGATGATGAATAAAGTTCATCATCTGTCATTGTTGATGAATGTTAAGGGTCACGGCATAGTATGAGTCCCTGTACTATTAAGAATTTGATTATTTGAATTATTTTTTTCCATCTAAAACCGTCCTTTAGACAAAATTTCACAAATTGAAGATCTGTTTGACTATGGTGCCTTTTTATGTGGAGGGACTTTGTAGATGGACATTTCACTATGTAGTGAAGGGCAGTTCCAAAATCACCACATTTGCAGATGTTCGAATTGGGTTTGCCAAATCTTTCGAAGTATTCAGGGAAGGGTCCATGATTCGTTATTAGATAGTTAATAAAAGGGTTTGAGATGAGGAACTCTGTGGAGACTGATGGAAGTAAATGGTGGGTGAACCTACCAATTTTGCGGTGTCTCCCATGTTCTTTGCCATCTTCTGATGGTTCTTTTATGTAGGAGAAGTTTTAGGAAGGAGCTTGGTTTCGGCAGATTTATGATCGACACTTCCTCATTGGTAGCTGCTTCTTTTGCTTCTTTGTCCGCCAATTCATTCCCCCAATTGCCCATGTTTGCTTTAATCCAGTTTAGTTGGATTCTGCATGGTGTGTTTGTGTAAAGACACTACTGGATATCACGGATGAGTTGTGATTTGTGCACTGGGTTGAGCAATGATAGGAGAACAGACTGGCTGTCAGTCCATATTGTTTTCTGGGCTAATTTATTGGTAATTACGTATTTTACCGCTTCCCTGACCTCTAATGCCTCAGCTTGAAACACAGAGTTATAATTATTTAGTTTAAATTGTTGGGAGAAAATATTTTTGTCTTTTTGTGTAACCACGAATGCTGCTCCTGTTGCCTCGTCATGTCTTGATCCATCTGTAAATAGATTTATTGCTGTTGGTATAAACTTTGGAGTTCTTCAGGAAGGTTGTATACTGTTAGGTTTCTGAATCTATGGAAGGGATGGATAGAATCTTTGTGGGCCGGATCTTCAAAATTTTTCGAGTTGTAGTGAGTACCATCTATTTGTATTGATTTTTTAAGCAGTAAGATTTTTGTTTTTAGGGTAGCAGCTTCGATTGTTAATAGTAAGGGTGGAATGCCTGATATAGTATTTAGAGCTATTCTAGAAGTTGTTTTAAATACTCTTGTTGTTAGTAGCAGGAAAAATCGTTGAATATTATTCAATAATTTTTCTTTCCTAGCTGTCATATGATTTGCCCAAGTTGAGCATCCATACATAACTATTTTTTCGATAATGGTTAAATATATTACTTTAGAAATTTTTCCTTTTGTACCCCAGTTCTGGCTGATTATTCCACATAGTCCTTGGGCTATTGGTATTATTTTTGTTTTGATGTAGTGAAGATGTGGTAGGAAAGAAAGCTTTGAATCTAGATGTATTCCTAAGTAAACTAAGCATTTTGTATGCCTTAGACTCTCATTATTTAAGGTAATTTTTGGATTGGATTTTAGACTTTTATTTTTCGTACCAAGGATCATAACTGTTGATTTTGCTGTTGAAATTGTTAACTTTAGATCTTTGCAGGAATTTGAGAATTGGAATAAAGATTTGTTACAATTATGTTTTAGTTTCACAAGGTACAGCACAAACATTTTAGTCATAATAGTTGTTGTGTAATTGCTTATGTTCAAACCAGTCTGACTATATCAGACCAGATCCATGAATTCGCTGACCTATAAAAAGTCGAAGACATAAAGAGGTGGAAAAAATGTTCCTAAAGAAGACCCAAATATTTCAAGATGTATGTTAAGCAGAGGCTTGTATTTTTGGCATTTTGAACAAAGATATTAGGGTTTCTCTTCTAAGAAAATGTAAGACATTTCAAATGGCCAATATCAAGTTGACCAGTCTAAGTGGTGCAGGTTTATCTGTCACATGAGTCGAAATAGTAAAAGACGAGATAATAATTTTAATGTTTAGGAACTGTGAAAAGACGAGCAAAGTACAAACGCAGTGGTATTAGTTTGGCATATGTTGAGAAGATTCTTCTAAAAAGGAATTTAACACCTCTTATGCATGGGAATAACATTAATTAAAAACGTTTAAAAAATAAAATCAGACAAAATACATTGCATAAAAACAGCGATTAACTAGGCCGCTTACCAGCCACACACGAAAATTCACAGTACGATAAAATGTACCTTATGTAAACAGCTTTTACATGGTCTTAGTCATATTTAAATTCATTATTTATTATAAAAATGCATATGATCATTACAGTAATAAGATCAAAGTTTAAATAGTACTCACTCAACCCTACAATTCCATATTGGATTTATAATATATTAAAGTTTTTTAAACATATCTTTTAACAATAAAAAAAATCTGAACAATTACTGTTTGAATTTACTAGTCTATAAGTACATATAATTCTTCAGTTAAATTTCACGAATAAACTGTTGTTTTATATTTATATGTTTAGTTTTCACAGAATTTTGATTATTTTTTCAGAAAATATTCGTGCTTGTTTACCACAAAATTATATCAGATTAATACGCTGATATGAGTTTAACTCATTTATTACTGTTGAAAAACAAACAAGATCTTACACTCTTTCATTGAAAGTCTTACATCTTACAAGATCTTACACTCTTTTATTCGGAGTAAAAAGCACCATACCACTCAATGCAGCATATTTTTGCTTAGACCACTTCCATGTAAGAGGAGAATTTCTAAAACAAATGATTTCTCTTCTAGTTGAATATCGATTATTTAAATAACAACCCCAATTAGCATCAGAAAAAGTACTAAATTAGTTTTGAATATTTAATAGTTTTAAGTTTAAAGCACGTAATTTAAAATATCATTTACTATATAGCCAATACTTAATACTTGTAATTGTTGCCATTGTTAAATTGAGATAACTCGTATACACGAATTGCTTTGTCTGGTTTAGATTTATTTGGAAGAAATGATAGATATCCGATTAGTATTCTGTAAGGATATATTTTTCATTCTTTTGCATTCCTCAATTTCATCCCCCGTAATTTTTTTGAGAAAGTCATACATTCAGTTTAAAAAATAAAATTTACAACGGTTAGGTAACTCAGCAAACCTTATAATCGACATTTCAATATAGTTTTGCTAATAAGAAATAATTGAGTTATAAATTCTCTAGAAATTAACTCTCAGAAAAAATTTAATAGGACCTAATTAGATGATTTTCAGCATATTTTTCAAGATGTCTATAATTTCCTACATTACATTTTGAGTTTTTCAAATGCAATGACATCCCTTGTATATACAATTAATACAGCATTAATTATCTTGTTGCTCGGCTGCCAAGACGAATGAAAATCCACCTATTGTTGATTATTTTCAATATGTTGTCACTAGATCTCACAGTCGAACGAAAACCGCAACTTCTTAAATTATTGTCTGAATTTCCTGCAATTTTTGACCAATCGAAGAAAACCAGTAGCAAAAGAGAATGTTAAGCATCGGATTACCACTGGTGACCACTTACCGATTAGACAACGGGCATACAGAGTATCCCCAGCTGAACGCCGAATTATACAAGAAGAAGTAGAAAAGATGCTAGACAGAGGCGTTATTCAACCATCAGAGAGTCCATGGTCATCACAAGTTGTCCTTGTGAGGAAAAAGGATGGCAGTTGGCGGTTTTGCGTAGACTATCGCCATCTTAACAAAATCACGAAGAAAGATTCTTACCCACTCACACGTATTGACGACACTTTAGACAGTTTAAAAGGATCAAAGTTCTTTTCATCCATAGATCTTTATTCTGGCTATTAGCAAATAGAAGTGGACGAGACAGACTATGAAAAAACGACTTTTATCATACTCAGAGGGGGCTTAACGAGTTAAAGGTAATGCCCCTCGGTCTGTGTAATGCACCGGCAAACTTTGATAGACAATCTACTACGGCACCTAAAATGGACCATGTGTCTCTGCTATGTCGACGACATTGTCGTGTTCTCTGATAACTTCGAAGACCATCTGAAGCGCCTGAATGTCGTACTTAATTGCATTAAAGAAGCTGGCTTGGTTGTTCTGAATAAAAAAATGCCTCTTCGGTGCTCAACAAATTAAGATTCTGGGAGACTTAGTATCGGAAGTATTTTGCCGGACCCAGAAAAAGTGAAAGCTGTAAAATGTTTCCCGACTCCCAAAAATGTTTACGGTGTCAGATGTTTTCTAGGACTCTGCTCTTATTACCGACGTTTTATCAAAGATTTTTGTTATCAAGCGAAGACTTTGCAAATGTTGTTGAAAGAGGAATCTAAATTTTGTTGGGATCGTGAGCAAGCGGATGCTTTAAACCGATTAAAGGAGGCACTGATATTGAACCCAGTACTGGGAATTTACGACGAATTTATTATTTCGTTTTTCATGAAAATAAAAAAATGTATAGCGAAAAGTTTTTTATTGCATTTCATATTGTCCATTGTAATCCAATAACTTTTGCCATCTTTCTGGTAGTAGCACAATTCCACACTCATAAAGTGGTTGGTTTTTTACTGAAAGAGCTGACCCATGAGGGCAAAATGAAATTACTTTCCGAACAACCCAATACTAACAGTTACACTATTTCAACATTTTAAAGTTTAAGCCTTTTAAAGCCTTATCTAATTCACAATTCCATTCACGGCTACTTTGATGAAGACCGTGCATAATCTTTTTCAGTAAGCACACTTTTCCTTCATTCCTTTTTACTACAAATCCTGATGGTTACTTCATAAAAACAAAAATTTTAAAACTTCCGTAAAATAAAAACCTGCTTTCACATCAATTTGAGCATGATAGCAGTCTAATAAAGATTCAAACAATATGAATAAATGAATAGATATATACATATAACATAAGAGAAAATAACGATTGGTGAGAATGTGTTAATAAAATTTTTACCAAGCTCATTACTAAAATCCTGTGATACAGGTCATTATATTTCTTAGCATTATTTTTTATGATCTCGTTCAATCAAGTATACTTAATTTGAAAGTGGGTCTTCAAGTTCCTGTGCATTTTGCTCTTTCATGATTTTCAGTTCTTCATCTATAGTATCCCAGTTTTTTCTTTCTGGAGATAACTGAGTTTCATACAAAAATTTTAATATTTTGACATATAGCTTTATTCATCTAAAATATCATAAGTCACTTCACACTTATTAGGGGAATAAATCTCTTCTTCTTTAAATAATCTGTAATAGTGTTGTCCTATTCAATATCAGAATAAGGTACTGGTTTTTATTGATGTTTATTTAATTTAATTATAACTTTACAATCTGAACGTAATCGTAAGTTTCAAAAACAGAATATCACTGTTTGATTTTGGGATATTCTAACATCGAAGATATTAGCTAAAAGAAAATTCAGACATATAAAAATTAATACCAATGGAAAATAGTTGACCATGAACTGAAAACTGGAATACTTTTGATAAAAGAGAATGCTTCTTCACAGTGAAAAACCAGGCCTCTAAGAAACTGCACGAGTGCTGGGTGGTTGAATTATAATTAATGTAAAAATTTAGAAAAGTACATTTACAAAAAATACCGAATTAACATTTAATATATTTTCTACACTTAAACGTACACATAAATTTATTATGTTCTTAATAAGAAGTTATGCGATGCAAATTTTTCTTTTTTTTTATTACTATCAATAATTTTCAATCTGGTGAGAAGAATATTGCTGTATTTAACAACAATTTTCAAGGTGTAATATGCACTGAAATAATGACTTATTTTAATTCAAAGCAGAAATGTTCAAAGATAGCTACAAATATGTTAAATAAATAAAAAAAATATGTGATTTATTATTTCTAAAATACTCTATCAGTGTTCAATTATTGTCCGTTCAGTTTATAAATAATTTTTTTTTTGTAAAAAAATAAACATTATTTAACTGAAAATGAGAAAAATATCAATTTATTTCATTTTAATACAAATAAAGTATCTTTCTAACATCCAATTATTCTTGCGAAATAATGTCTGTTAAAATGTCCTAGAAAGTATTTCGAGGCTGTTTTCGCCAAAAAACTGACTTTGATTTAAGAGGATTGGATTACAACAATTTACTTAGTTTAAATCACATTACACTTTGCTTGAACTTTCCTCATACACGCAATTGAATAATTGGATGAAGCAAGTAAATTAAGCTTCATTAGAGAGTTACTTGAGAAAATTCTATGGAAGTAACGATGAAGAAGTTCCTTGTGGAAATTTCTATTTTTATGGATTTTTTTCCTAGTTGATACTTTTATAATTAAATTTTTAATAAACTTCTTCCCTCATCAAATTTAATGTTTATTTAATTTCGATTGAAAATAATACTTTCGTGTTTATACTTTTGGTAGAAAGAAATTTAAGCCTAACTTTATGGAATGTTTTGTCAAGCATTTCTTTGAGGAAAAATCTTATACCTAACATTTTTATTTAATTTTGTGTGATTATTTTTTCAACTTTTAAAATATTTTAATTTATTTTAAATTAATGCATCCACATTTCAATAGAAATATTCCTGAATAATTATTGGGCTTTTCTTGAAAGTTAGCTTAAAATTACAGGATATATATACATATATATATATATATATATATATATATATATATATATATATATATATATATATATATATATATATATATATATATATATATATATATATATATATATATATATATATATATATATATATATATATATGTACATTAATTGAAAACAATTTAATGGTTTTCGGGCTATAATTCTCGAAAATAATGTAAAATGTTTCTCGTTAACTTGGATAGCGTAAAAAAATTAATTCTAACGTTATATTTGAAATCAAAATTTTACTTACTAATTAAGTTTATTATAATAAAATTAATTTGTTTCAAAGAAAAAGAAGTTACTTTTAATTGTGAATGAATATTTGAAAATTATTCCAATTCTAATTCAAATAAAATACTTTAATTCTAAAAAAGATTAAAACTTTTAATTCTACAAGAATAAATAAGATATTATATTAGTTTGAACTTATTTTATTATTCTTAAATTTTATTTTTTTTAAATTAACGTCGAAAGTGCATACTAATTTATCTATGCATATGAAGAAACTAGATTAGTTTCCTTAAGACCAACAAATTCATTTTTAAACAATCCATTTTGTCTGAAAATAACAAATTAATTATAATTTATTAATTTTAAAATTAGTAAATGTAATAATATGTATTCTTTGGAAATTTATTAAAATCATATGGATATACCAATGATGCCACAATCTATTTTTTTTAAAAAATGTTTTTAAGAAGCGACAGTTTTAGAAATTAATTTAATTATATCTTAAGAATTAATTTTAGTTTAAGTAAAAAGAAATCGTTTATTCTTTAAATAAAACTTTAGGTGATAAATAATTAAATATTCAAAAATGTTTTCAATGTAATATTAACATAATGTTAATATTAATGTAAACTGGGATAAATATGTAATTTTAATATGATATTTTAATACCTACTATGAGAATATTATTCTAAAATTTGATAGATTTTTAATATGTGCGAAGAAAAGTTTTAATATGCCTTCTAACTAATACTAAACTCTGTGGCATGACAAATCCATTGGGCCATGGCCTGCAGTGTACATCTCTGTTTTCCTGAACAAGGGGTCCTGGGATTCAAAGCATACGTCCTGATTAGGTATTCAGCCTAACGCGAAACCCCCAGTGTTTACTTCCCAAGCACGCTTGGTACTCAGTTTATCAACCCATTGATGGGATGAAAGGTAGAGTCGACCTTGTCCAGCCTGAGGATCGAACCTCGGACTTGTGTCTTGGGCGCGTGAAACGCTTCCACTAAGCCATCAGACTTCACAAAAGTTATATATCAAATAAAAAATGTCTGAGAAAATAAATAGCATAAAAAATTTCAAACGAAAAATATCGTCTAGAAAAAAACTACACTTAGACAATTTACTACGCATTCTATTATAATTTATAGCCGACCAATGGCTGAGTGGTTAGCGTTCCTGACTTCTAAACTGTGGGTCCCGGGTTCGAATCCCAGTTCGGGCATGGATGTTTCTTTTCTTCTCTGTTCTCTCTGTGTTTCTCTGTCCTCTCTTCTGTGATGTGTGTATGTTGTGGTATGAATGTGACCCACCCTATAAAACGGGTTTGTGGTGGTATGGTACGGGTAACGCTACTGGCCTCCAATACTTGGTTCACAGGTTGGGTAACAATAAATGAGTAGAAGTTTCTGGCCTTGTTGTGGCATAGGATTCAGTCACCCTTGTGTGCCCGCCACTGGATAAAAAAAATTATAATTTATAATTTCTTATGCAAGTCATACTGTGTTAGTTAAAGTATAATACATTAACGTAATATTAAAATAAGATTAGTTTGTATAATTTAAGTAATACACGCGTAAAATTCCCTATAATAACTGCTAATAAAATATTTTCCTCATTTTTTACACAAGTATAGTTGTTAAAAAGTCTAACAGAGAGTCTTATGTTATTTAATACATCTTTAATATAATAAAAATAATTATAAAATATTTCATAAAAATAATAGTTATAATAAATAATATTTAATAAAAATATTTTTAACATAATATATTAGTTATAAAAATTGAATATTTAAAAACATTCAGTAAGACTGTTGAATTTATTTGATATTTTTTTATTTCCAATGGCCAGGCAAAATACAAAGAACTACAAAAAGTAAACTGCAGAAAACAGATTTAACATTTATTTGCCTAAGGACTGGTCTTGCTTCCCAATATCTCCCTTCCTCCGTTGGGGAGCAAAAAGCCCCTCAAAGGGGCAGAGGGTCCCTGTCCATTACTTTTCAAGAGCAGCAGGGTGGACAAGTAGGAATAGTAAGAATGCCCAAGCTCTTCAAATGAGAGTTTAGGCAGTCATTTCTTGTTGTTAGACGAAAGGTGGCAACTGCATATCGTCTTGGTTAATCAGAAATAAGAGAAGGATTTAAATTACTACAGTGTTTTTAAGCTATACGAGTCTGTAAAATGTAAGTCTCGTGAGGCATAAGAAGCAAAAAGATGTTTTAGAAAGAGTTTAATCATCCAATAAGAGAGCTGCATGGAAGGATGTTGTTGAAGGCCGGCGCTTTTCTTTGCAAGGATGTGTGCTTGCTCATTGCCCCATAAGCCAACCACAATGGGGAGACACCCACTAGAGAACAATTTGCTTCCCTCTCAAAGCAAGAGTTAATTTATTTGATGTAAAGTTTATGAAATTAATTTTCTAGATGATTATCAGAAATGAAAAAAGTACAAGAAAAATTGATACTTACGTATTATCGCAACCATGCCAACCTCCGGGATAACTTGCCAAATTGGCAACCCCAATGTCGCGCGCATCTAAGGCGCTGAATTGGCAACCATTTACTTCCTTTCAAATATCCCCGCTTGCCACTTTTCTCAGCCTGTCCGTTCGTTGAAAATGGCAAACTCGAATTCTAAAATGCGAATCTGGGATTTACTGAATTCTGAAAAAGATGAGGTTACATTTTTACAGAAATATAGCATTTTACCAGACGTTAGGAAATGTACGAACTCTCACCCGATGAAGCTTCTTTTTTTGGGATTTTTTGGGAGGGCAGCGTTGCAATCTGTAATCAACATGCGGAAATAAGAAGTGGTAATTGGTTTGAGGAAAGCCATATCCCGTTATTAACAGCAGTAAGATTCATGTATAGCTGGTGCAAAGAGTTAATAACAGTCAAATTTTGTGATGAAAAACTTAATTTATCTGACAAAACAGTCATAGACTGGAATAATTATATGAGAGAGATTTGTGTTCTCCACATAGAAAGCAAAGAAAGAACTAAAATAGGTAGACCTGGCCGCATTGTGGCGATAGATGAAAGCTTGTACACGAAAAGGAAAAATAATTCGGGTCAAATATTGCCAGAGCAATGGATTTTTGGTGACGTCTGTCGAGAGACCAAACAAGCATTTTTAACAACCGTTCCTAATAGAACTGCAGCTACGCATTTCCAGAAAATTGTCGAAAACATTAAGGAAGTGAATACACTTTATTCTGATAGTTGGAGAGCGTATCAGACTGATCAATTGGCAATCGCTGGATTTAATCATTTAAGAGTAAATCACAAATATAATTTTGTCGACCCCGAAATGGGTGTGCATACCCAAACAATCGAAAGAATGTGGGGTTCCGCGAAATGGAGGAACAAGAGACAACGGTGTATAGCAAGACACCATCTTGAGTGTTATTTGGCAGAATTCATCTGGCGACAAGACCAAGAAAAGGATAAAAAAAAATGTTTTGATTCTATTCTAAAAACCAATTTGCAATATTTTCCACCAAAGCGTAATTGATATATCGTTAAATAAAGGTATAAGAGTTATACAAATAAAAAAATTACTTAATATTTTTCTTCATATATTATTTATTATTTTATTTCACGCTGTTTCTATGACATTGTACTTTTCAGCTACTTGCTCCATGCCCCGTCAGTGTATTCCGTTTTTAGAATTGGCTCGGTCTTATATAATGCCGCCAATATGGTTGCGATAATATGTAAGTACCGAAAAATTAAATAATTTAATTTTGACAAAGTTAAATATATTTTATTTCCTTGGTTTTAAAATAAATTCATCAGACAATTTTGTAAATCAGCAAAGTTATAAATACTTTGTAAATAGAAAATACGCTTTTACTGTAGATAAAATGTTTAATTAATTAATTATTGTTATCTGAAGGATTTGTAAAATTATTTTTTTATTAAAAACAAATTTGTGCATTTGAATTAAAACATATATTCAGTAATAATCTTAACAAAATCAAATATAAATTATTTAGCTGACAAGTTGTACAATATGAAATCATGCACATGTCATTGATATTAAATCTCTAAGTTGTTAAATTTATTTTAAAATGAAAAAATTTTCAACTATTTTTAAATAATAAATGATTAACAAATTTTCAGAAGAAAAATATTCAGCAGTGATGGAGAAGATAATTATAGAATTAATGCATTTGAATTAAAATAGTAATTCATTTTTAAATTTGATAAGTATGCTTAATATGGGAAAAAATTATACAGTTTGAAATAATATGACTGAAAAATTTCTAAATCTCTGAGACATTAAATGCCTTTTTACATGCAAAAATTATTTTTCTAGGTGAAAAAATAGTTAAAAATTTAAATGTCTAAAGCTATGTTAAAATTTCTCTCTTTATTTAAAATTATTATCTGTGTATTGGAGTACGAATATATTTTATATTATTTTCCTTGCATTTATTTATGAATAAATTTTATTTTCTCAAAAATTTCTTCAATTTTTGTAGTTACATTATCTTTAGATAAAATGAAACTTTTCTTAGATGCAAAATTAATTTTTGGGTCTTATTATAAAATTATTCAATATTACAGAAATTTTGTATTCAAGGGAAAGAAAAATTCAAAGGAACGAATTCAAGGGAAACAAAAATATTCAAGGGAAAGAAAATTTTATTTTTCCAATTGATTCAAGTTATGATCTGCTTTTAGTGTCTGCTATTTTTGCTACATATTATGCCTACCTTAATATCACCATGATCCAATAGGCATATTTGTAATGTATTGTAGAGGAGATAATTTTGTGAGTACAAGATCTTTAAAAATACTAAACCAAACAACTCTGTATATTCTGTCAGAGATTAATAAGTAATTAATATTGGAAAAAAATTGTTTGATTTTTGGCACTGATTTTAATGGTCAAAAGAATCGAGCGAATTAATTAAAGTTGGCGGGGAAATATATTTTAGGGTACCCTCTGGAGAAAGATAGCTATATTTTGTCACCAAACATACTTTCCAGCGTATATGAAGAAACAAAATGACGCTGAAAATACTATCACGCAAATAGTACGATATTCAACATCACTCAACATGGTGCTGTATTGGCGAGAAAGTAAAGGGTACCAAAAGTATAGGCTAGCCAATGTTGTTCACATTTTAATGAAATCATATTATATTATTAGGATATACCTTTCACTTCAACTCCAGTGCGATATTTTATGCATTCAATTTTATGGTAAAAATATATTTGAGGGTGCCCCTTGGCGAGATTGGCAATTTTTGTTTGACGCCAATCCTGTTCGAGCGGAACGCTGTGCAAACAGTAATGGTGAACAAAACACACTGAAATTTCAAAAATTATGCAGTAAGCACATAAAAAAAAGAAAAAAATGTACTCTTTTTATTTTGCTGGAATATCCTCACTTTGAGGTACACAGAATTCTCTAATAGCACCTACATATATTATTTCAATTTATCCTGAGAAGAAAACCCATCATAATCTAAACCAATCAGAACCGTGAATGGATTTTAGAATAACGTTTAGGGTTACCATAAATAGAACAACATCGTCCAGCTTGGCGATAAACTTGGCAAGAATTCAAGGGGCACCCTCAAGTATAGTCTAACCAATTTTATTATTATGATAAAATTCCTCAGTATTCTTCAACCTTCTAAAAGTGATTTACACAGCAAACCAACTTAAAATGCTATATCAAGCTCAGATGATGAGGTGGAAACTTTGTTTCGCACTGTTTGTTATGATAAACCAAGGGATATCATTTCAAAATAAAGCTATTTTTATCCATGTGAATTGATAACGAGCAAGGTATCCTTATCTTACCACGTTTAGCTAGATCATGTATCAGAACTGCTGACACACGAACAGGCAAAGGGCACACTTCTCATTATGCAATTCTAGTGGCATCATATTAAAATTAGCATTTGTACAAAATTCTTTGGTGTTAAGTAAAATATTATAGCAGAAGATATGCTAATAAGCTGAGATAAAAGTTGAAAACAAATAAAAAATATTCTTAAATTTAAATTTAAAGAAATTATTTGATACGTCAAGAATTGAAGCTATTTTTTGATTATTCATTCCTTTATATATGAACTAAGAAACGTCTTAACATTGAAACACCATGGACTTTTAAAAATTAACGACACTAATCACTGTAAACTGTTCATATAATTCACAGTGATGAAGGAAAAGTACAGTGCTATATATCTTTAAATACTATTTGATTTTTAGTTTTTAAGATTTTGTTTTAAATGCTTTTAATGCAACAATTATTTTAATCCTTTATATAATATTATTCTGCCATTAAGTATTCTTCTTTAAGCAAGTTGTTAAGTATTTTATTCATCACAAATATGACCATCCACTTCTCATAATAATATTATGAAAATATTTTGTAAAAACGTATCAAAATTTAAATATTAAATACTATTTGTGTGATCATTTAAATTTAAATTACAATTTTTAAAAATGTCAATAAATATAAACGGCTTTTCTGTAACGCTAAAATGGGACATTATTATTAAACTTCATCACATAAAATGTTGTACAGACTTAAAAATTGGTTATATTAAAATATAATAAGGCAAATTTGGTTATTCTTACTATACACTCATGTAAATAAATTAAGGATAATTTAGAGAATCACACAGAAATTGAACTCTAATTAAAAAATTTCACATGTGTGTGTGTTGAATTATCACACACATCGTGCATAATAATATGCATATTACAAGAAACCACCAGATGGCCGAGATAGTACCTCGCAATGACGAGACTGTAAGAGAAGGCTATATAAGGAATGATTTAAAAGAAGTAAAATTGTTCACATGCTCTTTAAAAGCCTTTCAGTGCAATAACCGCATAGTTATGGCACAAGGGAAGCATTTGGCTGATGTTTAACATGGTAGAAATATCAGACGTCTGGAATGAGAATGTACTCAGCTGAAAGTCACCGAGGAATTTGGAATCGCCCATTGTGTCATCTCCAGGCTTTGACAACCATTCCAAAATGAGGATAATGTGAGTAGACGTTACAGCACAAGTCACCCCGAGTTACAACGCCGAACGCGGACCAGTATTTGACAGTTACTGCCAAAAGAAACAGACGGAGCACAAAATCAGACCTGTCCCGACAGCTCTCTTCACCTATCGGTACGGCAGTTTCAAGACAGACCGTGTACAGACGCTTAAGGCAAATTGGTCTATATGCTCGTAGGCCTGCCAGATGTGTTCCACTTACCGCAAAACACTTTAGCCTGCGGTTAGCCTGGAGTAGAGAGAATGCATTGTGCACACCGCAACTGTGGTCGTGTGTGATGTTTTACGACGAATCCAAGTTTAGCCTTCAGTCTGATTTTCGTCGGACTTTCATATGGAAATTGCCAGGTAGTTGCTACCATCAAGACAACACCATTTAACGACACCGTTACGGTGGCGCAGGATTGCTCGTTTGGAGGGGAATTATTCTTGGTTCCGGAACTACCTGCATGTTCAGAATGTAACCATGACAGGCCACATCTTACGGGATGTCATTCTGAAACAACATGTACGTTTGTTTTGGGGCCATGTGTTCAGAATTTCTATTTATTGATGGCAACACCCGTCTTCACAATGCAAACATTGTAGACAAATGCCTTCAATCGGAAAATATCACCCGTATGGACTAGCCAGTATACTCACTGGATTTGAATCCAATAGATCATAAGTGGGACATGCTTGGCCGACAAATTTCAGCCCGTCAACCCATTCCCGCATGTCTACCAGAACTTCGGAAAGCATTGGTTGATGTGAGTGATGTAATATTCAACAATATCAGATCGGTAATTTGATAATCACGATTTCTAGGCATTGTACGGAATGTACTGCATCGTCTGGGGGAGGGCATGCTATGTATTAACCATCATACCAACCATGTTATATTGGTTTTTGTAAATAGGTTCTTTTTTTAAATTTGCACCTGGAAGTAAAAATACCAATTTTCATTAATGATGTCAACATATAACATCATTTTTGTTCTTTACCTTTTCTTTAATAGACTTTACAATTAAGTTATATTTGTTTTGTTTCTGTCTTTTTTTTCCTGAACATGCATTGTCCTTAATTTATGGACACGAGTTTAAAATAATTTTAACTACTTTCACATCATGCTCAAATACCAAGCTTTACTACATTATTCTCATAAAGCAGATGGCATTTAATCTTACATATTAAAAAAATGAAAATTTTGACTAATTTCTGTAACTCAAATTAAATAAAATTAATACTTTTAAAAGGGTGCTGTCTTAAGAAGAAGCATAAAATATTTTGCTTTACACCTATATTTTCAAATAAAAACTGTAAGTGTTTTTATAAGAAAAACATGCACAATTAACATCAAATTTTACTTGAAAACCAACAGTAAAGTTTATGAAAATTTATGACTGAAACATATGCTTAAAAAAATTATTCGATGACACGAGAAAGATCAGATACATTTTATGTTGTAAGCGTTCAATACAAGAGTTTATGTATCTCATAAAAGAAATTGAAAACGAAAAGTAAACAACGTTACAAGCAGGAAAACCAAAACATTCTGAAAAATCCAACATAGTAAAATTTAAGTTAATGCAAATTACAGACCATATTAAAACAAATATGTGAAAAATGAAATTTACGACTTCAAGAAATATATTTAATGTTCCTTGAGGGCAAGATAATAAAAAAAAATACCATAATTCTAATATATTGCAACGAGTAAAACTAAGGTGGAACTGAAATATATGTATTTACAATAAAAACAAATAAAATTATTGAGAATTAGTTTTGTTTAAACAGTTATTTTTACATTTAAAAATATCTTTTTGCAAAATTTTAATATATGTTGTCAAGAATTTTAAACATAAATTTGTAACTGATATTATATATATATATATATATATATATATATATATATATATATATATATATATATATATATATATATATATATATATATATATATATATATATATATAATTTATATATATATATAAACTCAAATATTTTCATACGTAGAAATCTGCATTTTTTTGTTTTTATATATTTAAAAAAATATCTATTGTTTTTCCTATAAAGTTAGCTTTAGAAAACAATTCATCTTAAATTTTACTATTTTCAGAATAGTTGAATTAGAACTAATTCTTTTTTAGATTTATTTATTCAATATTGAACGTTTGGTGATACTAAGTACATCATTATAAATTTTAGAATATTTTTGTGTTCCTCTGTGTCACAATACAATGTTAAAAATATTATAGTTATAAAACACAAATTCATAGAATTATACAAAATTTCGGTGGTGTCCTAGCTTAAGAATCAAACTTTTTAATATATAGTTATATTTAACTAAAACAAGTAAATAATTGCTAAATACTTCGCCAAAATTATCCATGAAACTGCTTTAAATTTTAAAGAAGTAATAAAAACCAAATAATTGTGACAGTTTCATGAAGGCTTGGTTGCTTAGGACATCTTTCTCGTAATCGGAAAGTCGTGAGCAGTTATCTTGACTTTAGAAGAAATTCAGTAATGTTCACTAACTGAGACTGGGATGCATAAAATATGTCGTGGTCGTAATCTTTTCCACTTGAAATTATACCGCTGGTGTGGCTGTCTACCTTGAGGGTCTCCTACTTGTTTCCTGCTACGAAGACCCTACTATAAGGGCTACGATGGAGCTACCAGGGTGCTACAGTATACAAGTACCGTCACTTCCACCCCTCATAAAGCTGAAAGATAGAAATCTTAGTAATCGAGCATCATGTAACAACAAACTGTTTTAAGTATAATTTTGTGACCGATTTTTAATCGAGAATGTAAGTCTTGATCATATGCCTCCCATTTGTTTATAGTATACATTATTTATTTATATTTTTCTATATTATTTATTTTGTTATTAATATTTTGAAATGATAAACAGCCTCAAAAATTACTAAATGATTTAAGAAGGCAAATTTCCGCGTCGTTGAGCATCTGCATATTTATAAAGAGTTCTTGTTGATTTCGTGTGCCAGCTAGGCTGGCCAAATTAGCATTTCCATCTGATTATTGGGAAACTATCAAGTATGTTGTATGGAAAAAAGTATTATCGTGTCGGAAGAGAAAAAGACCATTTCCAAGTACTTTCCCTGGCATCGGAAACGCAATATTGACCAAGGCCCACCATACACAATAGGAATTTGAGTTTAGATTTGTTAACAGGGTAGAAAATAATCAAGTTGTTGTTGTTGTTGTCATGTGCCAGCTAGGCTATCAATATGGGGTGCGCTGCTCCACTTTTCCAACTGAACCGTATTTTGGTGTGGAGTCCGACTTCCTCTGTACACACATGCCATAGGGACCCGTTAATAGGGTAAACAACCATTCACTCCACATTCATACAAGGAAAGGACAAAGACATGATAGATAGAGAGAGAAAGTACATTCAACCCGAACCGCGATTCGAACCCAGGACCTCCTTGTCCGCAGTCAGGTATGCTGACCACTAGACAAGTTAGTCGGCATCTATAAAGAGTTACCTAGGCATATGCTAGTGCTTCACATCAATAACAGCTTTAACTATTTTTATGGTTAATCAATTAGTTTCCAGTCCCCTTATTTCTTTTTATTTAACTGCATTTTCCATTTTGAAGATATAGCTCCAAATATAAAGTGTACAAAAATATTCAATTAAAACAAAATGTTTGATTTAAAATGAGTTTCAGGTAATTAAAATAAATATTCTTATGGTTTAAAAATCAGGATTTAATTCCAAATCCTGATTATTTTAAAGTTATTTTCTACACAATAATTTTATTTCATGAATCTCATCAAAAAAGTATTTGTACAAAATGAATCCATGAGAAAGCTACCAAACTCAAATTGCTTAAGTTTATTGCATCATAATTACCGGAACACTTCTTAAAAGCTGGCCAAGACTTAAATTTTTGCATGAAAATAAACCCGTTTTGAAAATATTTAGAAAAAAACAATTATGACAAAACTTTGAAAATAAATAGAAAAGGCAAATTTAAATCTCTAAATTAATTTTAAATTTTAGGGAATATATTTGCTTGTTTTTTAAACTGCAGTAAAAGTAAAAAAATTACCTACGTTTTTAGTTTAAAATTATGCTACATAAAATCAACATCACATAATTAAATTTTTTGCATATATACTCATCATACATACATATATACTCATCATTAAGTTAAAACATTTTCAAAATTGTAAGGCTATAGCATGGTTATAATTATTACAAATGTATGGGGAACAAGTTAATTTTGACATCAATAGTAGACTTCAATTGAAAATATTTTGCATAACAATTATTATACCGTGTTAAAATATTTAGTTAAAACATTTTCAAAATTGTAAGGCTATAGTATGGTAATAATTATTACAAATGTATGGGGAACAAGTTAATTTTGAGATCAATAGTAGACTTCAATTGAAAAATTTTCGATAATAATTACTATACATCGTTAAAATATTTAGTTAAAACATTATCAAAATTGTAAGGCTATAGCATGGTTATAATTATTACAAATATATGGGGAACAAGTTAATTTTAACATTAATAGTAGACTTCAACTGAAAATATTTTGCATAATAATTATTATACAGTGTTAAAATGCTTAATGATAGTTAAATATATGTGGAAATTTTTTATGTTAAATCATTTACAAATGAACTTAATTGTATTTTTTATCAACAATAAGCTAATGAGAATTACAGTTATATGGAAATAAAAACACATTTTCTTGAAATGCAATTTCTTAACAAATTCATTCATGTACTCATCATGTATTCATTCATCCAAATACTTTTAACATATAATTTACATTTTTCTTATATATTTATAAAAATTAAAAAGAATAGATTTATCTATGAATTTCAAAAATCTTTTATTTCGTTTTTATTTTCTTTGAGCATTTAAATTGCTTTGAATAATCAAAACGTTCTTTTTAAAACTTGCCTCATGCTTAAAAAATAAGTAAACTTACATTTATTATAATTTGATTTACAAACAAAAATAATAAGAAGTATTTTAGCATGATATGTTAAATATAATAATATTGATAATAATGTTTCTAACTGCTTAACATAATATGTTAAATGGTTAAAACTAAAATGTTTCCTCGTCAAATATATTTTTTCATATTATAATTCGCTGAGTGATCCTAAATATCTGTGTAAAAATGTTAAAAAGTTAAAATTCAGATCTTTATGTATGTATCTTGAATATTATAGAAATATTAAATCGTAAAATATTTTACTAAATTAAATGGAAAGAGTAAAACAGCACAACATATTTTCTTTTTGATAAAAATATTTAATGCTTTCTTAATGATATCTCAATGAATGGGATTTTTAATCTCATCTCAATGTATATTGCAACCAAACAATCAAGGCTTATACGTTAAGTTATTATCATATATTAAATTGTTAATTGTTCATATTAGGGACTCTTTCGCAATTTCTTTTATAATTGGTATTTTTTCTTTGTTTTTAAAATTAATTAAAAAGTTTATTTCAAGCTAATTAGCATCTGAATCTAATTAGCAGTTTTAATTGCTTTTGCATTATTTCAGAAAAACTTCCCTATCTACTACAATGTTAAATGGAAGAACTTTATTTACTATTTCTTCTACTACGTATATTCAAAACAACTCTCAAAAATATTCTCTTCAAGAAATATCATTTTCTGTCAAAAATTATTATGTATTCAGTGATTTGATTATAGAATTGACAGCTTCATGTAACTAGTATGTTTTTAAGTTGAAAGCGTGGAAGATACATAATTTATGACATAGCTGAGAAATGCCACCCAAAAATAAATTGTCGCGACATTTTTATGGGATATAAAATTACTCTTAGAAAGAATTTTTACTTGAGTTTTATATTTTAAAAAATGTTGCACATTTACTGATATAAGATAAAAAAAATAATATCTACAAACAATTCATAATTTTTCTTTGTTGTATCATTCATTCTACGATTCACGTTGTCAAATAAAGTTTCCGTTTAAATACATCTCAAAATGTGACAATCTTGATTTATTATTTCACTTGAAACTATTTTATATTTTACTTGAAACTACAGCCGACCAACTTGTCTAGTGGTCAGCGTGCCTGACTACGGATAAGGAGGTCCTGGGTTCGAATCCTGGTTCGGGCATGGATGTATTTTCTCTCTATCTATCCTGTCTTTGCATCTTCCTTGTATGAATGAGGTGTGAATGGTTGCCTACACTATAAACGGGTACCTATGGCATGTGTGTACTGAGGAAGTCGGCCTCCATACCAAATTACGGTTCAGTTGGAAAAGTAGAGCCGCGCACGCCAAACTGTCAGACTAGCTGGTACGAAGTAACAATAACAAATGAACTGCTCCTTATAAAGTGTTAGGAGCTACAGGGTGCTCCTAACATTGTCACTTTAAAAAACATCACCCTGTATACATATATATATGAAGGAAATACGCGGAGGGCAATGTCTTCTCTGATTTACTTACTAACAATTCGTTCGTTCCTTAGTCTCGTTACCAACTTATTTCATGAAGTGGTGGATTTCATTATATTGGCAACCCAACAATTGATTTCTAGGTGTGAGAACTTTGATAATGATGTTATCTTGTCAGACACAAAGTCTGCAATTCATGCAATTATGCAATTCATACCTCTTAGAAACCAGTCTGATTGAAAAGAACCAAATACTGTATTTCTAATTTAAGCATATTTCAATCTCTAAATAAAACTGTTATACTGCAAGTGAGTTCCGATGCACTGTGGAATATACGGAAATAAAATGGCTAATTCTTTGGCAAAAAATTGTGTGAACACGGAATATTACAAATTACCCAGGATAATTTCCCATATTTTACTAAAGTGCGAGTTGTTAAAGAACGCGTGTATGATGAATTTGGATCCAGGTAGGTAAATCAAATCAAATTAGAGAAAAACGCTGGAGGGAATCTTTTTCAAACAACCCATCTGCACCTCGTCGATTTGCTGTTGCTGATTTTCATTCAAAAATTTCCTTGCATTTATTCCGACTCAAAATTCTGACGTCTCTTAACTGTGTACCATGAAAAAGTGACAAAGTCCTGAAGTGTTTGGACATTCATTTGAGCAATGTGGCAGACAAAAAAGACAACTCAAGATCTCTAGTATATTTAATGTGTTGACTCTCCATTTTTTTCTATATTACGATAATCATGCTGTTTTTGTTTTTTCTATATTGTGTGTGCTTCACATATTAGTCAATGAACTATGTTTAAGTGTAATAGCTAAAAATTTAAAAAAATGCTCGGGTTCATAAAAGAGTTTTTGTTCTAAAATATCATGTAGGAAACAGTATTAACATTTTTCACATGCAAGATGGCAAAAATTTCCGAGTTAGACGTGTAATTATTGGATATCAAATTCCCATCGGTGCAGAAGCTTTATGTGGGATCAATTTGAAGACCGCAAAAATTAATGTTCTTAGATGGGAAAAACAGAAGATGTATGAAGCTTGGCTCAACACTCCTGGTCAAACCTACGCTAAAAGTATTGTCTGTGGATCATCAGCTAGGATTGCCTCTGAAATTCTAAGCTGCTCTAGGCAGAAGATACGTTTAATCGTAGGCTTCATAACTGGGCACTACTATTTCAGAAAACACCTCCATAAAATGGGACTGTTTCAGCAAGACCTTATCTGCAAGAAATGTCATATGCAAGAGGAAACGGCCAAACATATCATTTACGAATGCGAGGCCGTTGCCCTCCCTAGATCAACTTCTTTAGGCATCATCCATACTAGAGAGTTACATCTAGACTCCATTAAAGGTTTACCGGACTTTAT
This sequence comes from Latrodectus hesperus, assembly GCA_037975125.1. NCBI lineage: Eukaryota > Metazoa > Arthropoda > Arachnida > Araneae > Theridiidae > Latrodectus > Latrodectus hesperus. The sequence continues at coordinate 21,765,378 of CM075852.1, forward strand.
TAATAAAGTGGATGACCCGAGCAACTGGAATTAGGAAACATTGGGTTTGGAGTTAATAGTACAAAATGCTGATAAAAGCAGAGGTGCCCAATGACATACAAACCCAACTCTAAGAAGACGAAGACGATGGGATATCATAGAACTAAAGATATAAAAGACATTTCTAATGAATTAAACATTCCAAAATCGATAGTGGCTTTTGTGATTAAGAAGTGGAAAGTGAGTGGTGATTGTTACAATGAGCTTTGAACCACCACAGTTAAAAAACTAAGAGATAGTGAAAGACAAAAGCTGTCCGTAGAAACTTGGAAAACCAAATCAAAGCCATGGGCCCTCATAATTAACGAGTTACGACAAGCTCCTGGGACAGCGTTTTCTAAAAAATATCATCCTTATCGCTTCTCGGCCTTTTGGCTAAGATCAAAGTGTTAAAATATCATCCCCAGCAAGCACATTTTATTGGTTTCTAGGGTCACATGCTTTTGCCTATAAGCCTTTGATTAGAAACTCCAACCATAATGTTTGGTTCAGTTGATGTAAGGTAAATTGAAGTTGGACTGTAGATGAATAGTAAAAGCTGGTAATTTCTAGAATTTGATTCAGGTTCAAGCTCTTATAATCTGCATTTTGGCTAAGATCAAAGTGTAAAAATATCATCCCCAGCAAGCACATTTTATTGGTTTCTATGGTCATGCTCCAGCTCATAAGCCTTTGATTAGAAACTCCAACCACAATGTTTGGTTCAGTTTATGTAAGTTAAATTTAAATTGGACTGTAGATGTATAGTAAAAACTAGTAATTTCTAGAATTTGATTCAGGTTCAAGCTCTTATAATCTGCATTTTGGCTAAGATCAAAGTGTAAAAATATCATCCACAGCAAGCACATTCGATTGGTTTCTATGGTCATGCTCCAGCCCATAAGCCTTTGATTAGAAACTCCAATCACAATGTTTGGTTCAGTTGATGTAAGGTAAATTGAAGTTGGACTGTAGATGAATAGTAAAAACTGGTAATTTCTAGAATTTGATTCAGGTTCAAGCTCTTATAATCTGCATTTTGGCTAAGATCAAAGTGTAAAAATATCATCCACAGCAAGCACATTTGATTGGTTTCTATAGTCATGCTCCTTCCCATAAGCCTTTTATTAGAAACTCCAACCACAATGTTTGGTTCAGTTGATGTGAGGTAAGTTGAAATTGGACTGTAGATGAATAGTGAAAACATGTAATTTCTAGATTTCGATTCAGATTCAAGCTCTTAGAATTTGCCTTTTGGCTAAGATCAAAGTGTAAAAATATCATCCACAGCAAGCACATTCGATTGGTTTCTATGGTCATGCTCCAGCTCATAAGCCTTTGATTAGAAACTCCAACCACAATGTTTGGTTCAGTTTATGTAAGTTAAATTTAAATTAGACTGTAGATGAATAGTAAAAACTAGTAATTTCTAGAATTTGATTCAGGTTCAAGCTCTTATAATCTGCATTTTGGCTAAGATCAAAGTGTAAAAATATCATCCACAGCAAGCACATTCGATTGGTTTCTATGGTCATGCTCCAGCCCATAAGCCTTTGATTAGAAACTCCAATCACAATGTTTGGTTCAGTTGATGTGACGTAAGTTGAAATTGGACTGTAGATGAATAGTGAAAACCGGTAATTTCTAGAATTTGATTCAGATTCAAGCTCTTAGAATCTGCCTTTTGGCTAAGATCAAAGTGTAAAAATATCATCCACAGCAAGCACATTTGATTGGTTTCTAGGGTAATGCTGCTGCCTATAAGCCTTTGATTAGAAACTCGAAACACAATGTTTGGCTCAGTTGATGTGAAGTAAGTTGAAATTGGACTGTAGATGAATAGTGAAAACCGGTAATTTCTAGAATTTGATTCAGATTCAAGCTTTAAGAATCTGTCTTTTGGCTAAGATCAAAGTGTAAAAATATCATCCACAGCAAGCACATTCGATTGGTTTCTATGGTCATGCTCCGGCCCATAAGCCTTTGATTAGAAACTCCAACCACAAGCCTAATTTTATTATAACATAACCTAGATAATTAGAAGAATATTAAAAATTAACAAACTAAGATTGAATGTTTGTCATGCTTAACGTAACAAAGAAACTAATGTTTTTAATATGAAATATAACTCAGAAAATGTAATATAGTTTTTAAACATGAAAAATTAACAATCTAAGATTGAATGTTTGTAATGTTTAACGTAACAAAGAAACTAATGTTTTTAATATGAAATTATGAAATATAACTCAGAAAATGTAATATAGTTTTTAAACATGAAAAATTAACAATCTAAGATTGAATGTTTGTCATGTTTGAAAACTATATTACATTTTCTGAGTTATATTTCATAATTTCATATTAATAACATTTGTTTCTTTGTTACGTTAAGAAGTTAAAGGTTTGCTATATAACAAATACATAAAACTATAAGGTGACATTTGTTGGAAATAAGGAATAAATTTTTATATCAAAGTTAAGTTTGCATTGGAATTCGCTTTATATTTAGAAAAGTGAGGCCATTTCCTTTGATGAATTTTATATAAATGTTTTACAGAAACTCAATAGGAAGATATTAACATGAATTCCCTATTTTATATAATGTTAAACTATGAAAAAAATGCGGATATTCCTATATTAGTTATATGCCTGATAAAACATCATTTTTTAATTCATAACACATAAGAAATTATGGTTTATAAATCATTTATATAACAATGAAAATTAATCACTTAACATTTCCTTTTTATTACTTTATAACTGTAATATTAAACACATATTATACCAAATTATGCGATTAACAATAAACTTAAATTAGTTTTCTACGTTATAAATTTTTTACGAAGGAATCAAAAGCATGATGGTCTAGGAGCATACTATGAAATATTGGTAATAAAAGTTTTTATTACATGCAAGTTAGATATAAAAATTTTTAGCTCCTAGGAAATGCAATGAATTTCGATAACATAAATTTTTAAAGGAGAAAAGATCATCATAAATTATATATCATATGCTAAAATATTTCTAAACAATAATCAGCCTTTTTACAAAAAGTACTGTTTTTATTCGAGAATAGTATCCTTAAATGCCCTAACAATGATTTTGAAGTATTTAAAGAGGAAAAAATATAAATATTAAATTGAATTAAACTTTTGGAGATATTCGTAAACTTGATTTGAATAACTCTGAAAAAAGTACTTAATACTGTGCATTTAGTCAACAGAAAAGTTGGAATAAGATTTTAAAAAAATATGTAAAAACTTATTTGAAATAGAAAGAATAAGTGATTCACTTGGATGTTCAAACGTAATTAATATTCTATCCGATTTATTTTATGTCAATTGACATCTAGTAATCTAAAGGGACGAAAAATCCTGTGAAATCACAAGTAATTTATAAAAAGTGTTGAATAATAATTAAGTCTGCTTTTTCCTAATGAAATTAATTCTTTAATTGACTAAACTCATCTATGTTGTACATATATTTTTATGTGGTACATTTACATCTATGATTTATATATATATATATATATATATATATATATATATATATATATATATATATATATATATATATATATATATATATATATATATATATATATATATATATATATATAGTATTATAAAGAAAGAAATACATAAATATGAATGAGTAAGTAATGGTTCATTCACTAAGTAATGGTATGAACTATTAGATAACATATTGAATGATTATATTAAGTTTTTTTAATAAAAAACTTTATTTTTAGATTCACGAAAATCAGCAGAGTTATATAAATATGAAGCTAATTCTATAAGTGTTATAAATATTTTCACTATTATATTAACAAAAATCTCTGCATGGCTTTTATACTTAGCTTATGTTATTCATTAATTCAAAGTTTAAAAATAAAAATAAAACAAAAGGCGAACTTAAAAATTATAACATTTTATGATGAATAGATTTAATAATAACAAACATGCAAATTTAGTTACCTAAAAATTGCCTTGCTTTTCATTAATGAATTGCTTATTTCATTGTTGTTCTCATGGGGCATAATCTTAATATTTTAACTATACTATAAAAAATAAGGATGCTCGTTAATCTAAATTTTATTGATGACTTATGCTGTAATAACTATCAAAAAAATTTATTTTAAGAATTTTCGAGCATTATATTGTTGAATGAAAAACAATTTTAATGAGAAATATGGTTTTTAATAAAAATAGATGTCTAATATACCTAAAGCAAAATTTGAATTATATTTATTTTATCCTATAAAACATTTACGAATATAGTATAAAAAATCCTGTACGAAGCTAAGTATGCTTTGAATCGAAATTATTGTTTAAAAGTGATTGTTGTCAATTGATTGAGACGTTATAATCAACATTGATCATAAAACACAATATCTAAAGTAATTTAATCACCGAGAATAAGTCGCACTAAAAATTTAAAATATTTCGATTATGCCAATTAAGGTTCAAATGCATAGAAATAAATTAGCTTTAAAGTTTATAAGACTGCCAATAAACTCTGATTAAAAAATTATGATATTATTCGGGAATTTTAATCATTTTATATTGCCATGTTGGAATTAAGATAATTTAAGTAATAAATGAGAAAATTATAGATAAGGAAAAAAACGCGTAAAATTATCTTTTTTTATTTTTAGAATTTACTGGAATTTTATAATGTTCACATGGATAAAATGAAAAATAATTTTAAGTCATTTTAATCCATGCGAATATCCAAATTTTCCTCTTATTATGTATTCAAAATCAGAAACTGTAGTATATAGATGCTATTTAATAAACAGATGGATTTTTATTACGTCAACTTTTCTAAATATTACGTCTTTGCAAGCAAGACTATTTGCGTATTAAAATAATTTGTAGAATTTTCCTCCCTGAGAATTTGCTTTCTTCAACGATTTGTTTTAAATTTTGTATAAGAAAACAGGAAATACTATAAGCAAAGATCTAATGAAAATATACGGATAATTGTCATGGATCGAAAATTATTGTCATTTAAAATAGTTCTGAATAAGTTAATTTTGGTATAAGTATGATATAACCCTCCCCCAACAAATTTCTTGTCAAATTTAATAGCTTTTGTTTTGATTATAATGATAAAAATTTAAGTTTTTGTTGCTTTTCGAATTTTTTTACCAGATTTTATTTTTTTCCGGTGTTTTGCAGCATTTTTGCGTCATACATATGATTTTTTTAAGCGGCTACATCGGTTGAATTTTTTGTTCAGGTTTTCAATTGGGACTAGGAAGTCCACCCAATTGAAAAGAAATTTCTCAGTCCAAAAACATACGTTTATATTGGTTACAATAAAAGTCGTAAAGGTCGCTGATGGAGAAGAAATTTTCTACTAGTTCCCCTAATTGTATCTTTTAAAATACAGAGGGTATTAACACATTTTTAGAACGATTTCGATTAAGAATTTTAAAAAAGTAAATGTTTTGAAATAAAAATTTTTGGAAAGAGCTTATTATTTGAAATGAGAAATATCATCTGCTACTTTTAAATTTATTGTTATTTCAAAATGTAGCATATAAACAAGCTATGGATTGAGGGATATGTTTTTGCGCTTTCCGAAAAGAAATATTCTTATTCCAGGATTCAAAAACGTTGTTAAATGCATAGTATTAAAATTTCTAAGTGCAAAATAAGCAACATTATTAATCGGACAGGTAAAAACTGTCAATCATTATTTCTACATGGAAAGAAGACTCCAAACGAATATCCGAAAAAATACATACTGTTTCAAATGTTCCTAAATTGATATAGCTGTATAATTGAAACATCTGTATCAACAATAAATAAAAAAATAAATCAAGACTTACAACTTTAAAAAGCTAAAAAGCATAATGTTCACCAGCTTTTGCCGAAGAATGTGGCTCAATGCAAAAAATTTATAGAATCCTGTATGAAAACTGTTTAGCAGGAGATAAAGGGAAATACATTGTGACCCTTGATGAAGCATGGATTTACCTAAATGACTGCAGCAAAAAAAGGTCTATTTACTATAGGAAACGAGGAGAAAAAATATACAAACCTGTTTCCGTCAATGTAAAGAAAGTTTAAGAAAGGGGTTTATGATGGTCGCAGAGGTTTCTCCTACAATGGGAAATTAAAAATAAAAAGAGTAGAAAAAATGTTAAAATCAACTCATCATACTGTCAGGAGCAGGTTTTACGTCCAATATTTACAGAAGAAATTCCACTTCTTTATCCCAAAGACTTTCAAAGAAGACACATCAAGAACACAAAGCTACAAGTTATACTTCGAAAACTACAACTGCATTCCTTGAAAAAATGAAGACTAATACAGGTATTGCATATGCACCTTTTCAACATATTCCTGTGAAGTCCCCTGATGTTTCACCGAAGGACTATTGTGCCTTCGGTCTGTTACAAAGAGCTCTTTCTAAACGCAAACCCACCACGATACATGGACTCTGGAAAGTAGTGGAACGAGGAATGGAAAGCAATACCCCTGGAAATTTTACGAAAAGCTCTTATATCATGGAAATCACGATGCAGACTTATAGTCCAGAAAAACAGCTATCAGAGTGAACATTTAAAAAAATAGTCTGTACACTTTAAACATTCATTAAATGGCCCCAAAATCGTTCTAAAAATGTGTTAATAACCTCAGTAATTTCTACAATTCTTTTCATCAGAACGTTCGTTCTGTTAACCGAGTTGTCAAGTTGAACATTTGAACTGAAATGAAAGAGAAAACAACGCTAAAAACAGATGTAAAACTTGATATAAATGCTTGAAACCTATCTGAATTTTTATTTTCACACCCTGTACTGATCCACGTGCATACAGTACATAATATATAAATATTCGTTATGGAAGGCAATAAAATATGAAGGACATTAAAAGTGTGTTTGTTTAACATTGTATTTGCCAACTAAATATTTACCGAGGTAAGGGCAAAAAAACCTGATGAACTTGATAAACAAGGATCATCTTTTGTTCCAAGAGGTGCAGAACCTTTTTGTGGGATCAATTTGAAGACCGCAAAAACCAATGTTCTTAGATGGGAAAAACAGAAGATATATGAAGCTTGGCTCAACACTCCTGGTCAAACCCACGCTAAATGTATGATCTGTGGATCATCAGCGACGATTACCTCTGAAATTCTAAGATGCTCAAGACTGAAGATACGTTTAATCGTAGGCATCATAACTGAGCAATACTATTTCAGGAAACACCTCCATAAAATGGGACTATTTCAGGAAGACCCTATCTGCAGGAAATGTCATATGCAAGAGAAAACGGCAAAACATATCATTTACCAATACGAGGCCCTTGCCCTCCTGAGATTTAGTTCTTTAGGCATCATCCATACTAGAAAACCATACCTGATGTTATGCGACCCGTGCCTAGGGCTATTTGGCTCAGCGGTAATGATGTCTTAACGGAGCCTCTAGTTGCCTGGCGAACTTCGGGAGCTTCTTTGCCTTACCCAGTAACTCAAACAATGCTGGGTGGACTGTTATATTACCTGAGCTTATTAATTGTTATCTTATGGTTGAAAAGACACAAGAAATAACTAACCTTTCTGCATCTGCAAGTGAAGCCTCTGAAGTAGACCTTGCTGAAAAAGACAAGGGTACTCAGAGGTAATCTAGTGAAGGGACAGCAATGAATCCTTCACAGGAGGTAGAAATGACCTCCAAACCATCTTCTTCTGGTGAAAGTCAGGAAGCTATCGCTAGCATGACTTACTCTTTGACCAGAATCAAGCTTTAAAAGAGAATTTTTGGTGCCCAGAAAAAGAGGACGCGAGAGCAAACGGCCAAGCATATCATTTACGAATGCGAGGCTCTTGCCCTCCCTAGATTAACTTCTTTAGGCATCATCCATACTAGAGAATCACACCTAGACTCCATTAAAGAGTTATCGAACTTTATTAATAAAGTGGGTGACCCGAACAACTGGAACTAGAAAACATTGGGTTTGAAGTTAATAGTACAAAATGCTGATAAAAGCAGAGGTGTCCAATGACATACAAACCCAACTCTAAGAAGAAGAAGAAGAAGGGCAAAAAAATATTTGGCCTCTCCATATTGCAATTTTTACCACCATACTTTTTGAGTTAAATGTTCGTTTTAATGCCAGTCTCTTTTTAACATCTGGTAATGGTTGTTAAATGTCTATTCTCTACACAAGGTCCGCGGTGGCCTGTTTGGTTAGGGAGTCTAATCATTATCGAAATGTAGTGAGTTCGAATCCATATTTGACCAAAGATCAGTCGTGTTTACTAATGGTGACTGGGGCACATTAAAACTGGGAATGATCGTAATTTCCTCGAATTGAAATGATACCTATGGAAATGATAAGTCAAAAGGGGTCTTCTACCTTGTCTTTTACCAAAATCACGAAGCCATCCACCTGGCTGCTTCTATTTTACTGGTAGAGCCTATCTTAGGGCTAGGTACAGGGAAGCATGTTGGTGCAACAACAACACTCCACATGGATATACGTTGTAAATGATACGGCATAAAAATAAATGTAGTTCACAAATAGAGGGAAATTATTACCGATAAGTAAAACACGTAATGTATTAAAATGTTTTGCAATTTAATAATATTAAAATCGGTATGCAAGCTGTTTTAAAGCATCATTTTACTTCAGATAGAGTTTTTAAAAAATATATCTTGAAATTACAAATCTTAAAATATTGCTATTTAACAGAAAGTTGAATAATTATAATTTAAGAGATTGCTATCTTAAAAAGAACCTCTATATAATCTAAAATAATGATATATAATTTTATATGAAAGTGTACTATATATCAATACTACGTATTAAATGTAGCATGTTATAGTGATACATTGAACTAGATTTGTGGATATACAAACTCTCTTCGAAAAGATTCTAAAAAAATGCATTTTGATCAAAGAAATGTGATGGAAGGTTATTTTCTTAGTATAAAGCATAGTTAGAGAGAGAGAGAGAGCCAATCTTGATTTGCTTTAACACTATGCTTTATACTGAAAAAATAACCTTATATCACATTTGACAGATGAACTGTGATCCATATTAAGCATGATCAATAAATCAGAGGATTTACTGGGATCAGTTTTAAAAATCTCTGATTTGATTTCAACCTCAATTCATGTCAATTATATAGATATATTTACAGTGAAATTAAATTTTAATCTTTTTTCTCTTAAGAGATGTACAAAATTTTTTGAAAACATCTAAAATAGTTATTATTTTTCTATTAATAATTTATTTATACCATAATATTACTTACGTTAGGAAATTCAGATTATATTTAATTTTATTAAAAAAAACTAAATTGTAGCGAACACAAATATCATGAATGAGAATGTAACCAACATAATATTTTTAAATATATTAATTTTAAAGAATAACATCAAAATTAATGCTTCCAATCAAGTAAATTAATTTTTTTCTTTCTAAAAATTTGCAAATTTTATGTCTGTGTTTTAAAATTACTAATTTATAAAAAATAAAACTTTGTCAAATAATATATTATTTATAAAAACAGAGTTTTAAAACAGTGTTTCCATAAACATGTTAGTACTTTTTGTTGCTTAAAAAAGTCTTTCTCTTTTAAAATGTTATTTGAAAAAACAAAAAGATTGTAAAAAGAGCTTCATAAATGTGACTTTCTTAAAACAATATAATAATTAATTGTAATGGTTGGTTCGTGTCGTCTCCATGGAGAGAACTATAGATGACCATGAGTATGTAGGTTATCTCTAGACGTTTTCGGAGAATAGACTCTTTTATATATCGATGGGGAAGATTTCCCGAGCAGAGCCAGAAATTTTAAACTAGGAAGGCATTAAAAGTTGAGTTATGGTGTCAGTGGAATATTATTGAAATCAATGCAGAGGTAGTAGGTTCTGTTGCATTTTCTTTGAATCTTTATACCTCGATAATGACCGGTCTAAGGCCTGTGGTAGTTTTAGTAAGGTCTTCTATTTGCGTTTATTTCACGAATATGTGAGTCTTTTTTAATGGTGTTTTCTTTATGATGGTATCTTGCAATCGCATTCACATCATCAAGAAAGACTTTAAAGATATTTCCGTCTTTGAATTTTTTCCCTTCCTTGGCAAGTTCATCTGCCTCTTTATATCCAGGCACTCCAACGGGAATCCACTGCAGAATACATATCTTGTTTAGACTTGACTGACCATTGTTTAAAGCTTCTAAAACAGCTATGGAATCACAAAAGATGACTAGCCCTTTGACTTTGTTCGTGTTGTTGAGAAAGATATGTTCATTTGCTCAATGAACGGTTCGTTGTCATGCCGTTTGGTAAAACAAAGTGTAAGCCCGCTCCACCTTTTTGATACCACTACCACGTTGTCATACCAAATCTTTACTTGATAACTGGATAATGGATCGCTGGCAGGAAGATTGGGATAATGGAATAACTGGAAGAAATGTTCACGAGATGATACCGAAAGTTAGCAGGAAAACCCTTAATTGGACAAGGAATGAGGTACTTTTCTTTACGGGCCACGGACCATTTCCATCTTACTTCCACTGGTTCCATATTTCTGATTCCAAAGATTGCACTTGTGGAAAAGAAGGCAATCCTTTCCACTTCTTGACAACCTGCCCCTTAATATTATCCTGGCATTTTGCCATACCCAGCGAAAATTGGAAGATCCTCTGGAAGAAGAGAATTCTGAAAAATCGAACAGCGAGAGCAAAATAAAATAAAACAGTTGAATTCCTAATAAACAATGAAAACTTAGTTTGTTGGATTGGGAACTCTTCTACAACTTAGTTAAAAACATGCTTTGACCAAAGTAAAGCTTTGTCTTTGAAAATATCAAAAACTTTTTGAATTTGATTTTTAACATTTATATAATTATAATCAAGAACTTTGCAAAATTACAATTATAATGTCAATTGTATTTAATTCACCATAGACCCATTATATTGCCATATTGTTTTCATCTTTGCATTTAACCGGAAATTGATTGCATATTTTAAGATATGTTGTAAGATAATCACAAATGTTCAACTGCTGTAAAAAGGTGTAAAAAATAATTTTATATGTCATTTTTAATATATCTTTAAATAAAAGTTCCAGCAGCTCCCATTAAACTGGTAAAGCTCCTTGGAGTTAGGTACAGGGGAGTTCGCTGGTGTCAATGTCAATGTCCACCTTTTTGAATAGTGTCGTTTATTGAGCCATTAGTATATGCGTGGATTATGTTATTGTCCGACATTGCATTGATAGTCTGCATGCTCTTTTCAAAGGTAACTTATGCATCTTTCGTCTTATAACGGAATCAAATTGCAAAGTGGATGATCTCTTTAGTTTGGTTTTCTTGGACCAATTTTCAAAGATTCTTCGTGAAATGTGGTCTGGGTCACAACTTCGTATTTTATTAGTAAATGTTCGGGATTGGAACTTTCTTTTGTTTCTGAGTAAGGTGAGGCCATATTCTCGCATCACTTGTTCATTGCTTGTAAAGGAAATCGAACCACATGTAATTTTGGCAGCTCTTATCTGGATGATATCTAAGTTGTTAAGTGTTGTGGTAGTGGAATGGGCCTAAATAGTGGTGGCATACACGTAGTGTGGTCTTATAAGGGTTCTGTAGGTTATCCGAAGAGTTTTGGGGTTTGTTCCCAGACACACAAGATCTTTAGGATCGTAAGCCTCTTTAGCGCTTTGTTTCCAAAATTCCTTATGTGTTTTCTAAAACACAAATTTCGGATCAAGTTCTACACTCAAGTATTTTGGATTAGCTGCTTGTGTAATGAAATGCCATCCAGCATATTAGTAGGTCTGAATTGGTTTCAATGTTTCTGTCCTTGGTAAACGCTGTGAATGTCGACATTTGGGGATTGAATTTCAGTTTATGTTTCTGAGATCAAGTTAGAACTTTCTTTAGTTATAAGTTTAGAGTGAAGACCAATTTGTCAATATCATTGAAAGTATGCAAAATTACGATGTCACCCAGGAAGTGGCCAATTTTTGTTTCATCTTGCAGGTGTTAGTGGATATCGTTAACATATAGAAGAAAGATTAATGGGGTAAGAGCAGAGCCCTAGGGCACTCTCGTGTAGGTTCTTTTCACCTTTCTTTCTTTTCAAACGAGCTCCGTTTAAACGAACCCTTAAGTTTCTGTGTCTCAAAAAGTCAGCAATCCAAATAAATGTTTTTTTAGCCATAACTATGGGCAATGATAATGAATTTCTGACTTCAAACAGTGTCGAATGTTGACGTCATATCAAGAAAGACAATCATTGTTTTCCTTCGAGGTTTTTCTTGAAATCCATCAATGATGGATTGACAAAGGTCGAACAGTTGATCTACTGTTGAATGGTGTTTAAGATAGGCACCTTGGTAGTAACTTTGTTCTCCTGTGGAAAGATGGTTGCCATTGCCTTCGCTTACATTTTACTTACATTGAAAATTACACTTCTTACATTGAAAATTGCACTTCTGACTGTTGGTCCACGGAAGATATTTTATTTCTCTTCTACGACCAGATGAAAAGCCATTGAAGGCCTATCCGATGCCTGGGGGACTCGCCATCTAGGGATTACAGACTCCCCAGTGGGAGTAATTGTAATAACTTATTTTTGGAAATGTATTTTTCGTTTATACTAAACATATTATATTTTTCTAAAATAATAGAGGAAAACACTTATTTGAAGATATTTCAAAGTAAAAAGCTAAGGATAAATTTTTTTCATAATTCATCCAAAGATTGATTATTTTTGATACATTCGTAAAAAATATTATTAATCTAGGTGTACCATTTTGTCTAACGAACAAAAGTACAAAACGTCAAAAAATTTATACTGATCACAAAAAGTTACCTAGAATTTATATTGACAACTCATTATAAAATTGAAAAAAGTAACACCTGAATATATTCTAAATTTAACCTATTACTTTATTTCTGCAAATACGCTAATACGCTTCTAAAAATATATGCTACATTTTATCAAATTTTACGTAGAATAAAATATTAATCTCACAGTAATGGAATTTATGACAAAAATCCATAAAAATATTTATTTACATGCAGCTCATTAAACATTTTTACTTCATCTCAGCTCAAAATATTGAGAGTAGAATGCTAAGCTGACGTAAAGTAAAGTAAACAACAGCAGAAATCCTAACCATGAAAAGGTTTTACCAGATTTGATAAGCTGATGTATGTGCCCTAATATCAGAAACTTTTCAAATGAAGCATTTATTTAATTGATTTAGTAATTAGTTTTTTTATTAGAAACAACGTTACCTTTTAACTCTTTTCTTAAATTAATGCAAATGTAAAATATCATATTGTTAAATCTTAATGTATTGTGATTAAAATTGTGTTTTTAAAAATTAAAATTCCAATTCAACTGATTAAAAATAATCGAACACATATTCTGCATTATCATAAAAGACTATCTAACAAATATTATCAGGATTATTTCCTAGTTTCTCCTTTTTCAAAGATTAAATACACTCATTCCTAATATAAATTCTCATTCAAACAAGAACTAGATGACTCATAAGAGCTACTCATAGGACTAGATGACTCACAAGAGCTACTCATAGAGCTAGATGACTCATAAGAGCTACTCATAGAGCTAGATGACTCATAAGAGCTACTCATAGAGCTAGATGACTCATAAGAGCTACTCATAGAGCTAGATGACTCATTTATAATTACAATAGTATCGTTATAATTATTTAATGTTGAATCCGTATTAAGTAGCATAAGCATGCATATTTGAAATCTGTCCAGTTTGAAAATTTCAAGTAAACTCGTGGAAAAATTTCAGAAGATAATATTAAAATAAATTGTAAAGGAAACATTCATTAAAATTTCAACAACATCTTCAAAATCCTTTTAAATAATTGTTAATGTGAAGCAAAATGTTCTAATAACTAAGCAGAGGATTCTCTTTTGGAAGTTGAACATAAAATAAAGAATAGAAATTAGAATCAGGAATGCCATTTTGAATTCTAATGAATTCGAAATGACTGCAGCATACTCTAGAGCATGGATTCGCAAAATCTTTTTCTCGTGTACCACTTTCAAAGTTTTACTATTTTTGGTAGTTGCTTCATTTCTACGGTATTCCCAAAACTCCTAAAAAATATCAATGTTAAAATAATACTTGTGGTTATACAAAATTATAAACATTTATCATTACAAACAATCAACAATTAAATAAAAATCATCAATGAACCCGGACGAGCGGGCGCACGGGCGGCACTTTGCAAGTCTCGACATGTGGTTCACACTTGTACTATTATCTATTGCTCTATTCAATTCTATGTTTGAACTGAGCCTTGAATATTTTTGAATATCTACCTAGTAAATGATACTACCTGTCTACGTTGATAGGTAAATCCAAGCCAAGATTATTGTTCTTTATTATGAAAACCAGAAAATTTTTTGTGGACCCCCACTTACAACTTGTGAACCCCTGTTTTCTTTTCACGTCTACGTGGACTCCCGTATGGTCTCCTATGGACCCTTGGAGTTCCACCTGAACCACTTTGGGAATCTATGCTCTAGAGTCACTTTATAATATAGGGGAGTTTCGAAGACATATCTGACACATTTTTCTAATGAACTACATGTGGTTGTTGTAATGGTTCGGATTCCACTGTAAGGCATAGGTTTAGTCCAATAAGTCCTTGTATGCAAATATGTAGAAAATGACTGCTGATTGACAACAAACCAAACCTTCCTTAAGCATTTTTTAGACAAAGCATAGCATAGTTTTCAAATCATTGAATATTTTCTCAAAATTTTGAACATCTTACATAAAATTAATATTAACAAGAAATTATCGGTTGTAACTAAATACTGTTATCTCATAAGCACATTATATAAAAGTTATTTGTAAAATTAAAATAAAATTTTAATCTTGAAATCCTGAAATATCTTTGAAAAATCTCACGTAAACATATTCGTAAATCTCAGTCACAGTACTTGAATTCAACTATATACACTTTACATAATCTGTAGAAAACTTTCGACATCAGATTTTGTTTGATTAATAGGAAGAAAAATAACAAATGAAGAATTTTAAAAGCAAATGGAAAAATATATAAAGAGCAATTATGAATTACATTAACAAATAGCAGATTTCAAAGAGCATTTAATGATTGCTTATGAAAAGAATTATTTTTAAAACAAATGAATTTGTCTATTTTATGGACCCTGAAATCGAAGCTGTTAGAATAAATATTTTAAAAATATTTTCATCAATGTCCTACTTAAGATTTATATTTACAATAGTATTAGAAATCTAAAAAGAACAATGTATATCCAAAATAGAATTTTAAATTTTAGTAGACTGATTAAAGAATCCGCACTTTAATATTTTTATAGTTTTTTACATTTTAAATAATCATAATTGTGCTTATAAGACTATATTCCTGTAAACAATTGTTTAACCAAAAGTTATCACCTAATATTTACAGCATTATACATAAAAATTACTGAAACATCATAAAAGGAATTAGAAATATATGTTACCAAAATTATTTTTCAAAACAAATTGAAAATATTTCTTAAAATAAGAAGGTATTAATATTAAAAATATGATTTTTACACGAAATATCTCACATTACGTTAAATGTTTAGAAAAGTAAGTTTTCTTATATTTTTTTGAATTAATTTCGTAAATATTTCGGCTTATGTAAAGTTAATTTGATGAAAATAATTTAATAGCTTTATTTTAAATGAATAAAAATAGTCATTTGTAAATATTGAAAAATGTTTATGTGTAAATATTGAATGATATTATTTAAAAAAATAAATCCACACACATAAATTCAATGTACCTAATATAATAGTCTTTCTTATTCAACCATTTATTTTTATTTTGAAAACTCATTTTATTTTATATCAAGCCTTTATATAAAATGCTTGTTGCTGAAGAATCATAAAATCTATTTTAACATGATTTATGTCTCAAATATATACGGAAATGCATGTGAGACGTTTGATAATATAAATCTATTTCACAAAAATAATTTTTTACTGATATTTTAACTATATTTTATGAAAAACCAAAAGAAATATCAAAATAAGCTTAAATCTGTCTATAAGTTATTCCTAGATACAATCTTTATATAATAGGATTTTGATTTGTAGCCTCGGTATATAAATAATTTCTTTTTTTAATATAATATTATATTATTTTATTTTAAAATTAAATGAAATTCAATAAAATTTATTTTCTAATTGTTTATCCATTGGTGAAAATATTTTTTATAATTATCTATTCATTAAATCAAAATATTTTCATATATAATCAATCTTTAAAAAAATTAATTTGGAAACAGGAACATTCTAGTTAATAGTTTAGATAAATAATAATGTACAATCTCAGAAATAAGGTATTTTTAGTACGACTGTTAGTACTTACATTTGTGCCCTAATAATCAAAAATAAATATTGATGATCAAAATTAAATGTACTGTTGATTAATATTCTCTTGGAAGATAAATACACTTTTACATGCTTTTGAACCATTTTTCAAAGCACTTTTTAAACCATGATTAAATTTTTCCATCTTATCCATTTTGAGTGCTTTAAATACTTATTTGACTATCGGAAATCACAATTATGTGATCACGTAGTTTACGTTTGATGCGAGTTAAAAACAGTTATCATTTGTGTAATCATTGTGGCAAACCCACTCCATACATTGAGCCACTCCATACATTGACATACATTGAGCTGTATAAGCTATAGAAAATAATTTTGGTTTGTAAGAAATAGCACTATTTGAACTGATGCGGGCGGTGGAGGTCGCATTATCGTGTTGAAGAATGATTCTTGTTGAATGACTTAAATAATAATATGTTACTCAAAATTGGCCTTCTTGGATTACTCTAATGCTACTGATGTCACATAACCTATTTTTACGCGGAAACAAGTAACCATATGCTTTAACGTGCTTCTTCCACGACAAAGTTTTTTGGGTTAGACTCCTCTATTTCTGCTTTGTTTCAAGCTCACATGCATAGATCCATTTTTCGTCACATGTGTAGATGTTATACGCATCATTTGATACTCTTGAACGTACTTTTTCAACATATTTTTTTATCAATAGGCACAAGCCTTCTTTTGAATGTTTGTCAGATTATGTGTGATACATATAGAACAAATGTTTTATAAGCCCAAATATGTTCACGTTATATTTTATTGATTCCAGTCATATTAATCCCTAAGATGCTACAAATTCAGGGCATTTCCCATGTCGATCTTTCTTTATGTTCAGGTACAGCATCAATATTTTCTGGAACATGAGTTGATTTAGGATAATATTCACGGAATTCGTTTCGGAATGTACTTGCCCCGACTGAGTTTGCTGTACCACAGCTGTAATTTGGTACTTTAACAATATTATTTTATTGAAGCATTCTGGTTTTGATAATAATTATCGAAAGTTGTGAAAAATAATTGTACGAAAATGTTTACGAGTCAATTTCATTTGTTTGCGTGAGAGAAATGTTTTTTCAATTTACGTAAAACAACACAAACTACACTAAAACTGCAAAACGTTCTAAGAACTAAACTCCATGGCATCACAGCCGAGCTGGCAGCCGAATGGTTAGTGCTCTTGCCACAGCTCGTAGGTTTGAATCCCACCTTGGGCATGGATGTTTGTAGTGGTTCGGAATCCACTTTAAACCGTAGGTCCCGGTCTAATTAGCTCTCGTGTGCCAAAAAATTACCGTTGAGCGACAAAAACAAAAACAAACAAATCATAGCATGACAGCCCATGTGGGCCAAGGCCTACAGCGCCCATAACTGTTTTCATGACCGAGGGCCCTGGGGCCCGAATCATATGTCCCAGTTAGGTAGCTAGCCTAACGTAAGACCCCCAGAGTTTAGTTCCCAAGCATGCCTGGTACTCAGTTAATCGACCCACTGAAGGGATTGACTCAGCCTTTCATCCCGAAAGGCTGAGTACCCAAACCGAGGATCGAACCTCGGACCTGTGTCATGGGAGCGTGAAACGCTGCCACTAAGCCACCGGGCTTCAAAACGTTCTATGTATGTGATTAAAAATTTCAGAATTGTCGTTTTTATGTCAGTGAAATCTTTGTAAATCTTATTTTATCAAGGCTAGAAATATATATATATATATATATATATATATATATATATATATATATATATATATATATATATATATATATATATATATATATATATATATATATATATATATATATATATATAAACACCTACATAAATAAATAAAATTAGATCCAAGTAATAAAATATTTTTATTAAGGTAATATTCATTATTCAGCTATTTCGTTTTTATTAAAATAAATATATGTTTTGAAAAGTTTAAGTAGTCAATTTTTAAGTAACATTTGTAATATGCAGTCATTATTTATGAAAATTATTATTAACATACCTAACTATATATTAAAAAATAGATAATAAATATCCATTTTATTATAAATTAATTTGGTTTCAAAAACCATTCCAATTTATCCGTCCTTATAAAAATATAGATTGGGATTTAACTAAATATTTATGTTATGTCTAGAAAAACACGCGTATAAGCATTTTAGATAGATAAAATAACATTTTAAATCTGAAAATTTGAGAAAGTTAACGAAATATTTCTCTATATATTTTATTACTTTTCAGACCTTATGTAAGTAAACAAATTTTTATTTATCATAAACAAACAAGATCTTGTTGTTGTTACTAATGACACTTGGACAAGCCAAGCTCGCTATGCCTTGGCTATGCGAATTTAAGTCAATTGGGAGCGTCTTTCGTTTTAATCAGAGCACCATGAAGGTGAAAGTACGACTTTGCTCTACACACATGTCATAGGTACCCGTTTATAGGGTAGGCAACCATTCACACCTCATTCATACAAAGAAAGGACCAAGACAGGATAGATAGAGAGAAAGTATATCCATGCCCAGACCGGGATTCGAACCCAGGACCTCCTTATCCGCTGTCAGGCACGCTGACCACTAGACAAGTTGGGTGGCCAAACAAGATCTTAAATGTCATTGGTTTGAAAAATATTCTATAAATATTAGTATATAAAACATAATAAACTAATAAAATCGATAAGTTTTTTAATTTATATGAGTCATGCGTAAGAGAATATTTTAAATATTTCTAAATTAAATTAACTAAGGGTTGTAAAATAAAGAACAAATATATTACTAAATCTTCTCATTTCCTTACAGGTGCAAAATATTGTCCTTTCAAAGGATTGTAAAATCATTAAATATTTTATTTATGAGGAAGATGGGATTTCTAGTACAAGAACTTTCATCGATTTCATGCCCATTTCCAGCAAGGAACTTTCGCATAGTTCACTTATCTCACAATGAAATTCCATTTCTTTCATCAATTCTCACCATTTCCATCAGGTTGCTATAAAGGAAGCGGAAGTTTACTGCTGAAATATTTATACTGTCTTCCTTAAATAGTAAATAATATTAAATGAACTTTTACTTATAAAAATTACATTTCCTTTTTCATTGAATAACAGTCTTCATTATGAATTTCTTTTATTACAAGAAAATTAACTAAAAGAATTTTTTATTCAAATTTCTAACAATATATAAAACTATTTCAACATACTTTTAAGTAAAATAAATTAAAATGAGAAATTAATGAATTATGAAAGGAAAGTCCTAATTTAGTTAGCTTAAATTCAAAAATGTAAATTTATAATTATTCTACAAAGCACGTAATGAAATTCTACAAAACATATTTCCAAACTATCTCAAAACTTTAATGGTTAAAATTCTAAGCCAATTTATTCATGAGGAGAAAATAAACATATATTTTGAAATTAAATTTACATTTTTATCTTTCATATGCGGACAGAAAATTGAAATAATATTATTTGACTACGTATTCTGCATTAGATAATTTGAGCAAGATAATAAGCAATTGTTTTAAATTGGAAAAGGTGACATTTTTTTTATCTTTCGGGATATAATTTATTTCTTTACTATTTTAAATATAATTCTTTTATTTCCTCATATTGAATATCTCTTTTTGAGGAAATAATTAGGAATTCAATATAATAAGGTAAATATTATATTATTAAATATAATATCACACACACAAACATATATATATATATATATATATATATATATATATATATATATATATATATATATATATATATATATATAGCAGTCTAATAATATAAAAAAACAAATAGTGATTT
Organism: Latrodectus hesperus; assembly: GCA_037975125.1. Taxonomy (NCBI): domain Eukaryota; kingdom Metazoa; phylum Arthropoda; class Arachnida; order Araneae; family Theridiidae; genus Latrodectus; species Latrodectus hesperus. The sequence goes on from CM075852.1 coordinate 21,785,609, forward strand.
AGGAAATTCTATCCAAATATTTTGATTAGTCACCACATGTATATTTAAGTATTCAATTATGAAGAAAAATTAATATAATTAAAATGAAACTAAAATAAAATGATTATAGCTGAAAATATTTATTGCTAATTATAGCTTTTCAAGGTTTTTTAAGTCAGATCCTTGATCTTTGAGACTATTTTTTTGATCGGCTTTTCAGCAACATATTCGTATGGTTTATTATTTTATTATAAATATTTGTTAACCTATGACGATTTTTAATCTTAAATCTATTGCAAATTAATCTGTTACTGCTTTCTTTTCATGATGTTGATGATAAGTGTTCTAAAATTTAACATCATTTGTTTTCCAGGAAAAAGCCCATAGAATACAGCTTACTCAATTAATGATATCTTAATAAAATTAGCTTCTATCTTTTCAAAAATTTTGAAATTAACTTTTTTAGGGAACAAGATTTATTTCACTATAATATCTAGATTATATGTTCTACATTCTTAAAATTATAATTTTGCATTTTTGAACCATTAATATAAACAGTTTAAAATAATTATTACAAATTTGAATTTTAGTAAACTTTTCTTTAATAATCAGCAATTATGACCACATTTATTTTAGTTAATGCAGTAAATGGCAAATTTATATTGTTTTTGTTAACTGAAGTTCGTCAATTCCTACTAGTTCCTATTTTTTTATAATAAATAAAAATTACTAATTGTAATGTAAGTGTATACAGGACAAGAATATAAAAGTAAATATAAAATATATAAAAAGTAATATTTTTATAGTGCATTCTAAGGAGAAACAATCCAATATCTAATGAAGTCATTATAAGCAATTGCTTAGATTGTTTTTTACAGTAAGTATTGTGTTAAAAGTTAGTTTTTTTATGATTTACATTTTTGTATGCTTAATCCAAACTTCCATTAAGGAATTTTATGTGTCATTCTTAATCTGTTACAGACATTTTAGATTACCCTATCTAAAGTTGATACTGAATCTTATTGATCACATTATATTCTTGTTTTCAGACTACATTTTATCAGTTTACAGCCATATATAAATTTTCCCTTCGATCTTTTTAGACTGAGAGTGGTATATTTTTCTTTAAATGCTAAACAGTTAATATTTAATTAATTAGGCATAGATGCTGCATAATTCATGATGCAAATTCTGATTTTGATGGTCTTTTGACGGATTTTCTTATGTATCTGGAAACTTGGTTTTCATTACGTCATAGATCTGGAAACCTATAAACATTGAGCAGCAAATTCTATTTTGGCAACCCTAGTATTTACGTCATCGCGCACATCACATAACGCCTTCTTCGCGACATTTTTTCATCTGCAAAAAAAATTCCTGGATTATACGGTATCTGTGCAATTGTTAACCTAATTAATATATAATTAATTGGGATGTCTTTGTGGTTTAATCTTCTAGTCTTTGATTTTTAATGCTTTTACTGTTTTAAATTTGAAGTCCTTGTTTTGTTCAGCTTACGCATTTCTTCTGTATCTCAGATTTTACCATTTGGGAATATTTTTGATAAAACAAATTAATTATTTATTTAATTAGTTTATATATTTGCCACTTATTAACATTATAACTTTTGCTTATTCAATGGTCTTATTTTGTTAACATTTACATTTTAGTTGTTTTCTTTTCCTCCTTCAATAAATTTACCTAAATTTATTTTCCCTCAAACATATAAATATCATAAAATTCAAAACTTCAATTTATGATATTTAAATAATTTGCAGTATAAAGTATCATTATGTAGTATCTTTTCAATAACTAAATGTTTACTCAGTGTTTCCTATTCTTTCCTACGATTCCCCCAACGCAAATAATAAGTATGGATTAAATAAATTATTTAAAGCTATTTTGTATTGAAATCAAAATTATAAAGTTTAAAGTTTATAATACATTTTACTAATTAGCTTAATATTTTTAGCGATGAGAATCATTAGTTTTTTCGTTTATTCTCACTGATAAACTTTCTGATATTTCACCCTGATAAAACTTTAACTATCACCAATGATAGTTAAAATGTTTACCGAAATTGGGTTTATAAATTGAGTTAAACCTCACCTATTTTCGTAGCTAAATCACAGGGATTGAATACATTATATATGAAATATTATGATTTTATTATGCGAAGGCATATATTTTTATATAGTTGCTTGTATCTTAAAATTTATCTTTCGATGCATTAAATCTGCCTTATTAAGTACACCAAGTTTATATTTTTAATCAATTAATCCAATATGAAATTTTCTCTCTTCATGAAATTCTTCTTTTATACATAAACATACAATAGAAGTGGTTTCACAAGAACAATCAATAAGGGTTTAAATATTTTATAAATAAAAATAATAAAGAGAAAATTTCAGTATTCAAGAATCATTTTATCATTTTTAGAAACTATCCTGAAATTAATTTATTGGTAAATATAACTTTAATCCGACAGCATTCGGGTAGTTAAGAGTTTATAAAAGTGAAAATCTATTTTCAGTACAAATACTCTAGAATCCACAAATAGTGGTGAATTGGAAAATTAAAAAAAGCTTCTGTGCATGTGTGTAATGCTACAGTAGTCACATTTCAAAAGTAGTTTTGTTTTTGCATATATATTAAGTTAAATTCAAAAAAGAGTTTTGTCAGCATTATCTCACATAATAAACCTCTCTGATATTTTATTAAAATATTCACCATTTAAAATTACAATTTTAACAGAATAATGTCAAAAATCAATCCTCTCTGAATAAAATACTTTATAGTAGAATATAAGTTTTTTTTTAATTTTTATTTTTACTTTAAAATTAAATAGTGTAAAAGTCATAAAAGTATTCCCTAGTTGTTTATTTCATAAATTTGAGATTTTATTCAGGATGGACAGATGCAAGAACAATATATTTGCCTTCTATTCAACAGATATGAGTTTGATTCCTCTTTAAGTGTAAAACATTTATGTGCTTCAAACTAATTTTGGTCTGAGCTTTCTGGTTGAACTCATTTTTGTATACATGTAGTATCATAAATAATCAATTAGAGTATTTTGTATCACACTTTTAAATGGGATGCAGTAGCCTGGTAAGTTAGGCTGTCGTTTTCATAATCAGAAGATAAAGAATTCAAATCCCGGCTTAATCGAAGATCCACCGTGTTCACTAAAGGCTGCTGAGGCACAGTAAAATTTGGTATGGTTTCAATGTCCTCCAAGTGAAATGATACTTTTGAGGGTGGCACACCAAATATTGGGGTCTTCTGCTTGGTCCTTGCTTCAAAATCCCGAAGGCTCAACCCGGCTGCTTCTATATAATTGGTAAAGTCCAATTCAGGGCTAGGTACAGGGAAGCATGCTGATGCAACAACAGCCAAACTTTTAATGATGAAAATTTGTTGAATTTATATATATATATATATATATATATATATATATATATATATATATATATATATATATATATATATATATATATATATATATATATATATATATATATATATATATATATATATATATATATATATAATGTCTTCTGTTTCTGTCATCATGATTTCAAAACAATATCTAAAAATCGTTTCAACATCTTTAATTAATTGTTTTTATCTTTCACTAGAAACAGCAAAAAAGAGTCAGATTATAAAATTTCAATTATTCTGTTCTTTTTTTTGTGCATTGACGTAGATAGGTTTAAGTCAAAGAATCAAAAAAAAAATTGGAAAAGTTTTTTGTCTTAAGCAAATACAGTATATATTCAAAACAAACATTTTTCCATTCTATTAGTTGTAATATTTACGTCACAGTGATTAATAGTATCATCATTCATGGCGCGACAGCCCAGGATGGGCCTAGGCCTTCTGAACAAGTTTCTTCCAGCCACCTCTACTGGCAGCTAAACTTCTCCAATTTTTTGTTCCAAGGACCCTACAGTCTTCTTCGACTGCATCCACCCATCTCAGCTTTGGTCTTCCTCTTCTTCTTACGCTGATGGGTTTTCCGAAAAAAACTTCCCTTAGTGTTTTATTGTCCTTCTTTCTAATAACATGCCCAATCCAATTGAGACGGCTTACTTTAATGTGATGTACAACGTCTGGCTCCTTGTACATTCGGTAGATTTCTGTATTGTATCTTTTGCGACAGACACCGTTTTACTTCGTACCTCCAAAGATACATCTTAAAATCCTGCGTTCAAATAGGCCCAACAGCCTCTCCTCTCTTACAGTCAAAGTCCAAGTTTCCGAGGCATAGGTCGTAACGGGACGGATAAGCGTTCTATAGATCTGTAATTTAGTTTATCGTAATAAAAATTAAGTTTTTAATACATGTCTTAGGCATAAATAAGGCTTTTGTTAGATACAGTTAAACGTCTTCTTATCTCTGGCAGAATGTCATTATTTTTGTTAACCATTGAGCCAAGATAGATAAATTCATCAACTGTTTCAAATTTATAATCCCCAAAGAGTAGATGAGTTTGGGTAAATTGAGTTCTACTTACAGGAAAATATTTAGTTTTAACTTGATTAACAATAACTTGATTAATATTAGACATCATTAAACTTATGAGACATTCAACGACCTCCATAAATCTTGTTCTGAAATGTAACAAAAAAGAAAATTATTCCAAGACACTTATTTTGTCACATTTAGAATTGAAATCTTTAATAAATGATGCGGAAAAATACAGCAAATTACGACAAAATTTGTCTGAATATCTTACATACAAAAAAGAAAAATCAGGGTACTTAATAAAAAGGGTATAGATAAGACTTTGATTCAAAATAGATACTTTTAGCATATAATGTTAACAAGATATGAATAAAAGTTCTTTGAAGTCTCTTTGTTAAGATTTGGCAAATTTCCATGATTATAAATAGTACCATTAGCATTCCTTTAAACTGTGAATATAAACGACAAACTACTGAAAGAAGTTCAAGATTTAAAATTATAAGCGTATAAGATTTTTAGGGGTTACTATGAGATTATAAACAATTAAGCTAATTATTATATTATTAAAAACTCAAAATTATACAGTGCTTAATTCTTAAGTTATTGTAATAAAATTCAAAATATGGTTTATTAATTCTACAATAAACGATAATTTTATGCAGTTTTAAATAAAAAATTATGTTTTCAAAATCAGTACCTATTTCCTTAATTATTTATTTATCTATAGATAATAAGATAATAAGTCTCAGATTTTTAACTAAGATTTTTAAGATGTTTTCCATCCATTTTATTGTAACTATTGAATAGTCGATATCATAATACTGCAATATTCAATAGTGATAATTTAATCAGTGATAATTTAATTAAACTGAATTATGATACTGGCTGAAAACTTCAGATGAAAATATTATATGTATTCTTAAATTGCATAATATTGTATCATTGAATTCACGCATATCAATGTAAAACATCATTTATTTTACATTTATAAAGAAACAAATAAAAATTTTAAATGTCACATTTATATTTAGCACAAAGAATTTCAGATTCAAATTGATTTATTTCATATTTATTCTGATTGAAAAAAATATTATTTTAAATGTCTGGGGTAAATACTAAGTGGAACATTTTGCATATGTGCATATTTTTCTATATAGAAAGAGTCTATCACAAAACACTGGTGTACAATATAATCAATGGATGAAAATGAAGCATTAACTAAAAATATAATGTGATCAAGATTGACAAATATAAAGCTAAACTTTTAACAGGCTTATTAAAATGCCTATTTTACTCACAACTTTATAGGTCATCAAAGCTACAACTTAAGATTCAGAAAATAAACGATTCTGTTAATTTATAAATGAATCTCGAATTTATGCCATTGGGATTGTAATATGTAATAAAGTAAACCGAAAGAAAGTAAATTATAATTAAAATATCATTTTATTTTTGCATTTCAATCATATAAACTTTTTAAATAAGCATTTCTTACTGGTTGATCAGCAAAATGATTTTCTCATATTAATGGTAGGAAAATAAATTATGAAAATACAAAATCTTCAATTATGCTTATATCTATTAAGCAATTAATATATTGAACAATAGAAAGTTGTGTAGAACGGATGAGCTTAAAATTGCCATTCACAAATTTTAAAATATTTACCTTCAATCTCTAGACTATATATCATTTTAAATTAAAGTAAAATAATAGCTAGGAACCTAGTTATTATTTTACTATCTAGGAAATAAATAAGAAAATCTCATATAGTTAATATAAATTCCAGAGACATTTACATAACACAGAGTCACAGGAATAAATATTAAAATTTAAAATTAACAAATTTGTCTTGAAACGATTGAATCATAATTTAGACATGCAATTTATGCACTCTGCAAGTAATGTATAAACTGCAATTTTTCTCTTACTGTATTTTAAAGATTGAGAAAATATGCATTGACTTTCACATATTCTTAATATATTCGACTTACTTGGGTTAACACATATATTGATATTGTACCGCGTTTCGGGGTTCGTGTCGATTGAGAGTTGAATAAAGCAACCATTTAATGAACACAAGACTTTTATATTCGTAAAAATTCCACTAGATATAAGAAATTCCAGCTGTAGCAATCACAACTATACAGCTACAATTCATCTGATACAATAAAAAAACAGCTTCCAATCACAGGTCTCAAATACCTCAGACAGAGAACAGGTTCTATAGACTAGCAGTCAACGACTAATCGTTTTCACTCACTGACTGTCTTCACAGAAGCTGCCTCACTTGGATGTCGGGCTGCGGTATTTATACCTGACTTGGTGGAGAAATGTACCAGTTTCGCCAAGGTTCTGGAAGCTTCTAGGCTATCTCGCTAAATATTGGTCCTAGAGCTAAGGTGATTAGTGATGTTTCCAGAAATATCTATTTATCGACAAGTCGCCAAGAATCTCATCAACTGTCGCCAAGTTTTCTCGCCAAAACATCGCCAAGTCACCAAATCATTAGAAAACCCTCTTTTGACGTACAACACGTCTAAATACTGCAATTTTTGCCCAAAATGTGAGTATTTCCGGTCTGTCTGAGATATTTTAAGACAAATACAATTATTATTTATAAATTTGTAACAGTATGTTACGGTATAAGCTTAAGGATAATGTGCGAAAATAAAATAAGTCTTTTTTTTGCGATCCACCTTTCAGATTAATATTTCTATCTGAATGTCTCGGAATAAACGGGAAAATAAAGATAACATTCGTAAAAGAGTTCTGGCAGCGATATTACAATTAATACTGATCCTTCTATATATCGTTTTACATTTTCTGTGACTACCCACTTATATTTGCTGTAAATCCACTTTATATATATATATATATATATATATATATATATATATATATATATATATATATATATATATATATATATATATATCTTTCTTAAATTTTATGATTAAACTGTGTTTGAGTATAACATAAAATACATTCTTTTTTTCATATTAAAAGAGTTGCATGTATTATATCGCAAAATTCTAATTTGAAATTGTTTGAAATCAATATTTAAAATACCTTGCTATGAAAAAAACTAATTGATTCATATTTTGCAATTTTTGAGACTATATGTGATTTCATGATTTCCGAATATAATAGTTCTTAAGAAATTATCTTATTATAATTTAAATCAAATAAAAGTTTATGTTTCTAATTTGGATTTACATGTATAATAAAAATCTAAAAAATGTGTACAGCGTAAGTGTGATTAAATATTTAAAATAAAATAAACTTAAATATTAATACTCTTATAACATATTGTTCTTTTTATGACTACTTGTTTGGATACATTTAAATTCCTTTCAACTAATTTTTGAATTTTATGCAAGATCTTTTCTCTTACATAATTTATATTTACATGAATTTCCATGTACATTAGAATGTATATCCAGTGCATTATACTCAGATTTATTTACACATTAAATTATAAATGTTTTTAGACTTATAAATTTGTTTTCCTTTATACTTGAACTAATATAAATTCTCTTAAAATGATTCATTTAATATTTATTAGTGTCGTCAACAGTCTAACATTTTCAATACATTCTGAATAAACAAATTTTTGAAAGAAGAAATAAGCATATGTTTTAAATATAAATTATATTATGCTGCCTTAAATTTTGGAAGGAATTTTCTTTGACTGATATGTCTTAAAGATTCTCGAAAATATTGTAGCATTTCATTCCCTGATATGTTACCATATATGCTTGAATAATTTATTACAAACCTAATATCTAGAGAAACTAGTTAAATGTTTTGAGTATCACATTAAGAATAATGTAGAATTTATTTTTAGACAGCATTTCTAAACTTGTGAAGAAATAATATGTTAATCAGGAAATATTTAAAAAAATATTATGTGTAAAAGTACTGGATTATATGTTCAATATGTTTTTTGAATATGCCTGTCACAAATTTATAAAAAAAACAGTTTTTCATTAATAAGTAATCTGTGTTCCATATAAAAATACTAATACATTTATTCTTGTATTGTTTGCATTGAAAGGATTTTTATCTGCTTAATATCTTTGAGTCTATCATTATAATTAATACCTAGGAAAAGAATTATTGAAAATATTCTTTTCCAAAAATTAAAGAAAATTGAAAATATTAAAAAAATTTATAATTCCTATTAAAACTATATATTTTTAATATATTTTCAATTTTAGGTACTATTATAAAAATTCAATTATTTGATAAAAAAATTAAAAGTCTTCATTCTGTAATAAAGGGTGTTGCATATTGAATAGGACAAAAAGAAAACATGATTGTGAACGTTTGAACAATATAGCTAATATAGTTAGAAAGCCCAAAGTTATACCCCGCAACTACAGTTATTCTAGTTTCTAGAGGTGTTCAATATGTGCCCCTTTGGTGGCACGACAAATGTCTACACGGTAACCAAGCTCCTGCCACACTCGTTATAGCAGATCCCCTGTGATGGAGTTCATCACTGCCACTGCTTCAGTTCCTCTGAGTCCTGAGGAAGTGAAGGCACACACACCATATCTTTAACAAAACCCCAGACAAAAATAATCACAGGGTGTTAGATGTGGAGATCTCGCTGGCCAATGAAGCAATATGGCCCAGCACGGCCATTCCAATGATTCGATAGACGTTCTTTCATTAACTCTTGTATGTTGTTATTCCAATGTAGGAGAGCACCATCTTGCTTCAAAATAAAAGTGGGAATGGCCTCCTTCAACAGGGGGAACAACCACTGAGAGAGCACGTCTTGGTAAACGTCCCTTTTAATCAATTGCTTCGCAAAGAAAAATGGACCAAAAATACAACACTTTGTTAAAGCGCAGAAAATGTTCACCTTGGGATAATCACGCTGATGTTCTAATGTTACAGGGTCATTTTTCGTGCCCCCAGATCGCAAATTATGGCGATTAACTTTACCACACAAATGGAACGTGGCTTCGTCGGTAAACACCAGTCTGTTCTCGAATCCTTTCACATCGAGCTTTTCTTGAAATTTTACACAGAAGTCCTTACACAACGGTTTGTCAGTAAGTTTTAAAGCCTGGACCATCTGATGTCTATGGCTTGAATTGGAGACGCTTCGTTAAAACAGGCCACACCATTGTGTGAGGAACATTTAGTTCTGTCCCTACATGTCTTGTTGATTTGGATGGACTATGTAAAACATTTCACGAATTCTTTCAACCATTTCGAGACCTGTTGCTTTTCGTCCTGAGCTTTTGTTCTTGTATAAGAATTCTTGTATCCGTGCTTCACCTACATGTCGATGTTATAACGATGCGGTGGTTCTTTACGAAATTTCATCGAAAATGTCTTTGCACGATGGTGAATGAAAGGATTTTGGCATATTCGAAAACACATGGCGCTTTTTCCTGCCTAGACTCCATTTTTTTATCAACGCCTCTAGCGGCGAGTTCGTTGTTTTTCCTTGTTGCCAAATAAAACTTGTATAATTGTAGTTGCAAAATAAATTTGTTTCGGCTGAATGAATCCATTACGGCAGTCACACTGCGCTATTCTTTTTGTCCCATTCAATATGAAACACCCAGCATATTGTATCACAATTTATAATTTTTACATATAAACATTATTTTTGTACTTTTACAAAATTATTGATTCAGAATATATTATTTACTGATTTGAATCTATAATAAGTAAAGTTATTGCTTCGGTTTGATATGAATTCCACTAGCAGGAAATTTATCTGAGTGAAAATATCAGTCCCATTGTGTATCACCGAAGGCTGCGACGTTAATCTAAGGTATAAGATAAATTTAGTGACTTTTTTCTTAGTATCTTAGTAAAACTTTAACTTATATATTAACTTGATGCAAATTGTTGTGGTGAAATTCGGAAATTTTAGAATTTCGAGGAAACCCAGATTCGTTTTTTAAATAATTGAAGGACAGATAAATTCAAAACATAAATACAATAAAACTTAATGATTTATTTTAGTAACTTAAATACAAGAAAAATTTACATTTACAATCAAAACATTCTCGGTTAAATAATTGAGATTCTAACATTATTATTTGTTTTTTGACAATTACACATTAATATATCATAACTGAGTGTGACCTGACGGACGAGGAACGAGAGATCAGACTCACCCCTTTTAAAAGTAGCAGTGTGGTGTCTCCAAACATCTATGGCATTACCGGCTCAGGATCTCGCTTGGCTTGCTCATTGCTCATGAGCTTTCCTCCTTTTTTCTGCTATCTCTCCTCAGACTTTACCGTCTCTTCTTTTGTTCATCTATTTGTCGGACATCTGCAGCTCCATTTAAGAAAGTCAAAGCAGTGCTCCTACTGGACAGGGCAGTTATACTCCGTTTACAACTAACATCTCTTTAGTTTCTTATTATGGTCAACTAGAACCCAGGATCAACTAGGACTCCTCAATCCTGGACTCCTTTTCTATGTCGGGCTTCTCTGGGGATTTTGCGTGTCTTCTCTGTGTATCCTCTCCTTTCTTAGATGCCAATTTTAATTCTTGTCTTAGCTCCTCCTCTTTACACCATTGGTTTTCCAAATTTGCATTGTACCTCCTACACTTCTATGGGATAGGTCAGAAATATCTCCCCCTCAATCCCCACTGGTCAAATTTACATATAAAACATGTCATAAAACATAAACTTTCCTTGCAATTTTCTCAAGATCATCCATCCATTCCGAAAGGAAGAATTTATTCTTTTATTTCACTTGTTTCATTGTGCCAATTTTTATTAAATCCTTTCCTTTATATTATAACAGCTTGGTTTGAAAGGAAAAGAGAAAACTCTTAAATTTAAAGTGCAATAAAAATATACATACCTATTTTCTCAGGGTTAGGTTATGTCGTTTTACATTACGACTTAAATAAAGAAATAAGTTCATCTAGACTTGTTGTTGCAAAAATAAATGTATAAATAACAAGTATGTCATGTAGAACATAGTTTTCGGAACATACAATCAGCATCAAAATAATTTAAAAATGAGAGCCAATTTACAATGAGGCTAATTATTAAATTATACGAAAATTTGACAGTAGTAATAAAATACTACTAAAGCGAATTATACGTGTAAAGTATATTTTACTAGAGCGTTCTCATAATTTCTTGATGAAAAAACTGTTATCATTATAATTCCTGCCTAGTTCATTGAAACAAAGTACAAACAAAGAAATAACGTTGAAAATTCTTGATATATATAATTAATTCCAGTTAATTTTAGACAATTTATTAGTAACTGATTAATTAATTTTAGTGACATATGAGGATACTAACCTGGCAAATTATTTTTTCAAGAATTCAAATGTCCACCATTTAAAAAATTTCCAAACATTCAAAGTTGAGTTTGTTTAGATGCTTTAGACACGTATGTCATGAAAAACATTGTATAGTAATGTTACGTTGTTGAGATGTCAGTTATATTACAAAAAATAGTTTTGAACTTGTTCATCATCCAAATTTATTAATGTGTAAATATTGAGGTGTGTAAATATCTTTATGCAGTGTAATCATTAATCTATAAATATTTATAAGTCTATATTCTTTCATTCTAACACATATTTAATTATCTTTTTTCACCTTATGTATTCATGTTACATAAAATCCTTTCTAAATGGTACATTTTTTCTATTGTTGTTGCTTATGACACTTGGACAAGACAAGCTCGCTGTGCCTTTGGCAGTGCGAATCAAGTCAAGAGAGAGCGTCTTTCATTTGGATCAGAGCACCACGAAGTTGAAAGTACGGCTTTGCTCTTTTAGGTGCCTTGTAATTTTGAACCACAGTCAGGTGACGAGGCCACACCTGAGCTGGCACCCTCCTCTCCACATCCACGCCACACCAGCTGAAGGACTTAGGACGTCACATATTAACGTGGACACGTCTCCAACCCACGGAGCTCCAGCAACCCAGTGAAGGAGAGTACATTGTGGTCACCCTCCCAACCACTGCCCGCGGTAAATGATGCTTCACTTTGCTGAGCTTACGGGAAGCGACGTGAATATAAGACTATGAGTAAAATGAAGAAAAAGAATTCACACACAAATTAAAAAAATTCAGTTAAATAATGAAATCAATGTTTCTAAAAAAATTTTAAAGATTAACTGGAGTACATTAACAAATGAATGGAGGATGATATAGTTTAAAAAATGACAGTAGAATAATATTTAAAGATAAATAAATCATTTTTAAATATTAATAATGAACCTAAAAATATAAATAATACCTGGGTTTCTTTACCAAAATATGAATATACTTTTTAATGAAAATCTGAAAAACATTTTATTACATCTAGAAATTTCAAGTCAATCAATTAGGCTAAATAGCTTCATTCGATTATCTGTTCTAAGTAAACTTTTATTTAATCTATAATTTTAAATTAGTAAATATTATATTTAAAAATTTTCAAGACTGCGTTATCACATTCGACATTAATTGCTTAAAAATCAGCAAAGAATATAATTTGTTGAGACGTTAGATGTCATTTTATTCACGCATTTATTCTCTTTTTTCAGATTTTAATATAATTAAATTTCCTTCTAAGCCTTTCTGAAAATTTCGAATGGTATTGGATAAAATAGTATATAATAAAATAAAATAGTATATAATAATATTGATAAATTGGAAAAAATAGTGTATTTTTATGGTTTGGGATTTCTATTTTTAGTTATTACTTCCTTTTAATATATAAAAAAATAAATAAATAAATGGTACTCTAAGATTTTTGCACTAACATAAAATTATTTTCAACATTTTCAAATAAAAGGAAGTTAAATATGACTTGAATAAATTATAAAAGAATGTTTTTATGTATTTAGCTTTTAAATTCAAAAATAAAAATTTATATAATTATTCTTAAAATTCTACGAAATACATTTCCGAAATAATTCAAACATTTAATGGATAAAATTATGTGCGTAAATGGAAAAAAATATTAAATCTTTGGAAATTGCATTTACTTTTCTATTTTTCACATGTAGTCCGAAAATTGAGATAATATTTCGACTCCTTATTCTGCATTAGAATATTGAATATTATAATATGCGATTTTTCTAAATTAGGAAAGAGGAGGTCTTATTTTTATGATAAAAATAACTTATGATTCTTTCAATTTTAGTATAATTCTTTTATTTAACGAAATTGAATTTCCATTTTAAAGGAATATTTGTGAATTGAAAGTAATCAAGAATATTGATTTTTATGCTAATATTTATGTCGAAATAAAAATATATCTTCTCCAATTTACATCATGAATATATCAGTATTTTACTTAAAGGCAAAATAATTTAAATGAATATAATGTTGTTTAATAATGTAAAAATTAAAAAATAATAATTATAGATATTCTACACATAGTAAATTAATTGATTAGTAGCTGACAAATAAATTAAGTAAGGAAATGGAAAAAACTACCTTAATTTAAAATAAAAAATAACGAAATTTGAAAAAGAAAATCAATGGAAACATACACTAATGATTTTCAAGATTTTGCTTTCAGAATATCTCGCCTTAAATCTTTGATTATTTTAAAGTATTTATTTTTGTATTTATTTATCATCAACATATATTTGTAATAACAACGTTTTCATTGTAATTACGAATGTTATTTATGTTTACTTGTTGATCTATAGAGATAACATAAAATCAGCTGCAAATTATCCTCTTACAGTCATCTTTTGTAGATATTAATGATAGATTTTCTGGAGTTTACCTATATTTGCTTCTACAATAAATGTTCAGACAGCAGCTTTCTCATTAATGGTATCCATAAGTTTCTACCATTTGCGAAAGTAATGAAATCAAAATTTTAAGACGACTAGATTCATCTCATTACAATATTAATGTAATGAGATGAATGCAGTATTCATTCTAAAAGAATAGTCCAACAATTTTTAGTAATATACATATACACAAACGCGTGCGAGCACAAAATAACATGACCTACAAAAAGTGATGACATACATGTCCTGAAAGACCTGCATGACCTTCATGTCCCAAAAGAACATTGCCTACAAAAAGTGTATCGTATTGTTAGTCCCAGAAATTATTACCATCACCTTCTGCCAATGTGCAACGTGTTTCTAGTTGTGCAATCCCCTTACGGTAAAATTTGAGGGTTTTGGACGCAAAGAAATCCGTGCGTGCTTACCACAAATCTGCTTCATTGTTGAAGGATTTTCAAAAAAATGATTGTCCAAAGGATGAAGAAGGTAGTAATCTGATGGCGCAAGGTCATGTGAGTAAGGAAGAAGTCACAAAGTCTCTCAACCAAGTCACTGTATGGTATTCCCAGTCACCCGGGCAACATGCGGCCTCGCATTATCGGCCAAGAAGAGTACACCCTTGCGATTAACCATAGCTGGCTCCTGTTCCAATACATGTCACACACAATACAGTTGATGTGAGTATAGGTCCCCACTGACTGTTAAGCCAGTGGGTAGTTGCTCATAGTAAACCACTTGATGACTAGTCCACCAGACTCAAAACATAATCTTCCATGAATGCATAGGTCGTCTTACGCTGAGCAGGACAGTATCCTGGAGTAACAACCATTGTTCACACAGGACCCACTTTCCGTCAATGGTCAGCACTCGATTGAGTATAGATGCGGGAGAAAGCAGCGATAAGCAGGCTGCCACTGATTGCTGCTCATGGACTTTCAACAACGTGTGAGGAACCAACTTGCTCAGCCTGTAAATATTACCTAGGCGGTGAAGAGGAAGTTTAACCATTTCACTGAAATGTGTTAAGTTGTCTGGCTTCTTAACCCCGCGTTTTACTGTCCTGCAGGAATTTTACTGGCCACCTGCAGGGCTTCGTCATCCATGACTTGTGGTAGTCCACTGCGAGCTTCATCACAAAGGGACAAATATCCCTATTTTAATTTATGACAGCGTACGTTCATTCTCCGTAGTATCCTCAAACGCTTGATATATTAGAGGATTTGATGCAGCAGCTGATAAGCAAACTTTGAAGTCGTAAAGCAAACAACACCGAACGAGCTCTTTTGATGCATGCATTTCTCTTCTCTACTTTGCCAATTATGATTGATGAATGTGCGCGGTGGACCTGCTTTTATAACGACAGATATTTGTACTCACGACAGACCAGTGTTTCAAACACTCATATACTAATTTGCATACTTATTCTCACTTCATTCAATCAATGGAAACTTTGAAATGGCAAGAGCTTTGTTGCTTATCTTGTATAATTAACATAGTATCATAAAAATATAAGTTATTAAATTTTAAATTTGCATAATGTTTATAAATTTATAAGCATTTATGAGCTTATATTGCTTGATTTTTTTTTAATTCTAAGATAAACTTTTGCTCTATTTACAAAAGAGAAGAAAATTAAAAATTAACTTATTTAATTCAGTTTTTAATTCATTAAAACAAATAACGAATGTAAATAAATGTAAATATAAGTAAAACACATTGAAGAAATTATTTCATTTCTCCTAAAGTATTCAATGGAAATCCAATTAAACATCCATCGAAGTTGTTATCAGTAATGTTTTGGCGTGGTATTTTGCAATAAGTATTGCTTTAAAGGTTAAAAGCAAGCTTTTTAACGCTATATATTTTACGCATGTTTCAACAGATGTTTCCCAAAAAATTTTATGTTTTTTGCTTATCCAATAGCATAGGCAACTTCAGTTCCGCTCTAAGAAACTTACATCAAATTTTTAATATCGTGTTTTCAGATTGTTTTTACAAATATCTTCTTCCATTTTATTATGCTAAAAACAATGCTTAAAACTTCCACGAGCATTATTTTCTTAAAAAAACATTTAAAAGTTACAAATTGCATAAATCATGATGATATGAAAATAGCAGATGAAATAAACTTTTAAATTAAATTTTAAGTGTGAAAAATGCTTAGAAAATAAAATTTTAAATTGGTTATTAGTGTACAATATTTCAATATCCATTTGGCTTATATATCATCATTTTTAACATGCTTTCCTTTTCTTTCATTGGAACAAATATAATAGTGAAATTTAAAAAAATTCAATTATTGTATTAATTGCTCAATTATTGTAAAATAAGAAACTTTAAATTAGACTAATACTCTTTTAATAAACATTTAATTTAATAAACATTTTAATAAACATTTTTTTTCAATGTAACATTTTTTGTTCTACTTGGACCATTTACTTTGATATGATTAAGTGTTGGCATCATTAATTTAGCATAACATAATCTGTCACTAAGTACAAATCTCATTGTGAAATGTAACAAAGGAAATGAATTTTTTCCTTTGTTACATTTCACAATTAAAAAAATAATTCAGAATTATTATTTTATCAGGATATATTATACATTAAATCAGGATATTTATTATGAAGATCATGAAAACGCTTACTGAATCAAAACAAACATTGTTTCTATGTAAAGTTAACAAAGAGTAAAGATGACAAAATCTGTAAAGCTTTTAATTATTGCGTATATTTGGCATGCTTCCAGAAATAAAATACTGACTTTATAGAAGAATTTGCTTTCAAGCCGGAAGTCTCATATATATATATATATATATATATATATATATATATATATATATATATATATATATATATATATATATATATATATATATATATATATATATATATATATATATATATATATATATATATATATATATATATATATATATATATATATATATATATATATATATATATATATATATATATATATATATATATATATATATATATATATATATATATATATATATATATATATATATATATATATATTTCTCTATGCTTTTATGTGGTATTTTCATTGTAACCGCAAATGATTATCGTATATCTTGATAAGCAATAACAAAAAATAACAAATAATTGATTTAAGGATCAAGTTTAATTATTGAAGATAAGTTTGGGAAAATATTGTCTTCACAATTATCAAAATGTTAAATAATTGCGATAAACTATACTATTGTGAGTATTAACTTTTCTTTCAAAAGAATAAAACATAGAAAACAATGAAATACATATGATTTTATATAAAAATTGCTTATCTTATGTTTTTTATTCTTCATAAAAAGTTGACTTATGTCTATAAAAATTTGAAATTTGCATGAAAAGGAAACGATGCAATAATTAAAAAATTCAGGACTTAGAATCATAATAATACAAAAATGTTTAATAATTATTAAGACAGTATAAAGATTAAGTAGGTTCTTTATTTAATTGTAGTTGTTGATGAAAAGGACTATTGTGTAGTTTGTAAAAGGAAATAATTAAATGCTAAAATGAAACAATGCAAAGCTGTGAAGCTACTTAATTCTTCTTGTTATCTTGTTATTGAAAATAGATGAATAAAACTTATCCAAACAAAATTAACAGAATGCATATATATATATATATATATATATATATATATATATATATATATATATATATATTAGTTCATAAAATCATATAATAACTTCAATTGATTTTAAAATATCATAACTTTTGAAGGCTTCATAGTACTATTAAAATAAATATATGTTAGTAAGTTAAATTATACAATCTATTAAAAAAATTTTAATACAGTTTGTATAATGGCGTTCAAATGTTTTAATTATACTAGTATTGTTTTACTTTAAAAGGTAACAGAAATTAAATTGAAAAAGTCGTGTAATAATTTCAGTTTAAGGGGAATAGTGTTCTAAAAGTGTGTGGTGAGTACGTAGTTGAACATTTCACTTACTTTTTGTATGCACTAAGACATTCAAAATATTGATTGATAATATAAATAAATGACATTTTCTAAAAAATTGAAGAAGATTTATTTAAATATATATACTTCACTCTTAGATTTTAACTAACAAAAATGCATTTAATAATTCTAAGAATAAATTATGCTCTAAATTTATAAATACGTTTTGTGATTGGATTGTATTACTGAAAATATACCCAGGTAATAATATAAACAAGGCAAATTATGATTATACAGATATCTTTTTTACAATATCCTGAAAATTCTTATGAATAAATATTTCCTACGATTGAGATAAAAAAAGATTCCATATTTCGATTGAGATAAAAAAAAAACTCTTTAAAGTAGGCTATAACAGTTAAATTGCCGACCTACTTGTCTAGTGGTCAGCGTGCCTGACTCCGGATAAGGAGGTCCTCGGTTCGAATCCCGGTTCGGGCATGGATGTATTTTCTCTCTCTATCTATCCTGTCTTTGTCCTTTTCTTGTATGAAAAAGGTGTGAGTGGTTGCCTACCCTATAAATGGGTCCCCTATGGCATGTGTGTACTGAGGAAGTGGGACTCCACAACAAAATATGGTTCAGATGAAAAAGTGGAGCAGTGCATCCCATATTGTGCCAGCCTGACTGACACACGACAATGAATAAATGAATGAACAGTTAAATTATATTGATCTCTCAAAATTGTGAAGGCAAATTCAGATATTTATCTTAACTCTCGTATTCATCGAATTATAATTACACGAATACTGCAAGATTATCATGTTTTAAATTCAGTAGCTACAGAAAAATAAGCTTGCTCCATATGAAGGTATTCGTCAGTAAAAATGCTACTCTGCAGAATGCATTCTTTTCAGTGTCACAATTGGTCCAGGTCACAAAAGACCATGGCACAGCTGCCCATATGCTATGGTTTCTTCGGTTTCTTCTCCATGCTTGACAGATAGAAGGAGATAACTATATTCAAACACTTTTGCAGATATCCTCAAAATGTGCACCCATCCTGTAGTAAGAAAAGTATAAAAGACGATTCATCAGATCATATTAGATTTTGTGAGCGCAACACCACTGCCGACGACATTTGTAATTAACAATAAGTACTTGGGGTATTGTTTTTCTTCCGTAAATGCTTATAAAGCTATCTTTTCCAGCTGCAATAATTGACCTTAGATCAATTATTTCAGCTCATCATTTATGCAGCTCTATTGCAATAGAATCAGATGCAGATTAAGCTAAGTGATTACTTCTGCTATAGTTGTTTCCTTTTTAGGTATTACATTCTGCTTCAATACCGGTCATTCTAATTAACTGAACTTCACTTTCCATCGATTATTTTGCTTTTCAAACTTATCTTGACGCATTGCGTCTATGTTATTACAATTTTAGATGCCATAATTTTAGAAATGTCTCAAAGTTGGAAAGTTTTGGTCAGACTAACAGCAGACAGACGTTCTTCTACAATTTACTCTCCTTAAAAATCTAAAAAAATTGACATTTTATGATTTTTAAGAAATCCTATAAATATAAAACTTTAAAAACCTATGTATGTAGTAACCATTTAATGAAAATATTTCAGCCTTCTAATTGCAGTTTCAACACTCAATGCTATTAGGAATTCGAGTTGATTTCTTTCAACACTTTGAATTTACAAAACACTTTTAGAATTATAAAAAACGAAATATTCAATTGCGAAATATCTTTCTTATGGACCATAAACCACAAAATTTTACGTGTGACATTTCTTTGTATTCATGAAAAATTGTGAAACACAAGGATTCGTAAAAAGTAGTTGAACTGTACTTCGTTTTATTAGTCATTTGTTTGATCACAAACTTTTGAACAAAAGATTTAAACTACAGAAGAAAAAAATAATTAAAAATTTTCACTAAATCAAGTAGAAATAAATATAAAACTTTGTAACTTGTATGAATATCTAGTTTCGTATGTTCTCTTTCAAAAACTATCAAGCTCTTAAGTTACATAGATCAAGCTTCATTATCATTGAATTATTTTACCAAAACGATAAACGTACAGTAGTGTAAAGAAGATTCGGTAAAGTTGCATATGGATATACACAAATTTTCCGTCATACGACTTGGTAGAACGAACCATGTACTAAGACGTAAAACTTGCAGTATCACTCGCATTGTTGTTGTTGTTGTTACTAATGACACTTGGACTAGCCAAGCTCTCTATGCCTTGGCTATGCAAATTTAAGTCAATTGTTCAACCAATTAAGTCTTTCGTTTAATCGGAGCACCGTGAAGGTGAATGTACGACTTTGCTTTTTTAAATCCTCCAATAGATGGCAGCACCAGAGGATCTACTCCCTCAATTTTGACATTGATCTGAAGGGGAAGAAAATTTTCTCCAGACCACATTGTAACCATGGTAACTGCTCAATGACCGACCACACGGCTTTCGATTCCACGGATTTAAGGAACACGTATATCGCATTTACTCGGTGGGTCTTTGGGAATCGAACCCCACCCTTCCGGGTGGAAGGCCGATACACTAACCACTAGGCTACCACGGCCTCTGTTGTTGCACCTGCTTACTTCCCTGTACATAGCCCTGAATTGGGTTCTGCCAGTTAGTGGAAGCAGATGGATGGGTGTCTTCATAGGTTACAAACAGATATCAAGTAGAATAACCCTTAATACTTGACCTGCCCCCTTCTAGAGTTATCATATCACTTGGAACATATTGTGATCACGATTTATTTAAAGTGACATAGTCGCCTTTAGTATTAGTCGAGTGAAGTAAAGGGTGGATATTTTAATAGTCTTTCCAGTCCAGGATATCACGACGAGTAATTGAATCAATAAAAAGTTTCTTTTGAATATAAATTACTTGTACATGATTTTGAGACTCGAAGTGATTCTCACTTAAATCTTCAGCTTGCTATGAGGTTCATTCAGAAAGGCCATGAAGTGCACTTTCATTTAAACGGTTTGGTTCTCATAGCTGCCAAATTTGGGACCAGGAAAGATCATTCCATAGATTCTATTGCTTTCAAGAAAATAGCAATGTAGTAATTGTTTATCTGCCCTTAATTCTTTTAGAAATTAAATCCTAAAGGTCTGATAACATATTTGACCACCGGACAACGATATGCATGGTTTTTATTTCATCCCTTTTTAAATAACTCCCATTTGGAATTTATAGGTGTCTTTCACTTTCACTGCCTTCTTCCTTAACATTCTGCTGCAGACTGCTATCAAATTATGAATTATTATATTCAAAAATAATCTAATATATATATATATATATATATATATATATATATATATATATATATATATATATATATATATATATATATATATATATATATATATATATATATATATATATATATATATATATATATATGTCTAGCCAACAAATTAAAATTAAATATCATGTGTTTTTCCCTTTTCAAAATCATTTATAAATGTGTATGATAAATTCTTAATATACTATTCCACCTTAAGAGTTGAAATACATTTTCTTTAGCTCATATTTTACTTAAATAGCACTTCAAAATTTTAGAGCATTTTGCATTCTGGTATGTAAGTGACACTTGAATAATTCATGAGTCAATATAAATTGAGATCACTCAAAACCAGGCAAATGTAATGTAATATTGCCTTAAGGGTAATGCAGAATTTCACTTGAGTAGGCATTCCTAAGTTTGCGAAGAAGTTATGTAATATTAATTATGGAATACTCCAAAAAGGATATTATGCACGTTAAAGTATGAGTTTGTGTAATCCACATGCATTTTTATGTTTCTTTTACAAAATTTTTAAAGCATAGATTTGAATTAATAAAAAAAGACGTTCACAATGAAATTAATAAGAATTTTAGAACCTTGAATATCTTTAGCAATATTTCTCTATCTTTTTCTTTTGAAATATTTAGTCCTATTTTGAATAAATTCTTGGATTTCTTTAATTTTAGATATCACTAAGATGAAAATATTTTCTTGTTAATATGCAAAACACTGTAAAAATAATCTTTAATGGCCAGGAATTGTGTAAAACTCATTATATATTTCGTTCAAAATAATAGCTTTAACATTTCTCTGTTTATGTGATTTTTACTTAGCACAAATTTTATATATAAATATAGAAGTATTTATTTATTTAAATTTTAATTATTAATGCCAATTCCTTTCAAGTACTATTAGTTTTAATTACAAGTTAAGTTAAGAATAGTTATTAAATACTGATTTGAGAAATAAGAACACAAATAATTTTATTATCATAAAAAGAATTCATAAATACTTCTTTCATTTAAAAAATCCTATACAGCAGCTTTTTTTCAATATGACAAATGTATTAAAGATTATTTTTAAAACTGAGTTTTTGAGTGTATTTATATTATTAATAAATTACTTTTTGTAATGTATAATTTTTCAAACTCTTAAGCTTATGATTTTTTATTTCTTCTTACGAGTATTTGCTTTTTTTTTAACATTATCAAGATATTTCCTAGATCATGTAAAAGCCTTTTAAATTTTTAAAATGATAGCATTACTCTGTGAAACAAAACACATAAATAAGTTCTCATGATGACCACTAGAATCATTCGATATCGCTTGTGAGTACTTTCCTGATCTTTTTGATGGCAAGAATATATCTATCACTAATCATTAGATATTTTCTGTCTACCTACACACAACGCATCTGTATAATAAATTATAGAAATTTATCAAAGAAATTAGAACATAAATTATGGACGTATGCATCCGAGTTGATGTCATATCATCGTCGTAAGGAAAGTTATAAACAAACATCCAATTTTTAATTTTAATAAATTTCAGTTAAAAACAATAAGCAAGGGATTGGAGCCTCATTTTGAGAAATAACATTTTTTTTTGGATTTTTAGCAATTTCGAACAATAAATATTAATTCAATTAATCATTATTTTTCAAAAATAATATTAGTTTTATTAAGGAAATGGTAATTTTTATAATTTTTATAAAAAAATTCTATTTAAAAAACTAATTAACTATTCCAATACCTTTAATTATTTTAAACTTTATATGTAATTATAAAATGTACAATAGCGTTTCTATAAAAAAATTGTATAAATTTCAAAATTTTAATGACATAGTTGAAAATTAGTTAATTTATAACATTAATCTTTCCATTACATTAAAATAAAAGAGAAAAATGTATATCCATAAATATAAAATATTTACGCATATATTAATATCAATGTCAAGTGTGTAATAAATATAATTGTTTTTAAATAGAAACATTTTATTATGAATTTTACATTAATTTAATAAAGTTAATCTTTAGTGAAAATTTGTAAATAATATATAAATCAAACAATTTTTTTTAACTTTTTAAAATTTATATGATTTGAAACATTAACAAATACCCGGTAATCTGTGATTGAAAAAATTGTATGTTTCTTCCCTTGAACAAAACAGGAATTATTTATTTATATTGAAACTGAAAGTAAATTTGAAAATTATTGCAATATGAACGCGCAAAAAGTTTGCATTAAAAATTATAACAAATTTCACATAATATTCGATGTGCATTTTTTAAATCCTTGTAACTGGCTTTGAAGAACCACATTTTCTTAATTGCTATGGAGTAAAAACTGAGCCGCCGCTCAACTTGTCTATTGGTCAGCGTGCCTGATTGCGGATAAGGAGGTACTGGGTTCGAATCCCGGCTCCGGGCATGGATGTACTTTCTCTCTCTATCTATCCTTGTATGAATGAGGTGTGAATAGTTGCCTACCCTATAAACGGGTACCTTTGGCATGTATGTAGAGCAAAGTTGTACTTTCACCTTCATGGTGCTCTGATTAAAACGAAAGACTCTCCCAATTCATTTAAATTCGCTTAGCCAAAGGCATAGCGAGCTTGGCTTGTCCAAGAGTCATTAGTAACAATAACAACAAAAACTGAGCCAGCAACCTTTGGAAGATAGAGTTTTATTTACAGAACATAAAAATAAATAGAACATTAATTTTAGTTCACTGAAATTTACATATAAGAAATATAAAAATTTGGTGATTCTTGTCTATTAGTATAGATTTTTAAAATACAATTCCATTTTCTTTTCAGTTTTACTTTACGGAATATCCTATTTTTGAAACATTTTTTAAGTAACATACCAATTGTTGTTGTCGTGTGCCAGCTAGGCTGACATTATAGGGTGCGGTGCTCCACTTTTCAAACTGAACCATATTTTAGTGTGGAGTTCGACTTCCTCAGTACACACATGGCATAGGTACTCGTTTATAGGGTAGGCAACCATTCACACCTCATTCATACAAGGAAAGGACAAAGAAAATATAGATAGAGAGAGAAAGTGCATCCATACCCGAACCAGGATTCGAACCCAGGACCTCCTTATCCGCAGTCAGGCATGCTGACCACTAGACAAATTGGGCTTTTTTTAGCATACCTATTCCTCTCACTTTACAGTAGCTGTAGCGAAAATTAATTTAAGATTTCCTCAAAATAAAATTGCTGCTACTTTGTTTCGGAAAATTCATCATTTACTGTTGAAAATGTTTTCAAACAAGGTCAAGTTTGTAATTTCGAATCTGACTTTAAATCGAGTACAATATACATACAAAAATCTTTCTGTTGAATGTTCTTAATAAAGTCAACAGGCATGAATCAACGGGTCAGACAGGAGGTGGTAGCAGCCCCGCAAAGCATGCCTACTGAAATTCTGCAGCATGTGCAAGACAACCTCGATGCTTCCATATCGAGTAGAACGATTTGCCGTCGATTGATTTCCAGTGGCCTGCGCTCAATATATCCGTTAAGAAGATTGCCATTGACTCCAACGTCTGGAATGGTGCCAGTTTAAAGCGTTGTGAACGATAGACTGGTACACGATCGTCTTCTCAGACGAGTCACGCTTCTGTTTCTTCATTGATAGTCACCGCGTAGGAGTGTGACGTTAATGTAGAGGCAGATCCAATCCTGTAGCAACTGTGGTACGCCTCACCCCTATACAACGTGGCATCATGTTTTGGGAAAGGTAATTGCATTCGATTCCATGTCTCCTCTGGTTCACTACACTATGACTATCACTACACACAGCCTAAAGTTGGATTTAAATTTTACATGTCCTATGGGGAATACGAGTTTTCGCGAAGCTCCGATTTATTGCTGCTAACTTAGTGTAATAATATTGGTCTAGTAAATAATTATTACATAAATCGGTGCAGTATTACATTTTACATAATATGTAAGAATTTCAAGTGATTTCTTGAATAATGAAATGAGCTATTAACGTTTTAGGTAGAAAAATTTCATATTATGCTGTAGACATGGACATACGCAATGGAACACCTGGTCTCTACCTTAGGTTATCAGGTATAGCTCCATCACTTAATACATCTGGTGTGATAAAATTGTCACGAAATTTGATAACAAAATTGAATTTCAATAGGTCTCTAATATTTAAAATTAATAATTTGACAGAAATATATTAGTGTGGAGTCCGACTTCCTCAGTACACACATGGCATAGGTACTCGTTTATAGGGTAGGTAACCATTCATATCTCATTCATACAAGGAAAGGACAAAGACAGGGTAGATAGAGAGAGTAAGTACAACCATGCTAGAACCGGGATTCGAACCCAAGACCTCCCTATCAGCAGTCAGGAATGCTGACCACTGGACAAGTTGGGTGGCAACATACACACCAATTACTTATAAGAAATACCACAAGTAAGTTTGGCATTAATAATCAGATTTTTAAAAATTGGGGAGAATTATTTATAGGCACATTCTATGTAATGTTAATTCATCACTACTAATGTGTAACATACCAATATTATAGATTGATGTGCTTAGACTATTTACATCTATAACAGAAAATATCTGTAAATTTACAAATTTAATGATAAATAACAATGAATGGATTATTTTACATTAATTAAGCCATGTCTTTCTTGCTCAATTTGTGATATTGGAGAAGAAATAAACAAAGACCAGCTGCTTCTATGTGGAGCTCTTCATGGACACAGAGAAACGTCGATGTACTGAAAGACGAGACAATTTAAGGTTTTATTCGTTTATAAGGACATCCATGCTCGAACCGAGATACAAACCCAAGACCTCCCTATCCGTAGTCAGACACTCTGGCCACTAGACAGGGCGTGAGGTAGACTGTCGAGTAATTTAAGATATTACACATATAATCATAAACTTTATAACTATACAACACATGAAATAATTTTACATAATTTGTTTTTTTTTAAATATCGAAGCACACACACACTGTAATTTAAACATATTTATCAAGAGGGCTTATCTGTAAAGATCCTTAAAAAAATAATAGAATTGATTTGCATATTTATATTTCACCGGACTCGCCAAAAACATCTAAGAGAAACTATCATTTTCTCTTGACTGAATAAATGAATTGAGTAAAATATAATTTTAATGAATTGAAGAAAAAATTCAATATAAAAATATTAATTTATAATAAGGTTATAAATATTAAAAATATAATTATCATCAAAAGTATATTTACATCAAAAACAATTGTACATTTTTGGTGTGACTGAACAGTAGCAATAAAAACGTTTATTAAATATGAAAGTGGAATGTAAAAAAAAGCAGAAGAAATATTAGTTTCATGTGTATTTCTAATTTTTAAATAGCAAATCATTTAATACTGATTTAAAATATTTAGAGGAAATTCCTTTCAATTCTGTTGAAACAAAACAAATTTCTTGGACTGTCAGTTTACCGAGATCCAAAAAGGAATTACAATGAATCACAATAAAAGCTAATCATACCCTCTAACAGCGCTTAAAAATGTTTCATTTTCCTTTTAGTAACATTTTTATCCATTTCGATTCAAATAAAAGATATGTCCTTTCACATTTCTATGAGCTCAGTAGCTAGACACATTAACAGCTTTATTTTTAGCTATAAATAAATTATAAATAATTACAAACATAATATTTTTCAATTTCTTTTAATAGAATTAAGCAAACATTTTATAAACATTCAATTTTCAATCTTTCCTACCCATTGGTTTCAACATCTATTTCAAAAAATTAATTTTAATTGATAATATTAATACAATTTGTTTATCAAGATTATAATAAAATTAAAAATTGTACACTTACTCTTTAGAACTTGAAAGTTAACTCTTTGATCTGAAAAACACAGATGAGTTGACAGGCATGCTTTTATTATTAATATAAAGAGTGGATGTCATTACTGCAAAATAGTATCTCCAAATTTCACTCGTGTTGCAACTTCTCAATTTGAATTACCAATAAGATATTTTATAAATAAAGCTATGATATGTCTATTAATGTTAATGTACAAAATAATCTTAATTTTTCTTACTAATACGAAAGTGATTGCCGGCTGGCAGTTTTCTGGGGTACCTGGTTCTAGTGAACCTCAACCCTCATTGGCTATCTAAAAATAAAACTAGGAAACTATATCGTAATCTGATTGGCATAACAAGTAGAATTTTTTTAAGTGGGCGGTGCTTAGTTGAGTTTTCTTGAGAAAAGCTAATTTTTGATACAGAGTAATTAAAAAATTAGTAATTAGATTTGGATTTTTTGGATAAAAATTAATTTGTGTTATAACACATAAGCAATATTTACGAAAAAGTTAGTTAGATTAACTTAGGAATGTACATAACTCATCTGCTAAAAACAGTATGAGTGATAGTTAGAATGAGTAGAAAACATGAGAATACACGAATACAAAGACTTTTCGCAAACACTTATAATCTTTATTTTTTATTTTATTTATTTTATTTTTTATTAATTTTTTTGGTATATAGACTTTTTATTTATTTTATTTATTTATGTTAGTGAATAAGAATGGAAAAAGGTTAGTTGTTAGTATTAACAAGGACGTATTGCTTATCTGTAAGGATCATGGTGGCTGATGAGGAAACTTTGGACAGAAGCGAAGTAGTGAGCGGGGACGGTGCCGATTATGGGTGCTGAGGTCATTATAGAACGAAAGATTAGTAATTGATGAATTTTCGGTTTTATTTAGATTTTTGTACATGTTGTACATGATTTTGGCAAAATATGCTCTTACTGTTGGAAGTTTAAGTTCTTCTCTTATTTTTTGTTTCGAAAATACCCGGTTGCTTTGACTGCCTGTCTAATTATTTTGTTTTGGAGAATTTCTAATTTTTTGATCTTACTGTCATGGGTAAAAAACCCAGACAGAAGTAGTCTGAGGTATGCTTTGTAAATGAACACTTTATTTTCAATTGACTTGATTTAATGAAAAATATTCTAAAAAACAAGTTATAAAAATTTGTAAAAGGATATTTCTATAGCCTTTTATAGGAAAATACGAAGTTATTTCATAAACTTAAAATGTATTATATCTCTCAGTATCTCCTAGAAAGTGCATAAAAAATTACACTGCCCGACTTTGTAAAAGCAAAACCAAGAAGAAGTGGCCAGAAAATTATGCAATCAGAGTAGACACACCTTACCGAGTTATACAAATGATGTAAAATGTGTAGCTCTCCAGAGCACGTAATATAAGATATAAGGTGATGAACTGGAAGAGTAAGCACTTTTCGGAACGTTATTGTTACTTGGAAAATAATCATTGAAAATTTGATCTTGTCGCAAAGGATATCTGTAATCGCACAGAATGCCATTCCATCTTCAACGGAGTTAGTTCCATTAGACCGACGAGTTTATGAGGGGCATGATGATCGGATTGAGAAGGGAGGTCGATGCTTAACTGCAAATCGCAGCAACAGACTCCTAGACGCATCCACAGTGTTCCAGATGGGACGATGATTGGAACAAGGAAAAGTGGAAAGTTTTCAGGATGCCAGTGCAGCCAGAGTGACGTCAGCACGCGTGGATCGACGCGTCTGGTGGGAGGCATTGGGGACACATTCACCCTGAAATTTATCATTTCAGGAGAAGAAAGGAAAAAGGAACACTGAAAGAGAGAGAGAGAAAGAAACATCCATGCCCGAACCCGGATTCAAACCCGAGGAACTAGCAGCTTAGAAGTCAGGAACTATAACCACAGAGCCTTCGGCAGCATTCCTGAGGTATACATGTGATAAAAGTTTCGGAATCAAGAGTTTTTTCTATGATACATCTTACACTATTAAAATTTAGAGACGTTTTCCTCAAATATGCAACGATGATCACAAAAAGTTAATTTTTTATACATGTGTTTATTCTAATACTTGATTGGTTACATCATACACACTTATATTGTAAGATTTTCAGCAATATTAATTGAAAAGTGCCTTTATTTTTTCATTAGAAGTAAGCATTTTACAATAAAAAGCAAAAAATCATACAGAATGAAATTAGCTCTTAGTCAAAAATTTTTAGCTAAAATTATAAATTGGTTGTCATTTTTAATGCATATATTGTAAGTAATATGATTTATAGAATTTTTAAATAAAGTTTAGATAAAAACAAAAAAGGTAAATAAACCAGTATTTTTTAAAAATTTATATTTTTAAAAAATACACATGAAGGTGATAAAAATACTTTATATTATGAATTTGAAAAAATTTGTCTTAAAATAATATTCCATATAAATAAAGGAATCTATAATTTGTGCTTTATAAGAATATATAGATTAATGTATTTCAGATTAAAAAAAAACTGCAATGAAAATATAAAGTCCTTTTGACAATTTTATCATTTTCTCAACTTGTTTCATTCAAAAACAGCACTCAAATAACAAATACTGAAATAACGCCGTATCTTTAATTTTATTTATATTTCCTTGATTTTTAAATTAGTTGAGGGATTATAAACTCAACTTCAGGATGAAAATATTCAACTTTAATATTTTAATTACGGCTTTAGAGTGAAAATATTTTCACTAGTATTACCTGTATATTTATTATTTATTTTATTTAAAAAGTCTTATGTTAACTTCCAACAAATCTCATAATAAATAAAAGGAATGTTCAGTTAGTGTCCAAACAAATTAACTGTAACTTGGGAACATGAAAGAAAAAATGTTGAATATATTAACATTTTCCTCATTTGATAATTAAATGTAAATATACCTATTAAAAGTCATTTGAAGAAAAAATACTTTGTTAATTAATGGCTGAATGAATTCCTTATCAGAATCCTTTTAACATTGTAAACTTTTTGTACAAAAATAAAAATTTCAAAATTTTACTGAAAATTAATCTACAATCATATTATTTTTAATATAGTGGTGATTTTCATAAGTTTACATAATAAAATTTCTTTCTCTCTATTAGTAAATTAAAATGAATTTCCTATTTATTTGGTGTGAAAATGTAGTGTTATGTATCAGAATTCTTTAACAACTAATAAATTCTATTGACCTAATAATAAACTAAAAAGTAAATCAAAAATATTTAATATTTTATACATTGAAGTATTTTCACAGCTTTTCTTCCTAACTTTAATGTACTTTATAAAACAAATTATATATATATATATATGTATATATATATATATATATATATATATATATATATATATATATATATATATATATATATATATATATATATATATATATATATATATATATATATTTAATACTGATATCTTCAACTTTTTTATTTATTTATTTTATGGATATTTACTATTATGTTTCACAAAGATTTATTCTTTAAGACACTATTTATGAAAATAATGTATAATATATTGAAAGAATGAATAAAAAAATGTCAATCATAAATTATTAAAAAAAATTTCATTACATTTTGATGTATCCAACTTAACTTATATCTCATGAAACATATGTTATATAAATTTAAGGAAATTTTATAACATATATACGAATTGATTATATATTATTATGTTCAAGATT
Source organism: Latrodectus hesperus (assembly GCA_037975125.1). Classification (NCBI taxonomy): domain Eukaryota; kingdom Metazoa; phylum Arthropoda; class Arachnida; order Araneae; family Theridiidae; genus Latrodectus; species Latrodectus hesperus. The sequence goes on from CM075852.1 coordinate 21,816,622, forward strand.
GCTTACTGTTAGATTTATTGTATACAAGTATTCAGATTACATTTTTTCTATTCTTCCAATAAACACTTACCATAAGAGAGCGAGGCGCTTAATAAATGGTAGGGCAGAGCAAATAAAAATTATTTTATGATATGTTGTGCACATATGATAAATATTTAAAAATGTAATTATGTTATCTCATAAAATAATATGTTACCATTGGTGTAATGGTCTGAAGAAAATTTCCTTCTCCTACAAATCAATGTCAAAATTGAAGGAGTGGATCCTCTGTTGATGCCATCTATAGGAGTATTTTAGAGTAAAATCGTACTTTCATTTTCATAGTGCTCTGGTTAAATGAAAGACGAACCCTACTGATTTAAATTCGATGTGGCTCATGTGGGCCAAGGCCTACAATGCCCATAACTGTTTTCATGACCGAGGGCCCTGGGGTGCGAAGCATATCTCCCAGTTAGGTGGTCAGTCTAACGTAAGACCCCCAGTGTTTAGTTCCCAAGCATGCTTGGTACTCAGTTAATCGACCCACTGAAGGGATGAAAGGCTGAGTCAACCTTGTCCAGCCCGAGGATCGAACCTCGGAGCTGTGTCGTGGGAGCGTGAAACGCTGCCACTAAGCCACGGGGCTTCATTAAACTAATAATTTACAAGTATTTTCATATTAAAATCAGAAAGTTTTGAAGTTTTAAAAAATAATAAATTTTTTATGGTAACATGGAAATGTTAACAAAAAAAGAGAGACGATATTATTTTGCATGTAAATCAATGTGAAATTATTTTTAAAAGAATGCAGATAGAAATCTAATGAAGTAATTGTTAAAACAAATGGGAAAATGTTTCATGATTTAAATTTATAGAAATAATCGTTCTAGCTATTCAAAAGAAGTTGCATGTTACTTTACAGACTTCATCCAAAATTCAGTGCAGCTCTTCAGGCTGTTGAATGGGCTGTTTTACGCGTTGTCAAATCACTAATTGAAGACTGCGATCGCTTTCTCTAAAGGAGTAAATTGAAATGCTCCGTTTCATTTACTTGCTCATAACCGTGGAGAAAGACACATAATGAAATCTGCCCACCATCATCCCAGCGATAACATTTAGAATGATATTTTAACACAAAAGACGAGCGTTATTATGATTACGGTTCATAAAAATGTTTATACTCTTTTATTGTACTACTTACGACTTTATTTGGCTGAAAATAGACAATATTTATAATGAAATAAATTGCTTTAGAAATAAATTGTTCCTTCATACTTTTACTTGATCTGGTATTCGTGTTTGAATTCAGTCAGACCACCATGCTGACAGGTTCTATATTTCTAAATATTTGTGCGGATTTTAATGAAATAAATAATTAGAATTTACAAATATTTACTTATTAAAATTTTGACTTTGAATATGTATAGATTCTAATAAAATTTTGGAGTGGTGGTGGTGTATAGAGTGAATATTCGCATATTGACTTTATGCCTTGGTCATTGGTTAAAATTAATTGATTTAATGCACTAACAAATTGGTGCTTGTGATATCTGATCAGGTATTCCTTTACACTGTTACTGCATGTACATTACAATATATAAGTTATTTTCATAAAAGTATTAAAGTTACATATATAATACAAAAAATTCAGAAGCACTAATATTTTAAGAAATTTAATGCTTTAATTTCTTTAATTTATTGAGGAATAAATTTGCTTTAGAGTTGATTTTACTCTAAAATGTGCTCTAGACAAGAAAATGCAAATTCGTTTGAGATATTGTACTGGAGTCTCTGTTGAGAATCACTCATTCTGAACCAAATATTTAAGTTCATAAGGATCTGGCGCTGGATATAAAATAATAAAAGATTAAAGATTAAGAAATAAGAAAGATGTTTAGCAATATGACATTTACAATTACTACAGGGTTGATTCTGTGATTGTTTACGATTTATCTTTGCTGTAATTTTAAGATACATCAATCCAAAATTGATGATATTTTATGACTCATTAATAAGAAAGAATATCTTGGAAAAGTCGCTGAATAACAATTCAATTTTAAAAATTTACTTACAACCAAATTATTAAAACTTTGCTGTGTTGTTTATTTTCTTCTATGATGAATTGATTTCATTATCACATATTTTTTTAAAAATACTGTATACTAAAAGTTTTTTTCTAACAAAATTAACCAGAATATATATATACATATACAAAATATTTATAAAATATCAATATACCTGTATGTATAATGTGAAGGCTAAGTATTAGTTTATTCGTTTGCTCTGCAATTTCTTAATAGATCCCATTTTGCCATAAAGATAAATCTTTATATCCACTTATTTCTAAGGAAATAGGAATAAAACCATTAAGTGGTACATTAACAGAAAAAGCTCGGAATCTAATTTAGTTATGTTTTTGATTCATTTGACCTATTAACCTACAACCTAGTGTCTTCCAATCATTCTTTTGTTCTTAAGTCATTTTTGGTTGATTCTTATCAAGTAAATCAGATAATATTTTTGGATTACCCATTACAGCAAAAGTATCAAAGTTTCGATTATAAAAGAGATAGTGAATTATATTTGAAGAGAATTTCCTAACATTTTCTTCAATTAAATAAGTTTACATTATGTATAAAAACCCTATTTATACTTACTAATAGTCAAACCTTTAACAATAATAATATCTAAGAAAAAATTCATAATATTCCTACTCATCATTTTTATCATTGCATTTATCAAATAGATACGTAAAAACTAAAAATATGACTTTCCTAAGTCCACAATTTTATAGTGCATGCATTGAAACATGTAATATACAATATCACGATGTGTTCTGTCTTACCATTTATTAGTAACATTAAGATACAAATGTAATTACGAATCATTTCATTTATAATGATTGCAATTTTGTTTGAGAATGTCAACTTATAAAAACAAATTCCATTAAATTATCCTCATTTATTATATATTTTACATAGAAAGTTTCAAAAGTAAAATTTGCAATAAACTGGGAAACTTTATTTATTTTAGAGAAATATTCATTCAATGAGAAATTACATAATTGAGATAATTACTAATATTTCGTTCAATTTTTCATTTATTTTAGATAAAGGAATATTTATTGTATTTTACAATTAATTGTGGAAAAGTTTCTAGAGAATATTAATGATTTCTCATGAAGTAAGTTTATAATATTAAGCAACCTCTTAAATGTATCTAGCTAAATAATATATACATATAAAAATTAAATTTGTTCAATTAATACAATACTTAATTTTTTTAATATTTTAACCTTCGTGCTTTTTTTGTGTGTTTGTTCCACTCGCGCACGATTTCAACACAAAATATATTTTTTTACAACAAATTAAAAAATAAATTAAAAAACGATTCATGAATTTGCATATTTACTATAAGATAAAAGGAATTCTATGTTTTCTTCTGATTTAAAGAAAACTCATTTGCCAAAACATATTTCATGCACGCTGTTTTCTGCTTTTTTTGCGGACCTTTATACTAAAATATATACATTGTTTTTAAAAACGCATAATTTACTTATCTCTAGAACCTAGAACACTCATATAAATGTACAATGTATAGTTTATGAATTCATAATACTGATGCATGCTATACTCGATAAATCTCAAACAGTTCAAGACTCATAGAAATTTTTAAATGAGAAATTTACAAGTGTTTTAAATATGAAAGGCTGGTAGGAATAATCCGCAATACCTCACAAAAAATGAATTAATACAGATATTTTTAATATCTGAAACTTAGTAAAATAAGTTGGTTAGTTATATTTATAGCAATCTCTTATCACATAATGTAAAATGATCGATTCATTTAGATTACAATTTATAGGAATATAAAGAATTTCTTATATAGTTATAGAAAGATGACCATTCTTTCACTCCATTTAAAATGTTTCAACTTTATTATTTTTTGAGATTTGAATGTTCAATTTTAAAAAGAATTTTATAACTCTCTAAGGCAATAAGATCCCAATGAGTTATTGGGATATTTTCTACAAGCTCTTTTTCAATGTAAGCAATTAATACTTTTTTTTAACATAGCTATTCCTCTCACTTTACAGTAGCTGTAGCGAAAATTAATTTAAGATTTCCTCAAAATAAAATTGCTGCTACTTTGTTTCGGAAAATTCATCATTTGTTGAAAATGTTTTCAAACAAGGTCAAGTTTGTAATTTCGAATCTGACTTTAAATCGAGTACAATATACATACAAAAATCTTTCTGTTGAATGTTCTTAATAAAGTCAACAGGCGTGAATCAACGGGTCAGGCAGGAGGTAGTAGCAGACCCGCAAAGCATGTCTACTGAAATTCTGCAGCATGTGCAAGACAACCTCGATGCTCCCATATCGAGTAGAACGATTTGCCATTGATTGGTTTCCAGTGGCCTGCGCTCAATACATCCGTTAGGAAGATTGCCATTGACTCCAACGCTTAGACGCCAATGTCTGGAATGGTGCCAGTTTAAAGCGTTGTGAACGATAGACTGGTACACGATCGTCTTCTCAGATGAGTTACGCTTCGGTTTCTTCAGTGATAGTCACGGCGTACAAGTCTGACGTTGATGTAGAGGCAGATCCAATCCTGCAGCAATGAACGATCGACTGGTACATGAACGTCTTCTCAGATGAGTTACGCTTCTGTTTCTTCTGTGCTAGTCACCGCATACAAGTGTGACGTTAATGTAGAGGAAGATCCAATCCTGCAGCAATGAACGATCGACTGGTACACGATCGTCTTCTCAGATGAGTTACGCTTCTGTTTCTTCAGTGAAAGTCAGCGCGTACGAGTGTGACGTTGATGTAGAGGCAGATCCAATCCTGCAGCAATGAACGATCGATTGGTACATGATCGTCTTCTCGGATGAGTTACGCTTCTGTTTCTTTAGTGATAGTCACCGCTTACCAGTGTGACGTTGATGTAAAGGCAGATCCAATCCTGGAGCAACTTTGAAACGTGGCATCATGTTTCGGGAAAGGCAATTGCATTCGATTCCATGTCTCCTCTGGTTTGTATTCACTGCACTATGACAGCCTAAAGTTGAAGTTAAATTTTACATGTTTTATGTGGAATACTCGTTTTCGACAACCTCATTCGTTGCTGTAACTTAGAGTAATCATATTGGTCTAGTAATTAATTATTTCATAAATCGGTGCAGTATTACATTTTACATAATCTGTAAGAATTTCAAATGATTTCTTGAATAATGACATGAGCTATTAACGTTTTAGGTAGAAAAGTTTCATGATATACAATAAGATACTACTGCCCTTTTAATGAAGGCTGCCTAACAACCGATCGCTCAATCCCAACAACGGAGTCATGTAACTTTAACACTATGATTAGCAATCACAATTAACTATTTCATCACCACTGCACTGCAGATCAGTGTGAGACTTATTGTTCTATGAACATTGTGATTATTTTGCTATTTGGATTACAAGAAATTTTATTTTCAAAATCTTACATTGGAAGCATTGGACTTATTTCAACTTCATGGCAACAATTAATCTCATTATGAGTGGCTAAATTTAGAGGTAATTGCCCAGATGCCATATTATTTCATTCCATACATAAATTTCAGTGCATTTTGTTAGATGGATTGTGATGATTGGACAGTAGGATCCGGAGTTGTTAAACGTTAAATAAATGTTAAAACTCATATTTTTGCTCAGTTTTTCGTTTAAATTTCTTCTTATTTCTTAATTATTCATTAATAACTTCGTCTCTAGTTGTCCTATCTTTCTAAATTAAATTTTAACTTGGAATGGATAGTATAAGGTTTCTAAAAATGATTTGTTTGTAAATGCATCTGCAATAGTTATTTTTCTAAAAAAAAACTTAATTTTTGTTTTCTACCTGTAATTTTGTTTACTTTACTTTTTTAAAGACTACTTTCATTTTAAAACTGCCAAAAAAATTAAATTTTTAATTATTCCACTCCAATTTTTTTATATTTATTCAAACCAGACTCCTGTGAAGAAAAATAGTTTTTTCATTTTTTGAAAATAATCATAATTAAACGATTTATGACCTAATTGTTGTATTTTAGGATTTGTATTTTTCTTAATTTCGCCAACGCGTCGTTCTTCGTTCCTTCCCTAAGTGCATGCATTGTTACTATGATATTTTTTAAGTTCACTTTTTCGCCCTTGCACAGGTCACCCTTTTTCATTTTCTTCTTATCCCTTTGGTCACCAAATTCTCCTTAATTATTTAAATTTATTAATTATTAATCAGCATTTTTCTCGACTTCTAATATTCAAAATAGCATGAAACTACTATCTAAGTTGCTAATTTTATATTGCGCTTCTAACAAGGCCATAAGAAGCCTTCAATCTAATATTAATTTAATTTTCTTAAATTACAGTCCACTTTTGGGGCTTTAACTTTTTCGCGTTGCTAGCTAAGCCTAAATTCGGGAAGTAAATTTTATTTTTAATCTTTATATTATTATTTTTATTATTTTGATTTATTTATTTATCGATTTTTCTTTTCTAACTTCTTTCTGATTTTGACAATATGGACTTCAACTTTTTCGCCTTCTTAGCTAAGCCCTTTCACTTTTCTTTTTAAGCATTTCTATTCCTATTTTTCTAGCTTTATGAACAGGAACTTGTAAAAAATGAATGAATAAATAAAAAATAAGTAAATCAAAGTCAAAGATAATAAACAGATATTAAACATTTATTAATGTTTAATATCTATTTATTATCTTATTCACTCTACTGATTCAAATTTATTAAGTTTTCAAATTTTTGTAAGTTATTTTTACATTTTTAATATTTTATTTCAATGATTGAATTATTGTAAATGACTTCAGATTAATTCTTATTTTCTGGTATGGTTTGTGTGGGCTTGGGAAATGATTGCAGTGGAGGTACTGCACTTGGTAGGGTTAGAAGGGCTAATTGACCATAGCAAATTTTAGTTCCTTGTTTTCTTATTCTTTATCTTCCAATATTCTTTAATAAGAATTTACCCACAAATCTCCACACTTATGCCAAGAGCAATACTTATTTGGTTTTGTGTTGTCAAACAAAAAATAAATAAGTGAATAATGAAATAAAAAAACATAAAATAAATAAAAAATAAAATTTCCACATAAATTATTAATTTCAATCAATTTCAAAGAATATTTCAAAAATTGGGAGGACAAAATATATTTTTTCATTAAATCCTAATTTTTCAGTTCTTAGTTCACTATTGGAAAAGTTGTTTTAAACAGGGGACCTTCTACTTAGCAAAATTATGGAAACTAATTTTTATATTTTTATTACTATTATTACCATAACTAAAAAAAATTAAATGGTAAAATTTACTATATACACCCTTTATACTTCTATAGCACAGGAATCTGTTTTTTATTTATTTTTATATTTACAAGATGCACAAATTGATACGTGGAGATAAACTGTGGCATCTGGGTCATTTGACTCTTGATTAACTCCCCTGACTGTGGTAAAAAGATTATCAATGAACGCACAGTCAAAGGCTGCCCTTAAAGTGAGGACAAGGATGCAGAGGGAAATGTTTACCCTACAACTCCATTAGAGGTTACTGACTATGCTGAAAAAGAAGCGAACTGCCAAGAGCAAAGAATTTCCTATGAAACACTTAAGCACATTTTAGATAGGTGCCGAGAGTTGATTGAATCAAATTCATGTTGTAACAAACTCTATTTATAATTTCCTATTCATCAAGAACTTAATACATCTTCTTGAGCACAGTTTTAGCCCAATCTCACAGGTTAATGAAACGAGCAGCAAACTTACTCAGACGAGTGAGCTAAAGTTGGAGGATAAAGCTGTCCAATCTGTTAGCTTTAAAAAAGCGTTGATAAAATCAACCTCTTTAAAGGGCTTAAAGAAAGGGCAGAGGAATAAAAATAAATATTCTACAGCAAGCCACACATCCAAGAGGCTAAGATGTTTTGCACAAATTCTGCAGAGAAAGTTTCACCTCTATAAGGCAAACAAATGCTACAAAACATCAATAGTTTGTATCTATCTCACAGCGCCCAGCAAAGGTTTCTCAACCTACTAACATCAAGTTGTCAAAGTTTCCAAGTGTGGTAGTCCTAGGCTTTACGGTGACCACATACCCAACTGACTTCATGGACCGTTGTTTGCATAGTTGCAAGTATATCCAAGAAAATCAAATTGTTCTTTTCCACTGCTTGAGACGCAGTGGACGACGGTACAATCTGGTAATGGTCCTTCAACCTGAGGCCTTAAGGGTCATTAATGGAAGCATCCTCTAGCACAGGGGTAAGAGCTATAGATTTTAAGAACTTTACAGCCTTATCCACTGTTTTAACTTCCAAAGTTTCGGACAAGAACAGCAAGACTGCACTCACCACACCTATTGTGGAAATAGTAGAGGATCACATCACACAACGTCATGCAGAGTTTCTACGCTCCCCTGCATTAACTGTAGCACTTCCAACAGGAGATACAGTCTCCTGTTGGAAATGCTGCAGTTAGAGTCTTTGACAATATAAACCATTGTAAACTTAAACAGCAACTCTGTAACACTAATAGTCTGGCCAATATTAAAAATTTTCTAATCAATAACCTTAAAGACAGAACGGTTCTGCTACCAACTAATATGGGCCTTGCCTCTAGAAGCCAACAAATAGGATGCCCACTGAGGTCTTGTAGAGGCCAAATTCTTTGGAATCTTGTCGCAGATACACCTTTAAAATTCAACTGGGACAATATTGACAAAGATGTTGACCCGAAGAGCCAAATTCACCTTCAGGCCTCCGCTGACTATTTTACATTAGTGATTGGTTGCAAAAGTGAAAAGAAGCTAGGAATGGTTTCAACATTAGCCTTTACACATTTGGGTTGATGAAAACCTTCTATCCATTTTTCTAGAGAAAACTAAATTCATGCTCGTTGCGAAACTCCAGCGTGGTTCGCAGACCATTTGGGGAAACCACAGATTGAAAAAAGCTTACCATTATCAAGCTGCTAGAAGTGATCCTGGATAAAAAAAACTTATCTTCAAAAATCATATCATCTCCCAGGCAATACGGCACTCCCTCTGCACAAGGGAAACTACATAGAATTGCAGGTCACGAATGGGGCATTAACTAACATTACTGGATAATGATGTACAAGGTAGTCATTGAACACATATTCTGCCATGGTTCTGCTATTTGAGGAGCTTCACTCACATCTAAGATATCTCAAAAACTCTCATCCATTCACAGAAAGTTCCTCCTCAGCATCATTGGAGCCTTCAGAACTACGCCAACTTCAGCCTTGCAACTCGTTACTGGTATCCCTCTATTATCTGAAAGTCGAAGCAGAGGCAAAGCTCATCAATCACACTTGAGCTGGAGTCCAGTGCCTAGATCCTCTTCTCCCCTTACCATCTGATGTTGAGGCAAAACTAAGCCAGGATACAAATCATCCTGGCCTTTTTTAATATGAACATCTTCATCACAATAGACGATGAGGCAACCCCTCTGTAGTTTCCACAGGACACTCTACACATATTTACAGATGGATCAAAACTTGAAGAAGGAGTTAGGACAGCCTTTGTTGTCAACCTAAACACTCTAAAATTCACACATGGAAGTAGAAACTCCGGAATGCGAACTCAGCTTTCCAGGCAGAGGTTATTGCAATCAGAAAAGCTGTTAAGTTCGAAAAAAGTAACAATTTCCTGTAACTATTTGGTCAGATAGCCAGGCAGCACTAAAATCTATCTGCAACCCAGCGTCAACAAACCCTATAGCTCGCTGTGTCCAAGCTGAATAAGTCAACTTCTTGTCCATCCAACTAAAATGGATTAAGGCCCATGCTGTAATAGAAGGCAATTAGGCAGCCAATAAGGAAGCGAAGAGTGCAGCCTCATCCTCACACCAGCCTCTCATTGTTCCACTACCGCGCTGCCATCTCAAACAAGAATGTCAGAAATGGATTATTGATAACTGATAACAAAGCTGGATGGATGTAAATACAGGGCACCGTATTCATGATAGGGAACCCTCAGCCCCATAAAGCCATTAAACTGGACAAGAAATGAAATTCGATTTATGTCCGTCCATTGGCCCCTTTCCTCAAACTTCCACCGAGTAAATCTGGCAGTCTCATCGAACTGAATTTGTGGAGATATTGGCCATCTTCTCCATTACATCATTTGTTTATTAAATTCTATTTTTCTATTAAATTTGTTTGTCTATTAAATTCTTCTTGGCACCTGTCATGCCCAGCCATAAGTTGGATAGTGATCTGGAAGAAAGCAATCTCCAACAACGAGGTTTCCAGAAGAAATCTGAACTAACTCGTGGATTTTTTAATTACTCAGGAAGGTCTTTTTACCTGGTTTCATGACGACACCTACTAGCAACTACTCCTCCAACCCTGTCAATTCTATTGCCTCACTCATTTAATTAAAACTCTGCCTTACTTTGTATAGCTCATCTACATATCTTGCACCAATTTTGTTATTCATCCCCTATTTCTCACCTAATTTGTAACGTAACACAAACACCATTTGTAAATTTTCACGTCATTCACCCACCAGTTTTTTCAGGTTTCTTTATTTTAACTTAGTATAATATTGTTTTATTATTCCAAAACTTTTTGTACATATTTGTTGATTTTTCCTAATTATTTATAATGTTTTGTTAATCTAAATTAAATTGTCCTTTTCAGTAGTAGTATTTGAGATCGCTAAGTCGCGAAATTGGGGTCCCCCTGTAGCGGCTTCATTTTTCTCTCCAGTGGCCTCCACCATTCTGGTCTAGCTCTTTCGAGCTACACTTTCGAGGTACAGGGTAGCTCACTAGCGTAAACGTAAACAGCCTAAGGTTACGGGGATGATGTGCTACTGTCGGTAGCACTCCAATATCTTCAGGTGGTGTCCAATGCCTTTTATCAGCAGGACAACACCCGACCGCACTTAGTTCGCATCAACCAGCAAGCCTTGCAAGGTGGACAGTTGCTTCCGTAGCCACTGTGCTTGTTAGATCTCTCAACAATAGAAGACGTTTAGGATATGACTGGACTCCAATTGCAGACACTGCCACCACCTTGTTCAAAAGACGCACTTTCGCAAATGGTTGACTCTGATGGAGAGCCATTCCTCGAAATGCCAAATAGAGGACGTTCTTTTATTGTTCGTTGCTGTCTTGCTTTGCCACTTTCCGGCAACTCTTTCTTGGTGTTGCATTTTCAGTGTCAGGAAATGTGTGTTTCTCGAATAATTAAAAAGTAAGGAAAAAAACTAGTTTGAAGATTTTCAATTAATAATGGGCGCAACTAATATTATATAATGTATTATAATTTATGAATTATAAATTAAAGTTATAAAATTATACTTTAATTTATGATACATAAATTATATTATTATTAAAGTATTATAAAATTTTAAAACATTACCTAATTTTTTTAGGATAACTTCATGTATAAAAAAGTTTTAAAACTCATCTTATATGTAATTAAAATCTTATGAATATGCTTTTATATTGTAATATTTAAAAATATAAAATAATAATGAACGAAAACGAAGTAGTACAATTTGATGGTGGCATGACTACGAATTATGAATTTTACATCGATCTCTGAAGTATCTCTACGATCACACATATCAAGTATAAAATATATCTAGATATAAAAGATTCACTTTCTACAATTATAACTTTAGCTTTTTTTATAGTCACTGTTTCCCTAAATTCATTTCCTTTAGATTTCTAAGCAAACTCATTATCTGTAAATGCAATATTACCTTGATTGATTTTCAAAGAAAGTTTTAATAATCGTAGATTTCACAGACACATAATGACTTGCTATTTGTTTAATTAGTTTTTCCAGATGGTACTAAGTATTAAAGGTAAAGGAACATTTTCTGTAATGAGGCATTGTTTTGAATATAATTTTGAATTACATACATTATAACTTTGCTTATGATAAATGAAGATTCATAATTTGCTATTCAAGAAAACCTGTTATTCAAGAAACTATTTGCACGCACGATATTTCCTTTTTTTTTTTTATCAGAAATGAAGCTTATTTCATGAAGTTAATGACTTAAATGAATATTTAATTTTCTGCTAAAAATATTTTCAGGTGTTTCTTTTAAAATTAACAAAAAATGTAAGCATTATACATTTTCTAATATGATCTATTCATATTCAACAATATTAAGAATTTAAATACGAATTTAAGTAAACAGCATACAAATATATCAAACAACATATAAAAAAGTATTTCGTTTCTTTATTGCTTGAACAAAAAGAATTGTGAAAGCAATTCGCATTTTTAAGTGAAAGTCTTACATTTATATCACAGCAAATTTGTTATCAATAGTTTTATCTTTTCTAGTACTAAGTATATGGTTTCATAAATTTTTATATGTTTGTATTGCTTCAAACAAGCTTTGTTAATATTAAAAATCTATGTTCAATTCGATAAAAATTGTTAGTTTCTGCTTATTTTGATTATTCTTTGTTATTAATATTTTTAAGCTCTCATGACTTGAAGTAGTTGCTTAAATCGGATGAGATAATGACTTTCAACTAACTCAATCTAAAGACATAATGCTTTTTAATTTCATTAAGTTTTTTTTTACAAATTTAAGACAGCTAAGATCATTTACTGTATTTTTTATAATCTTTTAGTTTCAATTATAGATTCGCTTTTGATGCATTTAAAAGGCTTAAGTCTTTCATTTTTATTACTTTATATTTAAAATTTGTATACTTAAGCGAATTTTTTGTAAACTTTAAATATTATGAAATAGTTTTCCTAAAAATTGGAAATAAACAAATATACTTGAATACATTTTTCCAAATTTTTCAACAGATAAACAGGAATACATTCTACAAATCAATTTGTATCATGCCGAATCATAAATGAGTAATTTTTTTCTTTCTTCGATAAGAAGCTTTTGGAAGTTTAAGGGCTGTTTTCTTTACAATTTATGGATTAAGTAAGATATTCATTAATCGAACATAACTTCACAAATAAACTACAAGTTTTATACATTTATCTATTTGATGAATTTATTTAAACTATCGTAAGAACGGAAATAATTCGTTACATTTATTTATATAGAATGTTGCATTTCTAAAAACAAAAAAATTGTGCATGTTCATGAAATCAATTTAAATTCAATCAAATTAAACGACTTAAAATTAGATATTACAGGGTCATATATGAACATTCATTTGAACAGTTTTTTTGATCTGGTGTAACTATATTAAATATACAGAAATAATCACGAATGGATACGCAAGAATAATTCTATATTGCTTAAAATGTGATTATTAATATTTCACTACTTCTGTACTAGGCGAATGGACTGAATTTGCCAGACAACTTACTTTGGTTATCCTAATTTATTATGTGACTAAATCTTATGTAGTTCAATGCTTTTCTTTTGGGAACAACATAAAGCCATTAACTTATTGGGAAACAATATGTTAACTGTTGTACCGTATAAAACAAATGTTTATAATTAATTTTAATAATTATAAAATACAATAAAAATTATTCTGATTGCATTTTTAATAATTACTTACATCAATTTTACGTTAGGCTACAAAACAAAAAGATTTATGGCAAAATATTTTACTATCTAAATGGTTCTTAATGTTAAGAGTGCACATGAATTTAAGCTCAAGAACAAAAATATGAACATAGTAACTATATGAAAGGATGTTGTTATAAACAAAGATATTTTTTTATTATGTAAACTAATCCTTTAACTTCTGTAATCATCATTTGATACTGTGCCTTTTTTCTTGATTTTACCAGTTTTGTTTTGTAAAATTTAGTAGTGTTAATTTGGTTTAAATCTCGCCCCATTTCACTTCTAATTTTTCGTTATTATCAATTTTATCACAAAATGACTTTTTCTAACTATTCTGTGGGGTTAGTCATCGCTATAATTTTATCACATTTTATATTTTTACTCAATTAAATAAAAAATTATGAATATAACAGCAGTCCTTTAACCTACATGCGAATGTTAATTTTTTAATACCAATAAATGATATCAAGGCTTAAATCCCAATGAAGCGTAACTGAAGCATTATCAAAATACGATAATGCCTGATTGGCTCTTTAAGCAATCAAGCTCATCAACATTCAAATGAAAGAAAGATATTTCATATTAAATTAAGCAAGTTGTACTTTTTCTTCTTTTTACAAAAAAATTCCTAAAATACTTACATCAATTAAGACAAATGTATAAATTGATAGAAAATGTATTCTTATGTGCCCATTAACTTTCTTCAGCTCAACCAGTAAATCTGAAAACTTACTATATTCTGCAGCTTCGTCAATAAAACTGCAAAAGATTTGTCACGTAGAAACTATTTTTCTTATGCTAGTAAAAAAAATAATGACATTTAGAAATTTTTGTTTAACAGATTTATATATTTAGTGAAGACAGCGCAATGTGATAAATAGTAGTTAGATGTTAATGTGCATACATATTTTTTTCAATTCTTAGTCCGTTGGTACAAGAATTAGAAAAAATATAGAACTGAAAATTTCAGCAACTTTTTGTTTAACGTTTTCTTTTTATACTTTGTTGTTTCATAGAAAATTGATACTGGCGATCTATATAGCATATGACTTGTAAAATATTTCTCACTTTCAATACATTTACTTTACCTGTTCAAAAGTATATTTGTAATGTTCATTTGCAACACACACACACAATAAAAAGGAAACGAAAGTCTAAATTTATAAATCCTAAACTGTGCTAAGTTCAATCATTATTCAGACTGTTTCACGTATATTTAGGTAAATCTGAATTTAAATGTGTGTGTGTGGAAAATAACATGGTAAGGTGTGGTGTTTGTTTGATTGGGTGGTACTTTATCACGAATCATTAATAAAATTGATTGCGGACGAGAACACACATGCAAAAAATCTCCTCTCAAAATACAAACTTTTGGCGTGAAAGTATTGAATTGTTGCTCTCATACAGTAAAATATTAAAACCATGGTTGAAGTTAAATAAAAAATACAAAATCCATTTGATTAATGATATGTAGAAAATAATAATACTTCTTAAAACAAAATTTAAATTTACAAATTAATACGCATGACCACTTTATAATTATCTTTATATTTTTAGAAAATTATTTCATTTCTTTTAATTAATCAGATATCAATTATGATTCACTATATGTATAATATTTCATAAGTAATTACTAAGCAATTTATTTAAAACACAAAATAAATATTTTAGTCGTGAAGACTTTTTGTAAAATTTATTGTTGTTGTCGTGTGCCAGCTAGGCTGGCAACATGGGGTGCGCTGCTCCACTTTTCCAACTGAACCATATTTTTGGTGTGGAGTCCGACTTCCTCAATACACACATGCCATAAAGACCCATTTATAGGATAAGCAACCATTCACACTTCATTCATACAAGGAAAGGACAAAGACAGGATAGCGAGAGCGAGAGTACATCCATGCCTGAACCAGAATTCGAACCCAGGACCTCCTTACAGGCAGTCAGGCACGCTGACCACTAGTCAAGTTCGTCGGTGAAAATTTATTGTAAAAGGCTGAAATTTATAATCTACTTGTAAAGAGAATAAAATTAATTTAATTTAAAGTAAATAAGACTGTAGTGCAAATAAATAGGATAGTAGTACAAATAAATAGGATAAACTTAGTTTAAATCAATTTATTAATATTTTATTGTCCTTTCACGTCTTAATAAAATGTTCGAATATATTAATTGATGCTAATGTATATAGTTTAACAGAAACATAAGTACTTAAAGCTTCTAAGGGAATTTAAAATCAGTATTCAACAACCAAATATCTTCTACATCTTACTTAATTCTAGACAAAAGCTACTTATAAACGTACGTATAACAACTATTCATTTCAATAAAATAACAAGCACGCAATTTTCTTCCAAAACTTCTATTTCAACAGATGAAGGAAGAAAATATACCTGTTATTATGTTTTTTCTTATACGTATCCTGATATACAGTTTTTAAGAGTGGAAAAATGTGATGAAATCACGCCATACTTGTACAAGACTTTCGTTCAGTGTTTAAAATGAATATTTCAATCCTAGGTAAAGCACAGAATATCATATTAGGCCAGGGCTCATTTCTCTTAAACACTACTTGTTTTATTTACATATAAAAATGCATTACAATTCTACATAAAATATTATAACATCCTAAAATCATTAAAACCTATGTTTTAAACTCTAGTTCTATCTTCAAATATTTTACACACGAAATGTAATTCTATTCAATAACGTATTTTATTTGAGTAAAGAGTATATTACCTAAATGGAATAAATATTCACAAATTTATGAAATATAGTTAGTACCACAGTATTAAATGTATTTAATTATTAGCTCTAGGTTTTTTTACTCTGTTTACAATTGACAATTAATTTTAGTGAATGAATAAAAACTATTCTCACTCTGTTAATTTTCGAGGAAGTGGTGGAAGTATTTTTGTACATTTTTCGAACGATAATTCCTTTCCAAAATAGTTGCGGAAGCTAAAAATTGCAAAACTACTAATTGAACTCTAATTAGTAACTTTTTTATTAATTTAGTTCATAAAAATAAGGAAATAAAAAATAAATAAATTTAATTTATGGTTTCACAAAAACACGTGTACGTTCAATATTCTATAAATTTCTCCTTTCCCTTAAGCACTAAATTATGCATTAAATATATATTTATTAAAAACATCAACTGATACCTAACTCCAACCATCTGCAAAAAGTATTCTGTGCAAATGGTAACATCTATTGGATAAGTGTTAGAGCAGAGACGTATTTTCACCTTTGTGGTGCTCTGGTTAAATAAAGATGCACACTTATGACTTAATTTCGAATAGTCGTTTACTAGCGAGCTTGACCTGTCCAAATGTAAATGATAAATATATTTTCTGTTATAAAACAAAATATAGTGCATTGTTGATAACATAAAATATTAGTAAATACTAGTAAATACATATTTAATAAATAATAAATAAGTACAAACATTAGTCAAAAACATTTATTGCTGTATGGCACTGAACATTCAACACATTTTGTTTTCAAGCGCATTTTTTCATGGATAGTAGGCAATAGAAATCCCTTAAATACCCAAAAGATTATCCAACAGATTTGAATGCAAAACGTAAAAAACAATATCTTATTATTTGAGTCATGATAGTTTCTGGAATCAAACTTGCGATTTCCCACTCTAAAAAGCATGACTCTATCACCAGGCTACATTTATTTCTTATCAATAAATTTGAATAATTTGAATCGAAATCTAAATAACAAACTAGTATAAGAAAAGAAAGACTGAAAATTTACAATCGAAAAATCATCAATAGTCTATTTCCAGAAAATTTACACTTTATTATATTTCCGTGTTAGTCTTAAATGATAAGATTACATATTTATCATAAATAAAAAATTGTATCATTACAGTTTTTCTAAAAAAATTCAAATTTTTTTTAATAAATCATATTTTTGAACTGCTGTTGAATAAAATCAGCTTCAAAATTATGTATTGTTGAACACTTGCTTAAAATAATTTAACTTCTTTAGCAATAAAGAAATCTATTTGCTTCGAAAAATTTGTTTTATTACGAATTTTTATGTAAATAATTTTATTTCAAATGTTAAGTAAAAAAATTATCATTTGTTTCGAATGGTAATTTTTATAATTTGCATTTTTAATCATCCAATAAAACTTTGCTTAATAAATTGTTTAATTTAAATTTATAAGACCTGTTTTCTAATTTATTTTTTATTTTTAATGGATGCATGACTAGAAACCTTGTGACAAAAATGTGTGATATATAAAGTTCAAAAAATATTATTCCTTATTAATATAATGAAAAAATATTTGTTTTTTTAAATATATTGTTTTATATGGAAAGAGATGTTATCATAAAATTTAAATCCATTATAATATAAAATTTTCACAGATTTTTATGATTAATGAGTTATTTAATTTCAACTAAATTATTCATGTAAAATTTAAAGAAGGTAGTAACATCATCTGCTGATTTAGATGATAGTATTTTCAGAAATTTCTATCATCTGTTATGATAATAATTTACTGAGGAAACGATTGTCGCTCTTTATTACTGAAATAACTGTTACTATATGTGATATTTCCTTATTTATGTATAGAAATATTTATATTTGTTAATTATAAATACTTAATTTTACTAGTCATAAATGTAGTCAATATTTATATAAAGAATAATACTTAAAATCACTCAAACCCTTGACACTTATCTGCAGTGTGTGTGTATCTTTTTGTAAATCTATATTTGTCGATAACTACGTCGAAGTTTTTATTAATAGAAATTATTTAAATGTTCTGTGTTTTACTCAGAATATTTTCACCCATGTGATTGTAAATGCAATAGAGATTGAGGTGAAAATGCTGCTCTATACATCTCATTTCATTTTATATGAATTATTATTTATATATATGAATATTATCTCAACCCTTGATAGATAACTACTAAAGAAATAAGTATTTCGCAAGTAGCCAATTTTTTCTTGGTTTCGCATTATTCTACATTAGATGATTTTGATTGTAAAGATATCAGTCGTTTTGAATTAGTCACTTAGTTCAAATTAGAAATAAATTATGAAGCTACTATTGATTCTTACAACATTACAAAACAATTTTTACAACATAGAATGTTTACTTCCTACTGATTCCTAAATAGATTTTGTGCCTATTTTGCCACAATCATGATTTCATTCCATTATACATCCAAAGTGTACTTCACTCCCTAAATGGATTTCATCGCAGTTCAGGTTTTTTATTCGTAACCGCGAAGAGTTTGATCTGATTTAGTAATAAGACGTGTTTTGATAAAGCAAAATATCTATAAGTTTAAAGGTTTCAATTTCGTTTTCTAGAATATCATCTACGATATTGACACATAGAACATAAACCGTGTCCTTCGTTCAGTTTAAATCACTATATGGTTCACCTTGTTTAAATCACCTTGTTACTATGGTCCTAAAAACAAGGTACTCTTTTATGACTAAGACCTCGGAATTGTCTAATGAATTATCTAATTTAGTCATATTTAATTTTTGAGTGAAAACTACTGCAGTAAACTGGGAAGAGTGTTGAGGGATATATCTAAAAAACTTTAAAAAATACATTATAATATATACCACTTTTTCAGTTTACTTCATAGAGCTGAATGTTCCTGCTTCATTGCCTCCCATTTAAGTAATTTTACATTTGATTCAATAAATTTATAGTTTACACCTGTCTTACGGCATCTTTTCTTCCCTTAAATCTCACAAGGAAAAAAATTGGGGAATCATGTATAATTTAATCAGATTATGAAGTAAAAACAAATAAGGCTTATATGCTGGAAAAAATTCGTTATATAAGATATTAAAAATTGTAGCTGAGATTACCTTATAGTGAATGCTCCAAAAATGTTTTCCAGCTGACGTAATGAGAAAGAAAAAAACGCGTTGACTGAAGAAGTTCAAGAACAACACTTTAAAAATAAGAGAAAAGTAGTAAATATAGTTATTTTTTTAAAAAAAGTTGTAATAAGAGAATGTAGAAATCAATATCCGAAGCATATGTTTTTCTTTTCTCCAAGGAGTAAGGCATGATGACAATTTTAAAAAGGAGAGAAGTACCACAGGTTTTTTTTTCTTCAAACAAGAAGAATTCTTAAGTTCAATGTTACATAACTTAACTTAATTACATCGCAATAAAAGTACTTTTGTAGTATTTCAATTAGCGTTGATTAAATTTCAACTTATTAATAAATGTTGTAATCAAATTTTTGACATCCTGGTTTGTACTGCTTCACTGCAACCTTTATCAATTCCATATTGTGGGTAAAAATTAGGTGAAAAAACAGAAAAAATATCTTATTTACAGGAACTAAATGCTTCAAAAAAAAGTTTTTGGGTCATGATATTTTCTTCACATAGAATGTCACATTTATATTTTGTAACTAATTAGTGCATTTGTTTTGTTTAAAAGAGAAAATGTTTTATAGAAAACATTAAAATTTTTTTGTTACAATTTTCTTATATAATGGTAAAATTGGTTTATCACGATGTGAGTTGTTAAGCAAACAACATATAAATCTTAATCAAGATTTAATTTCTTGTTGATAGATTCATAATAGAAAATGTGAATGGATTTTTATTTTTGGTTTCAGCTTTTAAAATTCAAGTTTTATAAAGTTTGATTCATACTATATTCTCATTCTATTAAATGGCATTTTCATGCTAAAAGTAACTGGAAGAAATAATATTTTAATTTTGTTCAGTAAATAAATATTTTATATCAATTTACATATTTTGTATAATTTTTATCTTTTTTAAAAAATAAATAATAATCTAGAAGTCACAAGAAAAAATACACAAAAGTAACTTTCATTTCAGTATTGCAAGTGAAAATGTAAACTTACATTTCATTTTACCAAATAATTGTATGGCACAGATATAAATTTGAGATTTGTTCATATTAAAGGATTTTTCACAATTATTTAATGATGTGATGAAATTGAATGAAAAAATTACTTTGAATATAAATGTATTTATACATTAAAAAAATAATCTAAATTTTCATTTTCAAATTTTAATATAATAAGAGGAAATATAGATGAATTTTTTAATCCAACATTCTAGCGTTGTATTGATGAATTAAGAAAAGTCTGAAATATTTTAGTTATGGGAAATGGAAGGAATTCAATAAACGAACTCATCGATTTATTGCTTATTTCTTTCAAAGAAAAGTAGAATAATGGATTTTCTTCCTACAGGTTTTAGTTTTATAATCATCACCTTGGATTTTTAGAAGATAAAGGAAAAGAAAGAAGTGTGCCATTTATCTTACTTATTGAGAAAAAGAAAAATCTTCGACTAGACTTGAATGGACTGGACAGTTTTATGTGTTAGAAAGCTCTTAAGAGTGTAGTGCTCTTCTCAAAAAATAATTAATTGGTCTTCATTGATCACCCATGTGATGAATGTTATTTTCTTGGAAAATTTGGCCGGAAACTATTTGTAAGCCTTATACCTCCTCAATCTATAAACGCTTCTTGAATATTGTGAATTTTTAATGGTAACTACTTTTATAAAAATTGTTTTCTAATCGAAATTACGTTAAATGTTTGTAATATATAATTTATCGTTGAATAAAACCCTAAAGAATTGGGTAAAAAACAACGAAATATTTTGCAACATTTTATTTTTAAAAATTGTTTGTATTTTCAATTTTATATACATATATATATATATATATATATATATATATATATATATATATATATATATTAGATGAATTATAATTATAAAATATATATATTAGATAATTAGATGAAGAAGAAGAATATATTTATAAAATTAGTCAAAACCCAAATTGAGAATAATTGTCAAATACTAGATGTGGAAAATAATACATTAAAAATACGAAATATAGTAAACAGATAGAAAATTTTTTAAAATTCCAAAGAAAATAGAATAAAGGAAAATTCAAGGTTAATAAAGGAAATTTCAAGGATAATAGCTAATGTCAAGGATCTATAATATATGTAATAATTTAAACAATATCAATAAACAAATAAATAGACTGGAAAATATATATTCTAACTTATAATAACATTCCAATCAATTTTATTAAACACTATTTGGCTAGTACAGCATTGCTTATAAGAGTGAAGTAAGGCGTAGTTATATACTACAGAAGGGTCATCCAAGCCCTGAAGGTCTTATAAGAATCTTACTATGCCAATAGTGTTTACACTTAGTCGTTAAATTTATGTATTTATTTGGTTTACATGTAGTATTCGGTGTGGTTCTTGCAGGTTTGGATTTGTATTTGGATTTGGATCTGGATTTAATTTTAATTTTGATTACAATAAATTAAATGTATTTTAACAACTCTGGATTTTGGCTTATATATTTTAGCTTGACTTTTACTTTTATACTGGTTTGAACTTTTTGGTGTGGTTTAGGGGTGTACTGGCTTCTTTTTTAAGAATATGTCTTGGGCCAGTGCAGAAAAGCCATATTTTGTACCAATGGGGCCAACAACAACAATGAAGCTGGCCATGCTGGTACTTCGCTCCATTTTCACATTCCATTTTCTTTATTCTATTTTCTTTGAAATTTTAAAATATATATTGCACATTTTTCCATTTTTTTACTGTATTTTGTATTTTCAATGTATTATTCTCCATCTAGTATTTGATTATTATTCTCAAATTGGTTTTTGACTAATTTTATAAATATATTATTATTCTCCATCTAGTATTTTATTATTATTCTCCATCTAATATTTGATTATTAATTTTATAAAAATAGCTGCAGAATATATCAATTTTAGTAATTCCATTTTAGCTGTTTTTGCACTGAATGTATTGCTAAACATAAGTGTTATATCTATTCTTGTATCTTTCAAATATATATATATATATATATATATATATATATTTATATATATATATATATATATATATATATATATATATATATATATATATATATATATATATATATATATATATATATATATATATATATATATTATCTGTTTGTTCTAAGCCTATTCACTTTTGTGAAAGCTTCTTTTACAATCAGCAATATATTTTTATTATGTTCCTTTATTTTGAAAAAAACATATTTTGTTCTCCATTTATTCAAAGAATGTACTTTTCTTTGAAATTTGAATTTCTTTTTAGTTCCTGATGTTTTCTCTACTTCTGTCAAGTTTTGTTTAATTCGAATACTCCTTCTGAACATTCTATTTATATTCTTTATTTGAAATATGATTTTTGAAAGACATTCTGCTCTGTTATTTAAGATCTTATGACAGAGTGTCATTTTTCTTGAATATTTCTACGAGTAGTTTCTGCATTCAGTAAAAAATAAGACACTTTTCTTTCTCCTTCACAATTTTAAATTTTAATATTAACAATTTTTGTCATTTTCTTATTTCATTTTTTATCAATTCAGCTTATACGTACATTTGACATATCCTGAAAAAATAATTATTTTTAGGTCTTTTGTGAAGTCACTCGCAACTTCTTTAATTTCGACTAATGCTTGTTTTGCCCACTTGTTGCTTATATTATATCTTATCATTTGACCTTGCTACCTAGTAATCTATATATTACATATTTATTACACAGAATTACATTTTCTATTTGAAAATCAATTTAAAGTATCCCTTAAGAAATGTATTCATATTTGAGCCAATATAACTGCTTATAAACATCAATCAAAAGAGATAGTGTATCTTTTTCTCGAAATACAGCTCTATTTTATTCTGAAATGAAATATTTTTAGTTTTTATTTCTCATTATATTATTGTTTATTTTAAATTAGATTTATAGAATCTTTCCAACCATTTGGTTTTCATTTTCTAAAGAATCTTGTTATAGACTCCCTTTACTGTGCATGAACATTTTTGCATTCGATTTATAAATATCCTCAACATTTTGAAAAAGCACGTTTATTGTTGCTAGGCATCATCCAAAGCACTTCAAGTGCAAAGAACTCATACAAATGTAATTAATAAATTCTTTTTGATGTAATATTTGAATATTTTTAACTCTGCAATTTTATCTAAATGTTCTTTTCATTGAACTTAATTTCTTTTATTTTTCCTGCGTTTATGTCAAAGAGATCACTTAGATCAAGTGATTTTAAATCTCAGAATTAAGTAAAATTAATGAATTTTATAATTTTCCCAGAGTAAGATAAAATGATATGTAATTTTAATAAAATCAATATAAAATTATTCGAAACTTAATACGTAAGAGTTTTAAAAAATTATTTTAAAAAGAAACCATTACATATTTTTGTAAACATTTGAAGATAAGGAAGTTGAGAATGAATAAAGAAGTCATATTTCCTTATTTTATTTTCTGTTTTTTATTTTATGTCAGGAAGTAACATGAAACAATATAACATGAAACGTAACAAGTATAACATAAAAATCATGATTTTCGGTGAAACATTGCCCTCTGGGTTTTAAACTGCCATTTCTTTGCTCACAACAAATAATCCTTTAAAATATTTTCAAAAGTAATTTGAAACACAATGTGATTCAAACGTCTGTGAAATTCTTCTAGAATATATTCTTTCTTTTCCAAAACTTCCTTAACATTATGATCAGATTCACTTTATCGTTTCAAGAAAAACAAGACTTGAATACATTGTGAATGTACATTTTATTCATTACATTATAAAAGTTTAAATTTAAACACAAAATATATCTTAAAGTAAGCTTCAACACTGTTAAAAAGCTGTCAGTATAGTTTAGTAAGAATGAAATACTTTTTTTCCAACATGATTTTGTTATAGTTAAGAAGCACAAAATATTGAATTACATTGACGGTTTTAGGCTCTCACATCCTCTTTTATAATCTTATTTAAATAACTTATTTTATTGCAAAGTATGTTGGCTTTAAAAATTTCGCTTCGACACCTGAACCATTTCACGACTTTTATTGGATAATTTACTTTCGATTGAAATTTAAAAGTATAATTTTTCAGTTTCATTAAAAGTTTAATTAATTTTTAAGATATATATTAAATATTTTACACTTAGAAAATTAATTATAATGAATGCTAATATTCTGAATTTTTAATGATGTTTAATCTATAAATTATAAATTTCATGAGAGATATTAGCAAATATTATTTTTATATAATTAGTAAATACATTTTATATTTGTTAAAAGTTAACTTTATATTTTTAAAAAGAATTAAATATCATGCAGAAATAAATATGAAAAATATAATCATATCCAACCTAAATAATGTATTTTTAATTTTAATTTAAGAGCCAAAATTAAGAATTTATTTAATAGAATTTATATTTTTATAAGTTACTTATTTATATACGTTAAAACTGATATCTTCAAGAAGTGAACAAGACGCATATTAATATAGAAACAAAAATGTTTAGAAATGTAAATGAAATATTTACTATATGATTTTATTGAAGATTTTTATTTGAAATTTACATTTTCAACAAAATAAATAAATGAACATCAACAAATTGTAATAAATAGTTACACTTTTTTTACAATGTAAATGGTAATAGAAAAAATATCTATTATGTAAAACAATATTTAAAAAGATTTATACATTTTATATAGATTAATACTCAAGAGTATTTATCAAATTCAATTGCTTAACGAATGATTCATTTTGTGATTAATCATCAAAAAATTACTCTTAAGATAATTTATAACATATTTGATAAATAATAACTGAAAGATAAATTTAAATAATATATTTGATGTAACATAGAAACTATTAGTAACTTGATGTAACATAGAAACTATTAGTTTTACGACATTTCATGCAATGGTTAACTAAAGAAAAATCAAAAACACAATTCAAATTTCTTTTAAAATTTTCCAAAACATAATGTGTTTATAATAAAATAATGTAAATAAATTATTATAAAAACAAAATTGCTTAAGATAACCTGAGTATGTTTTAAAATGAATGGCATCATTATGATTTGAAACGAATTTAACAATTTTTATGATACTAATTCTCATAAAAGCATTTCTTGTTAATCCTAAAAAAGTACACACACACACATATATATACATACATACATATATATATATATATATATATATATATATATATATATATATATATATATATATATATATATATATATATATATATATATATATATATATATATATATATAGGAACAATTCTTACCAATTTTTTCATTATGTTTGATAACTGTGAATTAAAAAACATTTATTTCAAAAAATAAAAAAGTGAAATCATTTAAATAAAAAAGCTTTTGGCTTACACATGGCAAAAAATAATATTTAGAAGGAAAGATAAATTCTGTAACATTCCACAAATGTTAAATTATTGTTTGATAACGTTTATATAACACAAGTTACCTCACAGGAATCTGCAAAATGAATATATTTTATTGAAAAATAATTAGTCTTTTTTTCCCGTCTTTGTAAAAAAAAATTTTGCAGAAATAATGCTAGAAAAGTATTTAACAAATAATTTGCGAATATTTTAATTTTAGCGATATGCTTAAAATCATATAGAAATATCTATATATAAATTAATTGTATGAATAAATATTGAATTTTTTATGTAAATACATTATTCATCCCTTTTAGATGCTATTAGTAAACGATTATTTATACCAAATAAAATTTTGATGAAAGTAAACGATTATTTATACCAAGTAAAATTTTGATAAATAAATTTTTCATATATTAATGTATTATTTTAATTGTAAAATAAAAAAACTACTGAAAATTTTTAAATTTTGTAGAATTCTAAGTATAAAAAAATTTATAGAATACTATATACTATAATGGAATACGTAACACTTTAATGCATATTATCTTTTGCAATTAAAATATAATCATTTATTATTATATTAAAGCCGACCGATTGGCTGCGTGGTTAGTGTTCCTGACTCCTGAGCTGTTGGTCCCGGGTTCGAATCCCGGTTCGGGCATGGATGTTTCTTTCCTTCTCTGTTTTCTCTGTCCTCTCTTCTGTGATGTGTGTATGTTGTGGTATGAATGTGACCCACCCTATAAACGGGTTTGTGGTGGTATGGCGCGGGTAACGCTACTCGCCTCCGTGACTTGGTTCACAGGTGCCCGCTGGGTAATGATAAATGAGTAGCAGTTTCTGGCCTTGTTGTGGCATAGGGTTCAGTCACCCTTGTGTGCCCGCCATTAGAAAAAAATATTATATTAAAACATATGTGGAAAAATTATTTATTTTTTCTAAGTTATTTATTATAATTTATTTCTAATATTTTTTTCTAAATGAGATATTTGATTAAGCCCCACAAACTATTTAAATTTCTTCATTAGGATGAAATTAGTTAAACTATCTCTTTAATACACTAGCTATTATTGATTTTCATAGAACAGTTATGATATTAATATCAAATACATCGTTTTTAAAGTTAATAAATCGTTGTTTCTTTCAGGGGTAGTAGATGATAGAGCATCATTTTTTAAGTAATAATCCTTGTCAAAAAATATTTTATTCTTAATCATTATTATATATCATTAAAGCCAGATGAGTCAAGAAATATTTTACTTTTAAGCATAATATATTTACAAATCTTATGGTTAAGAATACTTAAAAATATATTCAAGCTATTTGAAACTAATTAGTTGAATTTTAGGACAGAAATGTATATAAAATTAGCAGCTAAATAATTATAGAAAAAAGTTTTTAACAAAATGCATAGTTTTTTCAAAGATTAGCATTCTGAAAAGTGGTGATGTTTTGAACGCAAAATGAATTCGAAAGATTTCAATTTGCTGAAAAAAATCTTTGTTTGTATACAAATATGTTACATAACAGCATTCACAATTTTGAACCCAGAAATATGCAAAAAAAGTAAACTCATAAGTTTCCAGAATTGTACAGGGTTACAGAAGTTGCGTGTAAGTGTAGATGAAAGATGCTTAAAATTTTGCAACCATGCAAAATTTTATGCAATGCACCAAAACCATGCAGTTTTCAAGATTAATGTATTTCTTTAGTCTTCAGACTAGGAATGGAAGATTCTAAACACAGACATGTTATCAATAATCTATATAAAAGCATTAGCAGAATAACTACTTAAGGTAATATATGTACCTCATAATTTTACATAAAACGAAATATTATAATATTTTAATGATATTTCATAATGGGCAGATAATATTTCTATGACACTTTCTTAGGAAAACAACTCATAAAACTTATTTGTACTTTAAACAATTTAATTTTATAACTACTTTCAAATAAATATTTATAAAGCTCTTGTAATTGAACAAATTCTTGTTGATGTTACTAATGTAAATTTAGATACATACAGATAAATTAACATTTTTAGATGTAGTATAAAAACCAATTACAAGTGCTTCTTGATTTTTCAGTATTTAAAAAATTCTTATAGAATATTCTAGCTCTAAAGTAACTGCACTAAATGAGATGTGTTTTATCTAACAAGTAAAACTAAACAATGGAAATGTATACTTTTACTAAACACATTGGTGAAATTTAAGTTTATTTTCTTAGATATAAGTTTATAACCATCATTCCTTCACTTTATGATTAATTAAATAATTTCAAAACAACCAACAGTTTCTGGTTTACAAATAATTTTGCGTCTTCAAGAAAATAGATATAATGCTCTTGTAGACAAGCATTATTGAAGGAAACTTCCTCGAATCTTACAGTTATAGATACAGTGGGCATTAAATATGAATATATGTGCTTTTATTGTGCACAAGATTTTGTAAATTAATGGACTATTCTCCCTTATATTATGTTTATATAATGGTCAAATTAATAGAGTACAACTAAAATATTAAATTTACAATTCTTGAATAACAGATGCGTCGATATTTTCCCTACAATGAGTTATAAAAATCCAAATTTCAGAAGAGCATACTGTATAGATTCTATGCCAGAACACTACCGAATATTGTGCAATCCAATACGGAAATTTTGTTCTAGTCAGAGATTCCATTGGACAATATCAATCTGTGCATCTTCGGATGAGCTCTGGAATAGACGTATGTTATAGAGAAGAAACACTATAATTCAGTATGAATGTATACATGTTAAAACTTTTGGTGTTTTCAATTTAGTGCAAAATAATTTGCATCTCTATAGACTTGTCGCTTACAACGAATAATGGGAAAATAAATGAGTTTATGGAATAACCAACCGTTTTAGAATGATCTCTACCGAAACTTTGGTATTCAGAATTGTATAACAAAAAACTGTGCTATTCTTTCGGAATGTGCTTGATTAAGTAACATTTTTAAACGAATAAAAATATAAACAAATAATGGGATTTAGTTCTTTTGTATTAAAAATACTTCATTGGATCACAATTGTAAGCTGAGCAATTAAGGAATTGCTTTTATAAGGAATTTTAAGTCTATCTGAATTTTAATAATCAATTTATGATAAAATTTCTAACAAAAAACAAAATATTTATGAGTATAAGATGAAAATGTGCGTAAAATAGAATTGCTTCTTTCTTATCTTCTATTATAACTTTTCAAAAAAAGATATGTGTAGCATATTTCACGTTCATTGAGACTATTCAAACATAATTTGTTAAAAGAAATCAAAATATTCAAGATTTTTTAAATAATATGTAACAATCTTAAAAAATAAAATTAGTACCACAGAGTTTTGAGTATTTCTTTGTTTTTAAGGTCATATATTTCATTTTTTTTTCAATTCGTTTCAGAAGATTTTATGAAGCACTTTCACTGAAATGAGTATGTCACAAGGGCTTGGAACTTTAAATGTAATAAAATTTGTATATGAAATTAAAATGAAAAGTGCTTCAAAGGATGAGTTTCTGCATATTTTATAAATTCTGTGGCATAATAAATACAAAATTACTGATGATAAAATTTAACAAAATTTCTTAATACATTCTAATTTTATTTATTAGGATTAATCTGTTTACAGGATAAAAACTATTGACATGAAAAATTAAAATAGAAAGCGTTCATCATTTTTTTCCTCAAAAATAAAACTTGCCATTAAATACCAATTCATTTTAATTTATAAACATTTTTCTTCTTAAGAATAAATAATATTTTCTTTCAATTTTATTATGTTGTGGTTCAAAAAAGGTAACAAATTGTGTGCATCAATTTTATGAGGTAATTTATTCTACGGTACAATATTAAATAATGCTTAATTTATAACTTTGTTTAAATAATTAATAACTATATCATACATTCTAGAAAAACTTCTATTCTAGAAGTTATGATATAGTTATTTTGTAGTGAATAGGAGCAATAGAAAGCAGATTACCAAGTTACATATTTGGTTGACATTAAAGAGAAGGAATTTTATAAGAAATAGATTGTAAAAACATTAGTGACTGGAAAATTTAGTTTATGTTAAATGTGTATTTGTAAATTTATAGATCATTCAGTACTTGATTTTTAATAATATTTAAATTTTCATTTGCTAATCTATGATTTAAATATTAATATTCTGTAATTAACAATGATGGGACAAATATTTAATAAAAATTTTGCTAAGAGTAAATTTAATTATGATGAATAGTGTGCTCTTTGATATATTTGAATAAATGTTCTTTCTATTCAACAGTAATTCGAACCATGCTCTCAGATCTTCCCAAACTCAAAGATTATGGAAGTGCTGAATCTATATCTACAAATCAATTCTAATTTGAAATAAATATATAGTATACAAGGCAGTTAAGAAATTTAAAATCTATAGCAAAAATATAAGTATTTGAGCTTATTCCAAATTTAAATACTTTCATACCATATACATATGGTCCTTGCTTGCAAATTGCTTAAATAACAAATATTTTCATTATTAGATGATAATGTTTTCTGGTTATAGACGGATCATTAACGTGAACATTTTTGAGAAGCATCCTTAAACACAGAATTAAATGAACCTGAAATTAACGAAGATAGTGACATTAGAGAACCAATATTTTAAAAGAAGATACTTTTAATTTGAAGCGATAAAAATGTCTTTCAATACTACTAGAGGAGTTCTTTTAAATATTTTAAAGTGATACTTTTTGAAATTATTCAAAAAATGTCACTAGAAATCTGTATCTTGTGAGTAAGCGATATGTCTTTGTCGGCAGCTTAAAATTAGATGTCAACAGCAAAAGATTAATGAAACTTTTAAGCTTGTTTATTCAAGTAAAGCACTGTAAAATGTTTTAATTGTGGTACTATCAGGAATTCTTTAAATTGCAGAAAAAACATGCTTTGGTTTTCCAAAAATATAAAACATTTGTTCTTTTATAAAAATATTATTATAAAAACTTCAAAACATTGTAATCATATTTGGAAACGAACTGTATTCTAGGTAAAGCAAATGGTAGTCATTACTAAAAATGCTGAACAAATGTGTCGCAAACATTCAAGAAAGCTTAAAAACAATTGATAGTTATATGAGGGTGCGAAGTTTATTTGCTGATCAAGAAACTATATATATATATATATATATATATATATATGTGTGTGTGTGTGTGTGTGTGTATACATGTTAATGAATGAAATAATTGAAATTATGATTGCTTATTATGATTGAAAATCAATTTAGCTGATACTAAAAGATTTCAAACATTGTTAGATATATTATTTAATAACTTACTGATTTGAATGAAAAAAATATTGTATGAGTGAAAACTGAATAATACTGCTTTTTAAAATATTTGCTCTCAGTTGTGGACGAAGCTCCATTTTATAATTTCGATGAATGTAGATTAATGCGTGCAGTCTTAATGGAAGACAGCAAAATTATTATTTTAAAAAAACTGAAAAATATCGATTTTAAAATTGTGAGCTACAACTGGCATTAATTCATATTCAACATACCGGAAAAGTTGTGAATTATTGCTATCATGATAGAAAAAAAAACAAAAATATTGTTTTAAAAACTGAATAATACCCATTTTATATCAATTATTTTCTGCTGGCTGAAACGCCATTTCAGTATATATTGGTAAGACTAGATTGTTAAATAAATTCATAACAAAAGGCAAAAATATTATTTTAAAAAATTAAAACATTATAAAACATTGATTCGCAACTGACTTTAACTCAACTGGGTTTTTTTAATATATTGGAGAGTGTAGATTGTCAATTAAGGTTATCACAGTAGACAATAAATACGTTTCTAAAGACTAAAAATTTTAAAAATATTTCCAATTACATGGTTTTAATCTCGTTTTAACGCCTAACTGAATGTAAATTGATAAGTGTAATTATAATACAAAACAGCTTTAAAGTGATAAAATTCAAAAATAATGTTTAACTTCAACAGTTGGGGTTGAAATTATCATAGTTCATGTATTAAACAGAGAAAGAAAAAGGTTAATATTGATTTATATAAAAAGAAATTTAGTTTTGAAATTTAACTAATTGTCTCAGGATTTTGTACACGCCATTTTTATATTATTAAAATTTTTAAAAGTATCATTATTATTGTAGAAAAAATTGATTTCTATAAATTGGCAAGACTTTTTTTAACACTGTAATTAACACTTTTTTAAATATAATTATACGTTAAAAATAAAAACAGTATTTACTGTAAATATTGGTTTACAAATAGCATTAACATTTTATTTTTCATGAATAACTTCCTTAATATTAAATGCTTGAATATTATATAACATATTTTTAAGTGGATATTTTTAAAATTTTACTTTGATGTGTATTTTTAATGAATTTTTATTTATTATTTTCATAACTTTTAAAATTATAATTTAAAGTACATTTCTTAAATGTTTTTAATTTTAAAAATCTCAGCTGAAATTTTCTTAACATTCTTTTATTTTAAAGAATATTTTACCTCAATTTAATTTTAAAATACTGAAAAAAGTCTCATTTAAATATGTATTTACGAGTTATTTAAGAAATAGGTATATATATATATATATATATATATATATATATATATATATATATATATATATATATATATATATATATATATATATATATATATATATATATATATATATATGTGAAGCAGTTTTTTAAATTAAAATTTAATGGCAAAAATTCAGGTTTATTAAGAGCACACTTTATTAATCTAAAATATAAAGTTCCAAAATTTATAATGTATGCTATCTCATACATTTCTAATTTTTTGTTGATAATTGCACATATTCACCTATACAGTATATATATATATATATATATATATATATATATATATATATATATATATATATCAAAAAATCTGGATCAAACACATTTCTATCATTAAATTATTATTATCTGAAAATAGGATCAAAGATGCAAATATTCTACATATTCTATGAGTGTTATTGTATAATTTTAATGCCAATGAGATGCATAGCAAAATTTTTTATAACTTCTTGAGTTTAATTTAAATTTCAAATTTCAGTGTTAGTGATAAGAAAGTTGTAAAATAAAACGTTCAAGAGTTTTGATTGATAGTACTGAGTATTACTAAGAATTTATCTGATAATCTAAAAGATATTTATCCACCTGCTTAGTTGTAAAATTATCAATTCGAAGTTATTTATTTTGCATATGTTGATAATATACATAAATCAAACAACAAAAAGGAAATAAAATTTAACAAAGATGAAAACTAAAAATAGTTCTTTTATCGGCATCCAATTAAATCAATCTGCTCTTACTTTTAAAAAATATTACACTTTACAGGTCTACGCATTTTCTTGACTTTTTCTGAATGACGAACAAATAAACATTTGTAATCTTGTTTTGTTTGTTACTTTCACAAAAAATCATAAAATTTTACATTATTAAAACCTTAGCAATATTTGCATATCGACGAATATTTTAAACTAATATAATATTTGAAACTAAATAATACCTGAAACTAATAACTTGATACAAATTAATTGAATTCCAAATGAATTAGATTAATTCCAGCTAATAAGGTAAAGATTAATAATTCAATGAATAATTTTATCAGTTCATAAATTATCATAAATTAACATTTTTACTATCAAGAATAATATTTTCAAAGAATCCAGTACATAACTGTCACACACACACACACACACACACAAATTTGAATTTATAAACAAAGGAAGTTTGAAACAGAAATTGAGATTTGTAAGATTTCTGTCGACATAATATTTTTAGGCAGTTACTTGGTAAACATTTTGCAGAGAGTTGATTCTATACTTAAACATTAAAAACTTTAATGTTTTGAAAATGAAATCTGTGTAGTAGGTAATTTCATTAACATTTCTTAATTCGTAATCAGGCATACCAGGAATTGTTTACGCAAAATCTGATGCTTTCCAAAGAGATTTTTAAGTATAAATGTTTTTATATTTAAAAATAAAATGTTTTCATTACTTTAAGCAATACTATTATAATTAAATGATAACAATGTTCAACATAAAAAGGGCGTTAATTTAATTTCAAAAAATGTTTTTTTCAAGTGGAAATGATTTGTCAGAATTTATCATTTCATGTGTTCGAAAATATTTGAATTAAAAAGATAATAAGATGCTTATTTACTTTAATTAAACTTCAAATTGCCTAATGGGAAAATTCTATATTATATTAAATATGGAAAGAGCCGACCAACTTGTCTAGTGGTCAGCGTGCCTGACTACGGATAAGGAGGTCATGGATGTACTTTCGGGCATGGATATACTTTCTCTCTCTATCTATCCTGCCTTTGTCCTTTCCTTGTATGAATGAGGTGTGAATGGTTGCCTACCCTATAAATGGGTCCCTATGGCATGTGTGTACTGAGGAAGTCGGACTCCACTACAAAATATAGTTCAGTTGAGAAAGTGGAGCAGCGCACCCCATATTGCCAACCTCTAGCTGGCACATGACAACAACAAAACAATGGAAAGAAAACTATTCTTATACAGTATTTGAAAAGAAAGTGACATACCCAAACACACATATGTGTATGTAATTCAAGAAGGTACATAAAAGAAAATATTAGGCGTATTAATTTATTTTTTATAGAAATAGTTTGCATGTATAAAGTAAAAACAAACTATTCAATATAAATATCTAAAATCCTGATAAAATATTATTTATCCTTAAATTAAGTTTAATTTTTAGTATAAAATAGTGTGGAAACTAAATTTACCACGTTTTTTTCAAAAGGTACAAGAAATAAACTCTACAACTTTTATCTCTCATCTATTTCTCATAAATTAAATTAATCAATTCTATAAAAAAGACGTTATTCATAAAGAGAAATATGTTACTGCAAAATTTAAATTATGTTGATAATACTAAGTAGCACTGAAGTATCTAATATGAAAATACTTGTAATTTATTAATTTAATGAAGCCCGGTGGCTTAGTGGCAGCGTTTCACGCTCAAATGACACAGCTCCGAGGTTCGATCCTCGGGCTGGGCAACGTTGACTCAGCCTTTCATACCTTCAGTGGGTCGATTAACTGAGTACCAAGCATGCTTGGGAACTAAACACTGGAGTCTTACGTTAGGCTGACCACCTAACTGGGATATACGCTTTACACCCCATGGCCCTCGGTCATGAAAACAGTTATGGGCACTGTAGGCCTTGGCCCACGTGGGCTGTCGTGCCATGGAGTTTTAGCTTATAACGGTTTATAATGAAAATTTTCTCTTATAAAATTTAAATTAAGTAATAGGGACAATTGGGAATGGATTCAAATGTATGTAAAATGATTTAAATAAAATGCAGTGAAAAATGTAATTTCAACTAATTTCAAGCAATTTCCTAATTACTTAATATTATTAATAATTTTATAAATATTTATAAATGTGTGCATGTTAAAAATCGTTAAACAATCATTTATAAAAAAACTGCGTAATTATTTTAACTCAGGGGTTTCAACATATTTAAAAATAAGCCTTGAAAAGAAAATAATATTTATTTCTATAAATGATTATGAACTCAAAAATAAAAATACGAAGAAAGTACGCCTATATCTTGTGAAATGTTTATATCTTAATGTTTATGTTGTAACATTAACAACTAAGCAAAATGACTATCGTAATATGACAATGATTATAAATCTAAGCGATGTGATTATAAATACCCGGTTTATGCTAAAATTCATAATTTTAAGGAAATAGGATAGTTATTGGTATAAGAAAATTTTTTATATAAACAAAAATATATTTCACTTATTTTGAATCATTTTATTTTTAAAGCTAAATTTTTGTGAAGGTGTATTAATTTTAACTTAAAGTAGTCATTCACAGATCTTTTTTCTATTTTAAAAATATCTGTTATTGCAAAAAAATCCCACTTTTATTCCCTTGTTTTATATGTAATTACCATATATTTGAGACATTATATAAACTTACCTGTCTATTTTCAAATAAAAATGTAGAATTTTTAAAAAAATCAAATCCTTATCTAAACTACAAATATTGGTTTAATTTTGTTTAAATGAATGTTGTGTAAATATTTTCCTAACAGCTGCAATTTTGAAAATAACATTCAAATCATTATTTCTGATAAGTCACTATATTTAATCTTCATAAAATTAAAATGGTATATTTAAAAAGAATTATATATATATATATATATATATATATATATATATATATATATATATATGTAAGTGTGTGTGTATGTGTGTGTGTATTAAAACCATAAATTACATTTTATTTCAGAGAAGAATATCATTTCTTAGTAAAATATCAAATACTGGTTATAATTATAAATAAATTAAATAAAAATTTCAAATTATGGATTATTTAACTTAAACAGGTTTATTAATTATATACATTTAACAACCTAAATAATAGATCGATGACTAGCAGATTACGTACAATTTTATTTATTGTTGTATAAGGGTATTGAATAAAATCAATATTTTGAAACTCAAATTAACTTAAACAAATAATTCCTAAACCAATAAATATCATGTTTTGTAATTCACAAAATTTATTGTGGTTACTAAAACATTTAAATTCCAGATCATTAGAACAAAACTAAAATACATTGTTACGTAATTTTCGTGTGAAGGAAATTCGAAATAAAGTTAATGTCAATCAGTTAACATTTATAGCTTTTTATGAATAATGTAATTAAAGGAATCAAATTTAAGAAAATGTCAAAACAATGCTAGATCATGTCAAAAAGGATTAATTACTCAAGTGTTTAATCTGAATTACATTTTGGAACACTTTTTTTATATAAAGTTTCGAAACCTGTGAAAGATATTTATCGATATTTGGTTTTTTAAAAGATAGTATTTCATATTAAATGAGATAAACCAGCTTTATCATTCGATGTAATTTAAAACTGGGTAATGTAAAAGTGAAGTTTATTTGATGGAATGCTAAGATGTGTATTGGGGTGTAGAAGGAATACATGAGTAATCTTTACAGATAAAGAACATTTTCTAGCCAAATAAATCACCAGGAATCTATTCTTTCCCTTATTTATTAGAAACTAAAACAGTGGAGTTTTACATTTAAATTTAACTTTTATATAGTCCGTTGAATCCTCCTTGAGCAATTTATGTCACTAAAAAGTAGTTTTGTTTTAAAATTAATTTGCATAAATTTGAAATTATAATTCCCATATCTTACGCTCCATTAATATTGTTATTAAAAATATATAAAAAATTTACAATTATTCTAAGACTTCTCAATAATCCTTGACAAATACTTAATATGTATTAAACTCTAAATTACAAATTTTAGAAACTTTTGTTTACAGTATTTATTATTCAATTAACTTATAAGTATTAAGTAAAATACTTGAAATAATTTTCCTTGCCAAGTTATGCTGCTGAGTAAAAATATTGAGACGATTTTCAAATACTACTTGGAAAAGAAAACATATCTTTGAAAATAAAATAGAAATTTAGACTAACTTACGTCTGCATTTTAAAATAATTATACCTTTTATACATTTTAAATCCTGTGTGTGTGTGTGTGTGTGTGTGTGTGTGTGTGTGTGTGTGTGTGTGTGTGTGTGTGTGTGTGTGTGTGTGTGTGTGTGTGTGTGTGTGTGTGTGTGTGTGTGTGTGTGTGTGTGTGTGTGTGTGTGTGTGTGTGTGTGTGTGTGCGTGTGTGTGTGTGTGCGTGTGTGTGTGTGTGTGTGTGTGTGTGTGTGTGTGTGTGTGTGTGTGTATACACATATAAATATATATATACATATAAATATATATTTATGTATATATATATATATTTAAATACAATAGTTATTAATGCAACACTTGATGGATAATTCACATTGTTTATTAACTTAGAAATTAAATAATTCTGTAATACCTACAGTTCTGTTATTTTATTGACAATAAATTTAACTCTTTATAGATTATAAACAAAATCAATAGAATTACGTTTTTGATCATATTTTGCCTTTAAATTATGATTAAAAATGTAATCTTTAAATACATAATTTGTAAATTTAGCGGAAAATGTTACATATGGCACAAATTCTGAATTTAAATGTTACACTAAACTTTCTTTTCATTTCTAAAAGAGAAGTGCAAATTGCATCACTTAATTTTCACTTTTAGCAATAATTACGATATATTTTCATCAATGCAACAATTAAATGATTACTGCCTTATGCTGTAGTAATGCAAAAATAGTATGGGAAATAATTTGCACGCTACATTATAATGCTGCAATATAATATTTGTAAATAAAATACATCGTGTTAAAATTTAGCTGCCATACTTGATTTCCTTTAATAGTCATACAAATTAAATGAAATATAATGCATTACAATTTTATTTTATTTTATTTTCATTTATGTATAAAATACTTCAAACTCAGTAAAGGTAAGAATAAATATATTATTTTTCTAAAATTCTTATTATTATTTACTTTGATGAGTAAAATAATTGTTGCTTTGAAATTTTAGTTCAATTATTGTTTATCAGAAATAGTTTCTTAAGACACCCACAAAAACAGTAATATAAAGTAAATTACAAAATCAAATTAAGTTATGAAATTTATTCTTTATTTAATGTTAACAATGTCACTCAGCATGAAACAATGATTAAGCATATGTACTTATTTTCACAAAATATAAGTTTCATAAATTCATTTTGAGCTTAATGTAAGAAAATTAGGTTCATTATACTAATTATCGAAGAGAATTTCACACTTTTCCAAAAGTAATTACTAATACAATCTTTTCCTCTGAATATAATTTCTATAGAACAAGAGCTCAGAAGGGAGAAAGAGGATATTGTTAGATTTCTTATTAAAATCCCTGGGAATTAATTTCATTGTTAAAGCAGTGATATTATAAGTGCCAAATAAGAAACTAGAAACTTATTTATGTTACTCCATAAGCATTTTTTCTAAATTAATGTAAGCTGTGTGTCTTCTAACACATAATAAACGAAAATTAATCAAAAAAGTAATTCAATATCAGATCAATATTAAATTTTGAAATTCTACAATCTATATAAAAATTCAATAAAATATACTTATAAGTTGTAATTGACTTTTGCAACAGTAAAAAAATTCTTACTAGCATAGAAATAAGAAGGAAAAAAACTATCTGAAAGTCAACAATCCATTTGCATAGTAAAGTGTAAGATTGTATATCATAATAATTTATCAGTTTGAGAATGAAATATTTAAGCGTACACACTCCAATGAAGATAAAAAATTTACAAACAACTTTCTTATATTTCTTATAAAAATACGAATGTATTTTGTAAAAAAAATTTATAAGATTAGCTTGTCGACAGTTTTATTGCTTACAAAACCACTCAACTAAATTAATGAAAAACATTTTTATAAAAGAATCAAATATTAATTTATATAGCAAAAATATATTAGCTGAAGAAATTTAACAAAACGTTTTGTGTTTTCAGCTAATTTTATGATGAAATGAAAAGTCTGTTTCCAAGACTTTTTAGCTCATAAAGTTCAAATGTAGAAAATAATTTATGTAGAGTACATCTTTATTTTAATTTAATTTCTAAAAAGTAAAAAAATTATATACATGAATGTAAAATCTTTTTTAAAAAAATTAATAGTTCCATCATTTGTAAAAAAATATTATTGTTTATAAAATTTAATTCATGTTAAAACATGTTAGCAAAACCATTTAAATAAAAAATAACACAATTAAATTATGCTTTGTAATGATGGATATGAATTACTTTTAAATAGTAATGGAAAACCCTCAAATACAACTCATTAGATCATTAAATTTTTCCAAATCCATATCATCATTAATTTACGGAACTTCTGGGATTATCAAAGAAAATTTGATAATTTTTAAATTGCAAATAATTCTGTAAGTAAAAACATTTAAAAGTTTATTGTCAATAATGTTCATTTGATTGAGAAAAAAATATTATTAAATACCTTTAATTATAAAAATAATAACATTATGTAAAATAAAAACACTATGCATTGTAAATATTTTTAAAGAAACTCAATAATATAATAAGTTCAAATAACATTAAAAACAAAAACACCAAAAAAGCTTAGTAAAAATATTGAAAAACATCTTGGAAATATAAGAATATGAGTAAAAAATGGTAAACTCAGTTTCAAAGAGTTTAATTCATACTTTGGTGTTTTTTTTTTTTTAACTATCGCAATATTTTCGTCATAAAATGTTAACTGCTTAGATACAATGATAAATCAGAATTTCATACAATTTCCATGAAATTCTGATGTACCTTTGTACCTAAACCATGTACCATGTACCTTTTCATGAAATTCTGATGTACCATTCCCTAGAATAATTCTTCATTTCAACCGTATGAGCTTTTCCTTATGTAATGTTAAAACAGATTTTAAATTATTTTGAAAATTTGGAATTTTACTATCGACTTAAAGTAATTTTTTTCTATCATTAAAAGTAATTACTTTTTACATATAAGATAATTTATCATTGCGAATTTATTGTGCTATACTGATTTAATTGAATGTTTCGCGCACCGAGTAAATTTACATTTATATTTGAATGTGTTATTTTCTTATCAACCAGAATCTGAATTATATACTGAATTACATAAAGTTCCGAAATTGTGAATACAACACAGATATTTTTGCTTTAACCAATTTACTATTATTATGCTAAAAATTTAATTATTTTTCAGTTAACTGTAAATTTAAGGCATATGTTAGATAAAATTCATTAATACTAATTAAATACTTGCATAATTCAACTTTTATACCTGATGCTAACCATATTTTTCCTTAAAGCCATTTATACTTATTCTTGTTAAAAATATTTCTTTCGATTATTTTTAATATAAACTAAAAATTTATTTTCTTTTTGTTATAGCTTAAAAACTTTATATTTCTTTGACTTTATATTACTTTGACTTATAAATTTCTTTATTTATATTTTACTAAATTGGTTTTATTTAATATGTTTACTAATGTTTCTTATTTTAAGAAACGGTATTGAAGTAAAATGACAAATGTAATAAATAATTTAAGACAAATAATTTTCTCTTTTTACAATTTAATTTTTATACTTTTATCTTCTTAACTTTACTTCAAGGGTTTGCAGATGAACTCTCTTGGAAAAAATTGTTATTAGGATTTATGTTTGTACTTTTAAATGCGAGAAAATATATAATGTCAATCGTTTTTATTTTGTTACTTTTATTCAATATCATGTATTTTAATTTTAAATTCTTCGCAAATATATCTACAGTTATAAAAAATAATTTTAGATATATTTGTGAAGTAGAAAAAAAGGAATGTGTAACCTTAAGAGATTACACACGTTCCTTTTTTGTACATCTACAATTAAACTGAATTCGTGTTTTAAAGTTCTCATGATTCTCAGTTCAAAACAACTGGTTTCTCAGGAAAAAGAAGGCAAAATATTTTGTTACTATTTATTAGTGGTGAAGCCCGGTGGTTTCCCTGTAACAAGGTGGTTGGTTTCATGCTATCAAAGCACAGGTCCGAGGTTCGATCCTCAGGCTCGGCAAGGCTGACTCAGCTTTTCATCCCTTCAGTGGGTCGACAAACTGAGTACCAAGCATTCTTGGGAACTAACTACTGGGGGTTTCACATTAGGCTGACTACATAACTGGTACATATGCTTCACCTGTTGTGGGAATTTATGTTTGGTTCGTATTGAGTATCGTGTTAACCCAGGTTCATAGAGCATGGGTTGCAGAAATATCAGAGACAATAATTCAGGTTAACAGAGATAAATATATAACAAAAAGTTTTAATAACCAATTTAACAAATAAATTACACATCATAAATAATTACACATTTTGTTGTCAATAACATTCTCGACTATCATTTAATTTAGCAGGAGTTCTGTATTTACCAAACAACA
Source organism: Latrodectus hesperus (assembly GCA_037975125.1). Lineage (NCBI taxonomy): Eukaryota > Metazoa > Arthropoda > Arachnida > Araneae > Theridiidae > Latrodectus > Latrodectus hesperus. The sequence goes on from CM075852.1 coordinate 21,858,422, forward strand.
ATGGGCCAGGATGCTGACCGATGGCTGAGTGGTTAGCGTTCTTGATTACTGAGCTGTTGGTCCCGGGTTCAAATCCCGGTTCGGGCATGGATGTTTCTTTCCTTCTCTGTTCTCACTGTCCTTTCTACTGTGTTGTTGTATGAATGTGGCCCGCCCTATAAACGGGTTTGTAGTGGTATGGCGCGGTAACGCTACTTCCCTCCGTGACTTGGTTCCCAGGTGTCCTCTGGGTAACGACAAATGAGTAGCAGTTTCTGGCCTTGTTGTGGCATAGGGTTCAGTCACCCTTGTTTGCCCGCCATTGGATAAAAAACAATGGGCCAAGGTAAAAGGAAAGAGAGTCATAGACTCACCCAACACAATAACTACTTGTTCACAGAATTCTATTCACCTCTAAAGTCATCTCCTCTTTCCTCCGTCATCTATTTGTTGGATGTCTTATGGCTCCTCGAGACAATGCTTCGACTGGCCAGGCCAGAGGTATTCCGTTTACAACTTAAATCTCACAGCTCCCCTTTCTCATAAACAAAATTTATATTTCATCTTCGGCTCCTATGTCGTTTGCACTAAGACATCGCACCCCAGAGCTTCTCGGTCATAAAAATAGAGGTGGACACTGTAAGCCTTGGCCCACATGTGATGTCATACCCCAGAGTAGTTAGTGTTGTTGTTGCATGCCCCCAAAGGCCAGCAGCTCTACACCAGGTCCATGACGTTATACACTCTATACTAATCCAAAACCAGAAGAGGGTCATCAACCAAGTCCTGCCTGGAGAGCTAGGCACTTTCGGATATGGTCAGGCGAAGCCTGCTCGGTAGAGCAGTTGGTACAGGTTTCAAAGGTTCGGGAACCCTCAGAAAATTTTAGGGTTTTAAGATGTCCACTTCGAAATCGGGTGAGAATAGTTTGTTCCCGACGACTTAAATCGTTAGTCAGAGCCTCCGGTACGGGAACTTTGGTAACAGTAATGTACCGGAGGGACAAGAGAGTAGTTAGTAGTATTTGTTAGTGATAAATGCATTTCCATTAATATTAGAAACTCTTTCAAGTGCATAAGTGCGTGATTCATACTCTGAAAATTCGAAAGAGTTATCTATATATAAAAGAAAAAATATTATTAAAATGCTTTTAGTATGTATACAATTGCCTATATATACAATTTATAATTGCCTTGGGCCAATTTGAATGATTTTTAATATAAAAAAATTCTCAGTTCCCATTTAAAACCGAATTATATGTAAGCTATACATAAAAGTTAGTAATTAACATTATTATAAATGTGATCATTAGATTTAGTAAAAGTGTAACGCCATTAATAATTTCTTGTGCTTTTATTTTTTACTCATAGCATCGTTTTTTAATTTCTCATGCATGTTTTATTATATTTTAAGAAAAAGTTCCAAAAAAAAGTTTTCAATTAGATTTATTTCAAAAATTTTAATAACTGACATATTTTTCGACGAATTGAAAGTGGGTTGAAATTTTTAATTTGAGAAATACACTGATATGAATTATTTTTTCTAGATTTCGAAGGCAGACATGTTATAGGTGGTGAACATATTCAGATGTTGCACAGAAAGAAAATCCCAAAAGTTTGAAATTTCCATCTCCAATAGATGTTCATTAAGAAGGCAGGAATATAACATATATCTAAAGTAGTTCAACAGCGAATTCACGATAATGATCATGGAGGCAGTCATGAATTTAAATAATACAGAACTGGTGGTTGCAGTTACAATGAAAATATTTAAAATATTTTCAAATTGTAACAACTCTTTTTTACTGCACAAACTGATCTGCTTAATGAGCATAAACAATAAGGGAGCAATTAACCTTTGACAAGAGCTGCGACAACATTTGCAAAGAAGTGCGTTATAAAAAAAGCTAATGACAGCATAGAAGGGAGGTACTTTTAAGTATGTTGCATAATTTACCTGATTAGATAGTAGAAGTATCATTTACAGAATATTTGTGCAAACATTTCTTTTTATCCTACGCCCGACCTTGGTTTTTTAACCATTAGTCTATGTCGAGCAGCCCAATACACTCTAGAATAAAACGAAAAGTCCTCTTCCGCAGAATTTCTAATTGCCACGTCATTTAATCCAGGGCAAGAGTAGAGGTGGTCACCAGTCATTTCTCCAAGTCCGCACACAGGGCAAGTCGGAGAGTCAGTTAAACCGAAATGGTGGAGGTGAGCCTGAAGATAGCCATGCCCTGACCTAAGACGAAAATATGCAACGCCCACACCCCTATGAAGGCTTCACGGGACAGGCTGAGTCAGTAAAGATGCCCAAATATTGTTTGTAGAAAACCTCAAAAAAATGGTATAGGAAGAAAAATGACGTAAAGATATTCTAATTTACCGAAAAGCACATAAAAAAACTTTACTCCTTAGAACAAACAATGAAACAACGAGGTGAATTAATAAAACTAATTTTTCTGAGCATTGAAATGTTGCTAAAAATGAACGAATTTATCGCAAACCCATAAAAAAATAGGAAGCTCATATTCCATAAGAGATATACTCAATTTTAAGAAACTATGTGCTCTTGCGATTCCGAATGATCATCTGTTCCATTTAAAGTTGTTGGAAAAATGCATAAAATTATTACTGGAATTCTATTGCATTCTTTAAAAAAATGCAGCTGGCAATTTGGATTTGTCGAAAGCTGAAATTCTCCAAATTTCGTGGACTGTTTTGAGAATGTTTTACTTATTGGTTTCTGTTCATCCAATTGTTGCCGTCTGGAGACATCAACATGTGGATTGCGCTCAAATTTTATCCCTTCAGATATGATAGACAACAGGTTTCGATGCGGATATCATCGATGGATGAGGCACAATTCTCAATAATATTAACACCAAAATTTGCTTTCTATTTTTCTTGCTGCATTCGATAGCGTTAGGGAAGAAGACTATGATATAATTTCTTTACAGATGGGAGTAAAGTTAACCGAAAAGTAGGTCTTGCTTACGTATGCTTTCAGAATGGTTTTGAAATGAGTCATTAGCCGCCCAACTTGTCTAGTGGTCAGCGTGTCTGACTGCAGATAGGGAGGTCCTGGGTTCAAATCCCTGGTTCGGGCATGGATGTGCCTTCTCTCTCTATCTATCCTGTCTTTGTCCTTTCCTGTTGTGAATGGTTGCCTACCCTATAAACGGGTCCCTATGGCATGTGTGTACTGAGGAAGTCGGACTCCACACCAAAATAGGGTTCAGCTGAAAAAGTAGAGCAGCGCACCCCATATTGCCAGCATAGTCTAGCAAGCGACAGCAACAACAACAACAATGAGTCATTAGGTATACCTCATTAGTGATTACAGTTCTATTTTCCAAGCGGAGTTACTCTGCATTAATCTTGCTGTTAAAGATGCCATAAGCAAGCCTTTTCAAAAATTTTAATTTGCAGTGACTCGATGTCATCCCTACTGGCTCTACAAGATGTAACTAGTTTTGAAAAATTTATTGTAGAAGTCCAGACTTCAGTTAATATGTGGGATATCAAAAATATTTCCTTCACTTTCTCCCATGTCAAGGGTCATAGTGGTGTGTATGGAAATGAAAGAGCAGATTTCCTGGCCAAATTCCTTCTCTCTCACTTCCAAATAAACTCGATACCAGCTAACCTAAGTCATTTTTCAAAACCACTACCAAAAAGAAGATTATCAAAGAATGGAACTCAGGTTTCGTTTCCTCTCCTAATTGTATAAGTGGACAAAATCTTTTTTCCCTTCAGTTCCCTGCAGAATTAAGAACTACTGGTTTTACACTGACTTTAAAATTGCGAAATTCCTCGCTGGACATGGGAAATTCAATAGCTACCTATAGGCTGACAAAAAATTTCACTGTGTGGCACCATTAATATTACACGAATCAAAAATATCCATATGATGAGTCATTACACATACATTTATTTTTTTATTACTTCTTCGGAGAAATAACTACCATATGTGAAACCCTGCTCAATTATAAGTGTTCTGAATAAAAATCTATATTACAAAATTAATTTTATTCTAATTTTCTAACACTTTGATGATAGAAACATTTCAAATAATTTTGCAGTTTCCTAATCACTGTGATCCATTGAAATCACTTCTTTAGATTTCTAGTTCTGTGTTTATTTTGTATCTATAGTGTTCACCTAGTCCACGAGATATGTCGGAATTGAAAGAAGACATAAAAGCATTAAGTAATGCAAATTCACTTGCAATGTCAAGTTTGATATTGTAGCATACAGTTTCTCTTACGAAATGGTTTTTAGCCTTCGAATGTGGATATACTGGAAACTCTTGACTCCAATAAAGGCTTTTGTTCTCCTTTCCTTTTTTGAGTTCTCATTTGTTTTACACCAGGGGGATTAAGCTTATTGAGTCGGTAAGTGATTTATTTTGAAAATAATTCTTACATAAACATAGTAAAAGAAAACACAGTTAAAAGATCTGAAGTAAATAATACATAACTTTGTAATGTAACGTCAAGTGTTCAAAATTCTAGTTAATTTCATCCTTTTGCCTGTAGTAAAATAATGCTCAATACTATGAGTGTGATTGCAGTTTACATTAGCAATTTGATGAAACTGTGTCTGGATGCATATAGTTTAAGTAAAATCCATGAAAACATGTCCTATATCAAATGAATTAATATTCTTAACTTCCTAGTATTCTTGTGGAACCAGAGTCATGTCATTAATGGTATCAGAGTATTTATATAAAAGTAAATTAAATTCTTGCTCTGTATTATATTTTACTTATTATCATAATAGCCGAATACCATTTTTCTTCTCTTACCTTGTACATTGTTTGATTGGTTACTGAATCTGATGATTAGATAGCTTCTAAATTTTGCGTCTAATGATTTCATAAATTTGATAAATTAAATTACTCCTTATTCTTTCACAGATGACAGTAATTGTTTAAGTGTATATATTTATACCCATGACATTTATAAGTAAATAATGTATACAATTACTACAAGCAAAAATGTTCATCGGAGCTTTAAATAATTAATTTTAATTTCATTTAAAGGTTGTTGTTGTTGCTTATGACACTTGGACAAGCCAACCTCGCTATGCCTTTGGCAGTGCGAATTAAGTCAATTGAGAGCGTCTTTCGTTTGGATCAGAGCACCACGAAAATGAAAGTGCGACTTTGCTCTATTAAGGTTGCCTCGTAATTTTGAACCACGGTCAGATGACGAGGCCAGATCTGAGCACCCTCCTCTCCACATCCACGCCCCATTAGCGGAAGGACTTTGGACGTGATAGATTAACGTGAACACGTCCCCAACTCACGGAGTTCCAGCAACCCAGTGAAGGAGAGCTACACCGTGGTCACCCACCCAACCACTGCCCGCGACAAATGATGCTTCACTTTGCTGAGCTTACGGAAAGCGGCGTGAAGCTACTGAGCCACTGGAGCTCTCATTTAAAGGTAAGTAACTATAACAAATTTGTTAAAATACAAACCATATTGAATCCTTTGTAAAGAAAAATTGTACACATTTGTAAAAACTAAAAATTATGCTGTGTCTAAATGAAATACTCTATAACAAATAAAGATGTATCTTCTCAAATATGCTCAATATAAATGTAAGGATAGTTGGTTAAATTCAAATTCCAGACTTTCCTTTTTTCCAGATTATTTTATCTTTATCATATTTAATATAAAAATAGTTTTTAATTGAATTAAGTGTTTCTAGTTAATATTATATTTGTAAAATTAAGAAAAACTCATTTTGAGGCATCACTGGAAACAAACGACTTTCAATTAATACAGTGGAATTTCGTTATATATTTTAATGAGCAATTAGGGATATTATTTTTATGTGATATTTCTATTAAACATTAATAATCGTACATTAGGCAACTTTTACTAAAATATTTCTCAAGATTTTTAAAAACTATTTGACAAATGCAATAAACATTAAATATTCTATTTCTGTAACTGTTTTATCCTTTCTGATTTCTTGGATTACAAGTTTATCCATTTTGATTGAATTTTTGAAAGAGATTTTTCGTATGTTTTCGAATAGAAAAATATTTGTAATGTAGTTTTGGAAAACAAATAAAAACACCAAATCGATTGTATTATTTATTTATTTATCTCACATAAACTTTATTAAATTTTTTGACATAAAAAATTCAATTATTCATTACCTGCTTACATTTAAAGAATTTATGTATATTAAGTGATTAAGAAACATTCATCCTTCATACAAACGCAAACAGTATTAGTTTATATCTATGATGTGTTTTCACAATTTAGCAGAAGATTTAAAATTAGAATTTTCTAACAAAATTTATGTTCTGATTATGCATGTATTTTGATTCAAAAAAGATAGGTTAGCTTAAATTTCACAACATTATTATGTTTTTAATTTTAATCCTTCATTTTCTTCTAATTTAAAATACCAATTCTTTTTTTAAGAAACGACAAGGTTTGAATTGATCAGTTTTAATTGATTTAAACAAATTTCGCAGATAACTTTAAAACAGAAAATATCTCAATCCAAGAAAATTTTTTTTACCATTTTTAAAACTATATTATAAGACATTATGTTATTTTATAACTGCTTATTTTTCATTACATATATTAACGTGCACCGTTTTATAAATTTCGTTATATATAAGTTCACTATATAGTTATTTATCAATGTTTAATTTAAATTATATCTTTATGAAATAATTGTATTACATTAAACTGTTATTTACTAGATACCAAGAGTAGCTACTAAATGCATAGTATAATTTTGAATAGAATACGTAAAGATGTACATAGTATTATACAATTTTATTAGAAATTTCCCAAAATATGAGGCTTTATTAAAGTATTAAGAAATATGTATGTGCCAGAGGATTCTGAACACAAACTATTAATATATATATTCTCAATTTTTATAAGTCAAGGTTCAATTTAAAAGAAAAATTAGTAACTGCTTACCTCATTATTCTTATTCTATGCGTTGAATACCATTGATCACAATCCTGGGGCCTGAGCAGCTAACAGGCGCGTCGGCACGTGGTGGATCGCCGAACGTCCAGTAGGAATGACAGGATAGCCTTGAATATAGAATCAGAGGCCGTGAACCAGCTCCCGTAAACTCTTGTGTTATGCGATCCGTGCCTAGGGCTATTTGGCACCGCGGTAATGATGTCTTAACGGAGCCTCTAGTTGCCTGGTGAACTTCTAGAGCTTCTTTGCCTTACCCATTAACTCAGGCAAGGCTGGGTGGACTGTTATATTACCTGATATTATTAATAGTTATCTTATGGCTGTAAAGACACAGGAAATAACTAACATATCTGCATTTGCAAGTGAAACCTCTGAAGTAGACCTTGCTGAAAAAGACAAGGGAACTCAGATGCAATCTAGTGAAGGGTCAGCAATGAATCCTTCACAGGAGGTAGGAGTGACCTCCAAACCATTTTCTTCTGGTGAAAGTCAGGAAGCTATCGCTAGCATGACTGACTCTCTGACCAGAAGAAGATTGATCACAATACTTTAAATATATATGGGAGTGTAATTTACAAAGTATTTATTGCAGGAATGTAAACAAAAATGGAGTAACTGTAATATTCATTGCAAATAGTTTATGGTGAAATTAGGTTTTTAAGCTTCTATTATTTATTAATACTAGTGAAATTATTTATTAATACTTGTGAAACCTACTAAGTATTAATATTTAAGCAATTAATACTTAGTAAGTTTCACAGTGCAAACCTACTAAGTATTAATTGTAGCCTACTAAGTATTAAAAGTAAATAAAAATACAGTAATTATAAGATGCTATGCAATTTTTATATGCTGAAATTGCAATGCAATTATTATAAATAAAAAAAAACCTTTTTATACCATCCTTCCAGGGAAATGCTCTAAATTTCATTTTTAAAATTTATTGAATATTACTGAGAAATAATAAGCATTTTATTAGAAAGTATATCTGATTCTGCGGTTTTATCATTTATCTTTATGAGCGTTTAAGTATAAAAGACAACTATAGATATTTTTCCATCACGCATTGGTTATAAAAAAGTGAATTTGCTAGTACAATTGATTCATGTGTTTTGAAATTTTAAATTCTTTATGCTTATTTTTCATTTTAAAAATACTTTATAAACTCTACGTGCTTAGTAACAAATAAAAGTGATTTGACTCATCAGCATATAAGTACTGATAAATATGAATTTCTAACATTACAAAACTAATTTTTTTCATGTAAGTTATTACAAATGTGAAATTAGGTATACGCATATGTAATATATAATTAATGTTGCACAGTTTGAAGAAATACTTCAAATATTTACCAATCTTTAAATCTAAATACAAAACATTATTCATGTTTAGAGTAGTTTGCGTTATGTTGCTTTGAATTTATTTTTGCTTATTAACATTAACAAAGATTTACATTATAAACAACGCTTATAAAACATTTTACATCCAACACCACAAAATGTATACTCAGTAGTCAAGTAATTATCAACTGGGAAATTATTTATGTATAAAATTGACTTATTCTTATAATTAGTTACAGGTAGTGTAATACAAAATTGACACACTAATATATTTAGTGTAAAACAAATATATTAGTGTGTCAATTTTATTACACTAATATATTTAGTGTAAAACTATATATTACACTAATATATACACTTAACTTAATATTACACTAATATATTTAGTGTAAAACAAGATTTTGTATTACACTAAATATATTAGTGTAATACAAAAACTCATCCTTTGATATAATTTAAAACGTTTTAAAAAGTATTCATTTATGCAAATGAAAATGAATAAAATAAAAACTTTAATGTTATGTTTACTAATAAAAATCTAAAATTGACTTTGCGCGTGTTTTGCATTAATGCAAAATGTAAATGTGTTTTGACATATTTAAAAATATGAAATAAAAAAAGCCTGAAAATTTCTTAACTTAGATCTTCTCTCTTCTTTAAAAGTGTTTTATTTTACACATTCAACTAATAGAACTTTGAATTTTAATGTATAAACAAAAAAAGAAAACCCAATATTTTCGCATCAAGTCCTTAAAAGAAAAATTATAAAAAAAAATTTAATAAGGCTTGTATTTTATTTTATTATATAGAAGAACATTTATATAAAAATAACTTTTTTCAAAATATTTATGCTGCACTAAATAGCTGTCATAATATTTTATAGACAAATTCAAAGAATTTTGAGTATTTCGAAAATATTGATCACTTATTAAAAAACATTCAATTTCTCATACTTAAAAATAATGAAAATAATTTGGAGAAAAATTAATAATTATACAAATACAATTTTAAAGGACAGTCTTCTTGAATAGAAAATTTTAATCAGACTATAACCTTTAAAGCATGTTATGTTACATTTAATAAATTTCTACATAATTTTGGAAAAAATATTAATCGCAACCGAAACATTTTAAATGAAATAATCATTTTTTTCAATTTTTCTTTTATTGAAACACTTTTAATGGTCTCATTCACATATACATAAAGCTACGTTGTTTAAATTTAGAATTTTTCATTTTTATCCAGAGTATAAATAAATAAGTATAAATTTGCTGCAATGATCACGTCGTACACGATGATTGATTAAAAATTATTATTAATAAGCGGTTTAGTTTTTTTCTTTATCTAATTATAATTGATTTCTGTTATTAATAGATAAAGTTGTATTAAAAGATTATTGGGTTTTGTGCTACAAATAATTTAATATATTTATTACTTTCTTATGTCCTTATAGCAGTAACACTTAAGTTTGTGGCTTAAAATTTTGCAATACTTTTGGTTAAACCTCTATTATAAATGTAGAGTTTCCCACAATTTACATATTTTTTTAAGATTTCTATCCCTTTTATAAAATGAAGGAATGTTTGTCTCCCAGGGTTTGAAAATTTCCATTTCTGTAATAATATTTTCGGAAAGAGTATAGCTTTTATGTTTTCTGGCGATTATAACATATAAAATGTATTTTTGATACCTATAATACTTTGCATACTTAAAATATTTTTGATAAGAAAAGTTTTCATAAAATATATTTCTCTACTACGTTTTAATTGTTTTAAATATTTATCAAAATATAACGTATAAAAGAATACTTTTTTATTTTTTATTAAGGGTTGTCATCTCTGCTCTTCCTACTCTCATTTTACCACATATATTCAGCTAATTATCTTTTTTAATATATTTGCACAAATAAGTATTTCATCAATACATAAAAACTCCTAAAATACTTTTAAAAGTTTAAATAAATTTAAATGAAAGAAATTTTTATGATAGTATAATTTAAAATTCAATTAAATATTTTTCGTGATCTGTTAAGTAATTAATAGATGATGATACATTAAAAAGATGAAAATCAAATTTGATTGCTTGAGTAAATGTACGCTGTTGTGCAAAATGTAATAAATGATAAAAATAGCCTTTGAACGGTATACAACTTTTATAAAATATTAATATTATTGAAATCAGTTTAATACAAAAATATCGTATACATGTTATGTGAGGAGAAAGAGAATATAATATATTTACTTTACATATAAAGTTACATTTTTATCTGTATTTTGTATAGAAAGTTTTATTAATTTTCACATTTTTGATACACATAAGATAAATCTGTGATTTAAGAAAAATATTAACCTTAAAAAATGAGTTTTCCTATGAGAACTGAAAGCAAAATATTTTTTTATTGGAATTTTGATTTTTATCATGATTTTTATTTTTAAAAAGTCTTTCCTTCATTTTTCGTACCGTGCATACATTATTCTTGCAATTAAAATAATATTTCAATTATTGGTACGAGAGAAAAATGTAGAACAATGAAATCAAGAGGCACAAAATAATGTTTGTGCCTTTTAAAGAAAAGCAATCAATCTTTGATGTTTTTGTCAAAACTTTATATAACTATGTATAATTCAGTCACTTTATAAATTTAATATCCAAAGAAAATTTATATTGTAAATAAAGTGGAATAAATCTCGTTTTATATACTGTAGATTAATATCACATCAATTAGCAAAATACTGAGAAAATACGTGTATAAATAAAAAATATATTTGCTTAATACATTTAGAAACAATAATATTTTAAAATTGTATTATTAGATTAAAAATATCAGAAGTATTTATTTCGCAAAATAAATAATATTTAAATATCTTTAATTATATGAAAGGAATCATCAATAGCATTCGCCATAATATTACGCAGCATTTTTCTTTCGTTATATTTTTTTACTTTGAGATTAACTTGTATTTAAAAAATATCAGATAGATAATCGTTTATGTAATCACATGAACAAGTTATTCACCAGAATAATATCACTTTTAAAAAGGTAGAGTGTACAGAAAATTTCTTTAAAATTTAATGTATTTTTTATTTAAAAATTAAAAAACGTGATGTGAATTCCCCCATATGCTAAACATAGCTATATTACTAAACGACATTCAAATAAATGAAAAACGAGTTTTAGCACAAAATTATCTTTCATAGCAATCCCGATATACAACTGTCACCATGATTACCATGATTTTAATCGATGGTTCTTATGATTAGCATAGAGAATGATATATTATTAAGTGCATTGTCTCGCAATTAAAAGATTTTAACATGGGGTGCAGGACGTTGTGACTAATTTTAGAAATTCTAAAACATTGTTTTTCTCCAATGTAATGAAACAAAACAAGAGAAACATTTGAAGATACAATTTTATAAATGTTAGTAGTTTTACGTTAACCACATTATATAATTTAATTCAAATAAATATCAAAGTTTTATAATTAAATATTTTATATACTTTGATTTATTTTATATGATTTTAATTTTAAGAGAGCTTCTTA